>CM062289.1:279170084-279532124 GCA_031216915.1 Pictodentalium vernedei
AAATAATATTGGCATTAATTTAACCCTTTTCACAATGCCTTTTCGAACTTAGTTTCTCTAAATTTCAAATTGGGCTTCTACCACATACTTTATTACTTTTTATCCCCTCCCACAAGGGTTATAGCACAGAGCTCGCTCCATCCGTCTATCTGTCAGTCCAGCTGTCAGTCCATCTGTCAGTCCATCCATCTGTCCGAATTTTCTTTTCGCTATAACTTAAACAAAAGTTAACGGATTTCAATTATTTTCAGTACATGTCTCTTGGTCAAGTTTGATGGCGGACTATTATCCAAGGAAAATTGTTGAAGTTATTTCTCTGCCCAGCCGCCCCCCCCTCCCCCCCCCCAATTAGGCGTTTTTTTTTAATATTTTCCAATATGCATTTTGAACTATTTACAGTCACTACATGCGGAACCTTTTTTTAAACTCATGTAACACCTCCCCCCTTCTGCCCCCCCCTCCCCCCCTTTTTTTATTCTTTTGTCAAAAATGCTTTTATACAGTTTGGGTTTAAAGTTTAAAGTTAAAAACACAGACACCCCCCCCCCCCTCCCCCCCCCTCCCAATTAGGCATTTTTTTCCTTTCCTCCAATATGCATTTTGAACTATTTACAGTCACTACAAGCGGAACCTTTTTTTTAAACTCACATACACCACCCCCCCCCCCCCCCCCCCGCCCCCCCCCCAGGCCAATAAGGCCCTTTTTTTTTTTTTTCTTTCGTCTTTTACAGTTTGGGTTAAAGTTTGTGGTTAAAAACCAAGACAAACACCCCCACCCCTCCCCCCTACCCCAATTAGGCATTTTTTTTTCTTTTATTTCCTCCAATATGCATTTTTAACTATTTACAGTCACTACAAGCGGAACCTTTTTTAAAACTTATGTAAACCCCCCCCCCCCCCCCCCCCAGGGGGGGTGGGGGGGCAATTAACCCTTATTATTTTTGGGGAGAGGGCAATTAACCCTTTTTATTTTTGGGGGGGAGGGCAATTAACCCCTTTTATTTTGGGGGGGGGGGGCAATTAACCCCTTTTATTTTTTTTTGTCAAATACACACACACAGCCTATAGCCCAACATTGCTTTATGAACTGCATCTTTAATCCTTTACCTAACGCAAGTTGAAGCCAGCATTACAAATTATTTTTCTGAAAAATCAGATTTTTTCAGTTTTTACTTCTAACCATGGCTTATTAGTCCTTATTAAGCTCATCAAGCTTGTTCCATCAATAGGTCCTGAGGTATGTTTGGGAGTAGAGAAATGAAAAAATAAAACTGCGTGACATCACTCTAGTTTAAACATATTTCTTCCCAAGATCTCTTACTTTTTATATACGCCCGTCATTTTTTGACGGACGTATTATTTTATGGTGCTGTCTGTCTGTCCATCCATCCATCCATCCATCCATCCATCCATCCATCCATCCATCCATCCATCCATCCATCCATCCATCCATCCATCCATCTGTTCGTCCATCCGTCCATCCGTTAATCTGTCCATCCATCTGTCCATCCATCTGGCTGGCTGGCTGGCTGGCTGGCAAAACTGGAACATGCACAAGTTTCTCTGGGGTAAAGTTTGAAATTTTTGTTGACTCCACTATGTCTGTCCCCCTCTCCAATCATTGCCCATTCCCCTGCCCTGTCTGGGGTAAAGGGTAATTTTGACGAGTGTATGTTGCCCCGCTAGGCGGTGCTCTTGTTAGTTGTAACAATTTCTGTTTAGCTCGGCCATTGTAAGTTTATATGTTTGTTTAAAAAAAACAGGACATATTATAGTATAGTGTTGTCCATCCATCCTTCCATCCACCTGTCTGTCCATTCACTTAGGGTTTCCAGAGGGATAACTTTAGGCTGTATTTGTGATATTCAATTTATTTTGATATGCCCGTTTTATAAAAATGGTTGTATTATATGATAGCATTGGCGTCCATCCGTCCTGTCCAGAATTGTTTTCCAGACTTTTTTCGTTATGGATGGACATATTGAAAAATTTTTTGATATACAGCTTTGTTATGGATACTTACAGATATCAAGTTTGAATTTCGTTTCGCTAGATTGATTTTTTGTGGAGTTACTGCCCTTGAACTTAGTTACTGTTTTCCAGACTTTTTTTCGTTATGGATTGACAAATTGAGAAATTTTTTTTATATAGCTTTGTTATGGATACTTACAGGTCAAGTTCGAATTTTGTTCCACTCGGTTGATTTTTGGTGGAGTTACTGCCCTTGAATTTAGAATTTTTAGAGTTTTCTGGATTTCTTTTCATTTTCTGGACCTTTTTTCATTATGGTTGGACATATTGAGAAAATTTTTGTTTTGGTATATAGCTTTGTTGTGGATACTTACAGATCAAGTTCAAATTTTGTTCTGCTTGATTGATTTTTGGTGAAGTTACTGCCCTTTAACTTAGAATTTTTACCATTTTCCAGACTTTTTTATATGCCCGCCTAATGTTTTGTAATTTTTGGAAGTGTGGGCATATTATTGTGTCCTCTGGTTGTATATTATCTTATAAACAGAAAATACAGATGCAGTTTGATTGGAACTTTTTTCGATATTTTATTGTGGAGTTATTGTCCTTTATTGACATAGAATTTCATATATTTTTTGTACGTGCATTTTTGGGTTTTCAGGTGATAACTTTGGCTATACATGTGATATCCAACACATTTTTGGTATATGTCCTTATCAACAGAAAATAAAAGTTCAATTATGACATATGTTCAGTATTCTTATGTGAAGTTATTGCCCTTTATTGATTTAGAATTTCATATATTTCAAGTTTCTGGATGATAACTTCTGTAATGTTTACCTTCAGTTAATAGAAGTTTGTTATTTCACCTTACGAACAGAATATGCAGGTCAAGTATTTCTGTTTGATATTCTGTTGCAGACTTATTGAACTGTATTGGAAGCGCGATGGCTCAGTAGGTAGAGATGCAGGTTGCAGCCGAGAAGTCCTCAGTTCGAATCCCACTTGTGACAACTGCTTTGTGTCCTTGGGCAAGACATTTAATCCCAATTGCCCACGTGGAGGCACGGTGGCATTGTGTACCAAGGCATACTGATGTTGTGGTGCACTTGTCTTCAACCAATGCTAACCCTACTTGTGTGGAGTTAGTACATTGGAGAGTCTGACAGTTGCTTGGATGTTCTCTCTGGGTACTCCGGTTCTCCACCCATAAAACTGTCCGACACGAGGTGACCCTGACTGTCAACAGTGTAGTTATACCCCAATATATAAATACTGCCCTTTATTAACTTAGAATTTCTTATATTTCAAGTTTCCGGATGATAAATTCCTTTATATTCAGCACATCTGATCTGAATTTTCCACCTGGCTTTATAAAAAAGAAAATACAGGTCAGATTTGATTTGGGTGTTTATTCAATATTCCCTTGTGGAGCTACTGCACTTTATTGAATTATAATATCATTTATTTCAAGTTTCCGGATGATAACTTCCTTAATTAGCTCACCTTACTGAAAGTCAGGGTGGGCTATTCTGATCACTTTTCATCCGTCGTCCGTCATCCGGCATCCGGCGTCCATCGTGAAGGTGGTGTTTGGGCCTTTTTCTCCCAAACCACTGGCTGCATATTAATGAAATTTCATGTGAGTAGGGGTTATATAAGGGCATTTTGATTTTTTGTAAAATTAGGTTTCGGCTCATAGTGAACAGAGGGATTGGGCAAACACGCTCCAATTCTTAAAAAATCTTCTTCTCAAGAACCAGCAAAGCAGAGACTTGATATTTGGTATGCAGCTTCCTTTTGAGGTGTAGACTCAAGTTTGTTCAAGAGAAGTTCGAGGGGCTATATTTGACGATGTTAAAGGAGGGGCAAAAATTTTGGCCCCCAAATTTCTATTTTCCAAACCGCGAGGCCGATTTGAACCAAATTTTACGTGAGTGCTTATTGGGTCATAAGTACCTAATTTATGCAGAAATGTTTTTTCCCATAGCCCTGTGGGAACCACAGGAGCTAAAAATAGAAAAAAATTAAAATGTCCATATCTCCAAAACTACATGACACTGAGAATTCTTATTTGTTGTGAAGCTTCCTTAGGACCAACAGAATGGAATGGTAAAAAAAAATTGCCATCGGTTTTATCATGGGGTACTTTTTGGGGACTTTGAAAAAGTGCTGAGTCAGCATTTTTTAACACTGTGGGTAATGGGAAAAACATAAGATACTTTTCTCCCAAACCCCTGCTCCAAAAGCTTTAAAATTTCACATATAACATCTTTGGAAGATTATTTTTCATGTTTATTGAAATCAATTGCCTGGGTCCATATTTCGGCTCTCTATGGGAGCCCAAATGTTAAAATTAGTGCAGGATGAGGAGTATTTTTTAAAAATCTTCTTCTTGAGATCTCCCAATAAGAATCTTTTGATATTTGGTATGCAGCATCCTTGGGAGGGGGGGGGGGGGGGGGGAGGGGATTCAAGTTTGATGAAGCCAAGTCCCTGGGTTCATATTTAGGCTGAAAATTTGGGGGTCCCATTGCAGACTTAGAAATTTTGGACCGAAATCCGAAAAAATTTTTTTTCGTTTTTTCTGCGTTTCGGTCAATTTTAAGACAAAAAAAAATTTTTTTTTTTCCCCTGAAAATTTGGGGTCTGGGTGGGAAAATTTTGGTCCAAAATCCGGAAATTTTTTGTTTTTGTTTTTTATGCGTTTCTGTAAATTTTAAGACAAAAAATTTTTTTTTTATTTTTACACCGAAAATTTGGGGTCTGGGTGGGTCTTCGAAAATTTTGGACCAAAATCCAGAAATTTTTGTTTTTGTTTTTAATGCATTTCAGTGAGTTTTTGTTTTTTATGCATTTCGGTCAGTTTTAAGACAAAAAAAAAAAAAAATTTTTTTTACCCTGAATATTTGGGGTCCGGGTGGGACTTTGAAAATTTTGGACCAAAATCCATAAATGTTTTTTTTTTGTTTTTCATGCATTTCTGTCAATTTTAAGACAAAAAAAATTATTTTTTTTACACCGAAAATTTGGGGTCCGGGTGGAACAAAATCTGGAAATTAGTTTTATTGTTTTTTACGCGTTTTAAGAAGAAGAAAAAAATTTAGGCTGAAAGTATTTTGTTTGGGAAAAAAATCTGTTTTTTATGCGTTTATCTGAATTTTGGGACATAAAAGTGCAGGAACTGAGAATAGAAGGAAAATCCTGTGTATTGTGTGGGCACAATCGCTTCATCTAGTTGGTATATGCCTTTCTTAGGAGGGGCGTATGCAGCTTATTCAAGTCAAGTCCCTGATTTGATATTTAGACTACTATGTCAGGTGAGTGCCCTCAGGCCCCCTGGGGCCTCTTGTTTTCAACACACCTAATCTGAATTTGGAATGTAGCTTTATGAACAAAAAAAATCGGTCAGGTTTGACTTTAACGTTTATGCGAGATACTGTTTTTGGAGGTATTTCTCTTTATTTACATAGAATTTAATATATTTCAAGTTTCTGGATGATAATTGTCTTTATATTCAATGCGTCTATGCCCATTTAAAAAAAAACAGCATATTCTGTTATGGCATTGTCTGTCTGTCCATCCACTCACTCCTTGTTTCTGAATAAAATATTTCTCAAGATTATGAAGAAGACCAACTGAGATGTAGAAAATGACTAACCGGTCAATAATCAGTCTCAGACTTGGACCAGTTAACCGTTACCACATATAACATATACCAGCTCAAGTGGAGTTAAAACGATCGTGAAGAAGCGAGCGAAAAATATCATATATTTCTTTGAAAATCCTCTTCTTCAGATCCACCAGTCAGAATGCTTTCATATTTGCTGTTAGAGGATATGCTACTTGAACTAATGCATGCATTCTACTTCTTTGTTGCAGCTATGTTTTGGCGACATGGTCGATGTTAACAGCTTCAGAATAGTTGAGATATGTACAGATGGGGGGGGGGGGGGGGGGGGGGGGGTTACGTAAATTATAATTGTTTCAACTGAGGATAACTTGACAAGAAATTTATTCTGAGTTATCAGATGAGATTTGTGTGTACAAGGTTTGTGTGACCATTTTACAGGCCTTGTAATTTACCATCGCTTCCCCACCCAAAAAATATGCTGACAGAAATTGCCCCTCTCCTCTGCAATTGCTGAGGGTCATTGCATTCAGATGCCAAAAGCATCTGATGCATGTGCCGAAAGCACAAGTAATTTGAGGTGTGAGCCTTCTGGTGACTTTTCAGGAGCAAATGCACTTGTTATTTTGGGGACAGCAAAAATGTTCCCTTTTTGACAGCTTGTTTCAAATTGCCCCAAAATCCCAGTTCATTGGCGGATATTTCGTTGTTTTGGTTTTAACTATAATGACAGGCTTCTCTGGTTCATATATACTCTATTCTAAAATGTACTAACCATGATTAATTATTGATGAAATACAAATTGAGTTGAAATGGGTTACCCGTGTTAGTGTATTCAAATTATTCTTTTAACTTTTTGGGGGACGCCATAGTATAATTGTATTTGCATATTAAATAAACTTTCCTTGAAATGACCCATGATAAAAATCTCCACATTTGGCATAATATTGAAAGCAGTGCAAAAGCATGTGGTTTCTGCCAGAAATAAAATAAGTACTGAACTTCCAAAATAATCACATATACTTCACTTAGATGCAATATCTGCTGGTCACTGTCAATAATTTCTATAGGTTTGAATGGAAGTTAAAAAAAACAACTGTTGCACACCGTACTTGCACAAGCGACATTTTCAAGACAGTAGGACAAGATTTGAGTCTTTCGTTATCAATACACAAAACTCAATACAATAATCATTAATATGCATGACCTTTCAACATCAGTGGTAAAACATCGTGAACTGTTCATCAGTTTTTCAAATGCGGTTTTCTTTGCTGAACTGGAAATTGCCTCTTGTTCCACATTTATACTGTCCGATAGATTTATTTCTACATGTAAATATGAAAGCTTGAACTCCAAAATCAGTTTCAAATTCACAGTTGTTTTTTTTTCTGATGGAAATTTAGGGTTTCAGTGAACTAAATGAGTGACTTTTACTTGATAAACTTTTTAGGATCGGTTAGGTTACCCTAAATACAGGTAATTTTTTTTTTTTGGGGGGGGGGAGGTGGGGGAGGGGGCTCTGACATTTTACAACCCAACAACCTTGGCAATTCTTTTGCTAATGATATGAATTGCTACCACAGCATTTTCCTCAGCATAACCAATTGCCGAAGATGCATTGCTGGGACTACTTTTGGGATTTTTAGCTCTACTTTGGCAAAGCCAAATTTGAGCTTATGCCTAGGCCAGTCATCTGTCTGTCCGTTTGTCTGTCAACAATTCAATACGGCTTGGGCTAGAGGCCGTATTTATGAACCAATCTTTACGAAACCTCTTGGGTACCTTTGTTATGACCGTGGGATGAGAACGAGTGTTTTGGGGTCTGATCCGAAATTCAAGTTGGCCGCTGGTGGCCATTTTGTACAGACTTTGAAATCAGATTTTTGCGCAGAACTTCCATATGAAAGTACTGCTTTGAATAATTTTTTGTATGAATGTTTAGTACCATGGGATACATCACCTTTAATACGGGTTTTTTTCTCGTACGTAAATTATGCAAATTAGACTAACTTTGATGTATTTAGTGTTACTTTCAGCACTGTAAGTGCAAATGCCAATACGGCTCGGGCAAGAGGCCATATTTATAAACCGATCTTTACGAAACTTCTTGGGTACCTTTGGTATCACCGTGGGACGAGAACGGGTGTTTTGGGGTGCGGTCCAAAATTCAAGATGGCAGATGGCAGCCATTTTGTACAAAATTACATGCAATCAGATTTTTGCATAGAACTTCCATATGAAAGCGCTGATTTGAAAAATTTTGTGTGTGAATGTTTAGTACCATGGGATACATCACATATAATACAGGTTTTTTCTCATGCAGAAATTATGCAAATTAGATGAACTTTGATTTTTTCAGTGCAATTTGCACACAGTAAGTACACATGTCAATATGGCTCGGGCTAGAGGCTGTATTTATCAACCGATCTTCACGAAACTTCCTGGGTACCTCTGTTATCACTTTGGGACGAGAACGAGTGTTTCTGAGTGCAGTCCAAAATTCAAGATGGCTGCCAGTGGCCATTTTGTACCGAAATTAGGTCTAATCAGTTTTTTGTACACTACTTCTATACAGCTCAGGCTAGAGGCCGTATTTATGAACTGATCTTTATGAAACTTCTTGGGTACCTTTGTTATCACCGTGGGATGAGAACAACTGTTTTGGGGTGTGGTCCAAAATTCAAGATGGCCACCACAGCCATTTTGTACCAAAATTAGTGCAATCAGTCTTTTGTACAGAACTTCTGTATGAAAGTTCTGATTTGAATAATTTTGTATGAATGTTTAGTAAAATGAAATACATCACATACAGTACAGGTTTTTTTTCTCGTGCAGAAATTATGCAAATTTGATGAATTTTGATTTATTTAGGGCTACTTATACACTGTAAGTGCACATGTCAATACGGCTCGGGCTAGAGGCTGTATTTATCAACCGATCTTCACGAAACTTCTTGGGTACCTTTGTTATCACCTTGGGACGAGAACAAGTGTTTCTGAGTGCGGTCCAAAATTCATGATGGCTGCCAGTGGCCATTTTGTATCGAAATTAGGTCCAATCAGTTTTTTGTCACAACTTCTATACAGCTCGTATTTATGAACTGATCTTCACAAAACTTATTGGGTACCTTTGTTTTCACCTTGGGACAGGAATGAGTGTGTTTTGGGGTGACTTTGTTATCACTGTGCTATGAGAACAAATATTTTGGGGTTCAGTCAGACCCACTCTGGGACTCAAAGATTTCTTTTCTAGTTTAGCATCTGACTGTCACCCACCTTTACAATACTTTACCTATACATTTGTTACAGGCTATGGCCAGTATTTATGTACAGACCGTTACAATACTTTATATGTACCTTTGTTATCAGGTCATTACCTAGATCTTTGTCATTGCTGTGTCACATACTATACATGTACATGTCTTGACAAATTGAGCTACAGTGTCATTGACACTTTCATTCAGTTTGTCCATGTTTCAGTGTTTTTATTTTTTGGATGTTGGCCTTTGGGAGTGAATTTGTTAAAACAATATGAGAGAATTATGAAATCAAAAACACCATTTCAAGAGGCATAACAATCAATTACATGTTTTTGGAAGTGCATGAAATTGCCAGTATCAAATGTTTACCTTTTGGTTATTTATTGAAAGGGTAAATCATTACATGTACTGCACATCTGAAATGTTGCTTTTGCATTGACTTGTCAGATTTCTTTACATTTGAAAATAAAGAATTTTATTTCCTTCAGCTATGAAGCATCACTTGTAGACCGGCAGTGCCGCATGTGATAACTGATGTTATAAATGTGATTTCCTTACAGAAAACAATAACTAAAAAAGAAGATTAACTTAAAAATGATCTTAATGAAAACTGTTGAGTAAGATGAGTTGGAAGTGAGTCTGTAGAAAAGGGGAGGGGGACAAACATTTGTTTTATCATACTTCTGTGAATTCATGTGTAGTTTTTTATACTATGTTTCAGAAAAAAATGGCTAATGTCAAGAGAACCATGTTTTCCAAGAAGACAATTTTTCACAGCCTTGATACAGTGTTTACATCTGGGAGGAGTAGTAAGGGAAGATCATCATTGTCAGCAAGCTTTACTCCTGAATGTAATAGAATGAAGAGAGTAAGTTATATATGTGCCAAGAATATTTCTTAAGATCATGTTTTGACCTTCTTTAACTTGTTGAGTGTTAAAAGCTACTATATAGGCTTTCAGAAAAATGAGGGTACCAGAGTATAAGCCAACATTTTCTTTGCTCATGTTCTTTATTCAGTCAAATGCAAATAAAATTTTGTTTAATGTTACAGTCAATGTGTCAAAGTAGTTATTTGGCCAACTGAATAAAGCAGTAAGTCATTTGACCAAATGACTGTGACCTTCAGTCATGTGACCAAATGCCTAAATTTCCTAGTTAATTGATCGAAAGACTAAAATAACCAGCTAGTCATTTGGCCAAATGCCCAGAAGGATTTGTTCATGGATTTAATGAAACAAAATTTAGTTTAGTTTTGTTTTTATTTTATTAGATCAATAGAATTCAATGAACCACAATGTGCAATGACAAACAACATATGAGAACAATGAGCATTCACAATCATTCATTTATTAGAACAGTTTACATTGGAATAACATCCACTGTTGCACAACATATTGGCTTTGAAACCATCACAATGCTTGGTTTTACATCATTATGGCCCACAACATTTACATTTCACAAGTACCTGACCACCATGTTTATTGCTTGATGAAGTGACACATTACTATTTTGATCATGTTGACCATTCTGTTGACAAAACTGCCAGCAGATCATCTTCTGTTTTGAAGTTTCTAGATGACTTCATGTGACAACGGAGAAGAAGTCAGTTCAGTCGTAGCTTCAACTTTTCCCTGGAAATCAAAGCACGTCGACTTGAACAACTCAGCTGCCTCTCTAGTTACACTTGTATATTTCTTGCCTAGCTCTTTCATCATTTGATCACGACAACCATGTCCTGTAGGCACTCTCTAATAATTTGTAATAAAACAAATGTTACTGATCAAATATAGACCACCAAAAATAATCTAGCCCTCCACCAGTTAAAGTTTCTTTTAAATCTACAACATAGTTTGTGATGTTTAACAATGTATTTCAAACTAAATTTTGTGCTGCATGATATATTTTCGGCATTGTATTCATGTACACCTCTGTATGCCAAATTTCAGAATTAATGAAATAACAAAATTTTTTGTCAGGGTTCCTGCGTGGCCTTGGATTCAAGTAATAGCCTTTATTTGACTGAGGATGATTCAAGGCTTTGAAATCCTGAAAAATGTGTCAGGAGACCTTGAAAAGCCTTGAATATTCATGAAATAAAAATGCTGATGAAGCATGTAATTACAACTATGTAGTTTTATATGCCAGAGTTTGTGAAGGCGTAGTCTTAACTTGGACCCTCCGGCCATTAGCCCCTTGTCCTACTTCCCTTGTAGGGAAGTGGGAGGATGGGGGTAATGACCAGAGGTCCCAGTTATGACAAGTGAAGTAGGGCCTTGAAAATACCTGAATTTGGCTCTTGTGGGAACTTGAAAAATGCTGAAATATATCAAGAAACCAGCTTGAATAGCCTTGAATTTATCAGTTCTTGCCTGTAGAACCCTGTTTGCGAATGAACATTCAGCATGTGATAGGCATGCTTTCGGTAATGAGTTGTCATGATTTCTGTAACTCATTCACTATTTGGGTGTAAAAAATCTTTACTTGATAAGCTTCAGAATGTCCAAAATTGTGCAGCCAGGGTTATCGGGTTATCGCTCTTAACTGCAAATTCTCCAGAATAACTCCGATTCTTAGGGACCTCCACTGGCTCTCTGTGCAGCAGAGAATACAATGTAAAATTATATTTGTCACTTTTAAATGTATTAACCCTTTGAGACTTTAATTATCCTGATGTTCAAACATCACTGGAAATTCAGTTTCTTCAACTTTTTTCAAAATGCAACATCAAACGATGGAAAGTACAAATAACGAGATATTTTTCATTGTGTGATTCTTTTTTCATTTTGAGTAACTTTATTGTTTATTTTTTCACAAACTATTATATTAGTTTCATATACGCCATGGCCATTATTATTTTTATTTCTCTGGACGATGCCTGAACTCTGTGGTATGGTTTCATCCAAATCGTCAGAATTTACTTCCTTTTGACCGTCATTGTAAAAACACAAAAGGTTTATCATCATCACTGCCGAATAGGCTCTCATCATCGGAAGACTAAGAATATTCACCATTCCTACTAAGTTCATAGTCACTAGGTCTTCTGTGCATATGACTGAGTGGAATGTTATTAGAATCACCACTGTAGGAACTTTCGTTGTTCATACAATTGCCAGGGAAACTCATTGTTTATGTATCTAAAAATAACTTTGCTTTTACAGTACATTGAATGCTGTTCCAAACTGGTGCAAATATCAGTGATTTTCACTCTGTTTTGTTCACATAGAATGAAATTATACTTTTTTCCATCGGTATTTTGTATAAAAATATTCCAAAGGTAGCTTATAACAGCAGTTGAGGATTCTTAGACATGTTAAATTATCGAACAGATGACAGCTGACAAAGTGAAGTAGAAAGCACGTGAAAAGACTTAAAGTATCAACATGCTGTCTGATTTTGTATGTCATAAGATGTACAAAAGTATCAAAAGGTTAACAACATCGCACCGTCATACCTGGTGGAGCTAATATCGCCTTAGGCTCCAAGCCCAAACCTTCGCTCGGCCAACTTGAACAATTTGGCCCAGTCATGCTCTAAACTTGTCTCCAGTGGAGAGAGGGCCTTTTCGGTTGTGACCCCTGCACTTTGGAATTCTCTGCCAAGTATTTTAAAATTTGAACACAGTATTGGATCCAAACCAGAAAATAAGCAGATTGTCATCTGCAAAAGGAGGTCCCCCAGAGGATGAATTTGGTGATGCAACCCTGCACAGCAGGGTAGCATCACTAAATTTGCCCTCTGTGAACCTCAGTCTGAATCAAGGTCTCAAACCTAAACAGAAAGAGGTACCCAGAGGATACCTTGGCCCACTATATGGGATAGCATCAGCCCCTTCACCCTTTGGGGACCTCATTCTTAGTGTTGAAACGATTAGTCCTACTCGTTGATTGTTTGTTCCTGTGCTAAGTTGTTGGATCTAAGGATCCTCTATTATCAGGACTGTGTTTTATTTATATTCTCGCTTATAAATTTATTCAACATTATGTATTATTTTTCTTCTCCGTGTTCGCACACATATTTCGTGTGCCGTGCCCTTCGGACATAGAATTTTTTCGCATTAATAATTTATGTTATCATTTTTGATACTGTTATTTGTGTTGGGGTTAGGTGTCAGTGGGGTGCTTCTTGGACAGGATTTCTTCTTTCCGTTGAGAGTGGAACTTCTGTTTTCTGGGTCCCTGCCGACCGTCTGGGGTCTGTTGTGTTCCCACCGGTCCATTTTCTTCTGTCACCTTTCTCTCTTATTTGGGGGTGTTCTTCTGTCATCTGTTGAATTCACCTTCTTCTCTTCAGCTCTCACTTCTGTCATGCCCAGGACTACTCCTTGTGGGCAATACCTTCTGCCTAAGCATGTGGACGATTCACATGCTTCCTGCTCTTCTTGCAATGGGTGTTCTTCCGATCGACCCTGTGGGCTATGTGGATCGTGGTCATCCACCTTTTTGGCGTCTGTGAACCGTGTTGTGCATTCTCATGGTTGTGCCCCCCACACCTGCCGGAAAGGGGAACGCTGTCGTTTGAGGGCTCCTGAAATGACCACGTCTGGTGAGAGTTATTCCTCCTCTGTGGGGGATGTGCAGTCATTTCCTGTGGTGGATACTGCGGGAGCCATTGAGTTGTCTGGTGAAGAGATGCCTGGTTCCAGGACCGTGATTCCTCACCAGTCGACATCTGCGGCTGTCACTAGGGTTGTGACTCCTCCTTCGGAGCTGAGCACGGGTGCTCTCTCCAACTTTCCACCAGCCTCAATGACTCCCGACGTATCTTCTACTGCTGTTCCATCTGCTATGTCATCGGTCATCGTTTCAGCCGGCCTCGCCTTATCCCTGCAGGGGTCTGCAGAGATGTCTGGTAGTGTGGACATGGGATATCGGCCTCTGCCTTCCCTGACTTCAAGTTGGCGAAGTCAGATGGGGCTGCCGGCCGAACCCTCTACTGTGGTCTCTCCGCCATCGAGCACCGCAGTTTTTTTCATTGATTTCAGACGTTCATGGTGGTGCCACTATGAACTCTGTGGTGTTTCCGTCCATGCATTCTGATCACATGGCCAGTTTTGCAGGACTAATGCCTTTTGTGCAGCCTGGACCTTCTGTCCCTCAGAGGTCCGCGGCGATTCTCCTGAGTTCCCACTCTGTAGATCCTCGGGGTATGTCATACCCCTATACACATCAGCTTTCAGATGTTTCGTCTGCCGCCCATCGCCCCTCGTCGGGTGTATTTGAGGATCATGACCATTCACTGGTTAAAAGAGTCAGGAGTGAAGCCATTTTGTTGGTTCGTTCCCACGTCGAACCGGCCGACATGGGCAGTGAGCTTAGGGAGGCCCTCTCCTTACTCACTCAGGTTCTGTCCAAGAGCCTTCCCATTGCTTCCAGTGAGGGTACTAGTGGTTTCCAGGCACCCCTGCAGCACCGCCTCCCGGGATTGGAAGCAGGCCACTTTCTGATCCCTCAAGTGTGCCTACACCATGAGAGGAATCGGCTGGTTTGCCCATGATGGGCTATGTGTCTTCCGGCTCAGAGGATGAGTCCGACATACCTGAAGTCGAGAGCCAAAAGTCTTCTGACTTGGGGGCAGCTCTTGACTTTGTGTTTGGGTTCCTTCCAGATCTCAAACTGTCAAACCAGCTGACAGTGTCATCCAGGCCGCGATCATCAGTCGCGCACCTACAGCCCTTGGAGAAGCCTGCTTCTGTGCGCCTTCGACCGTGCCAGTCGGTACAAGTGGTTGAAGCGTTTACAGCTTTGGACTCTAAGCTGAGTTCCAAGGCTATGAAGACTTTGTTCTTCATCAGGGTTGACACTTTTTTGCCTCCAGTGCGTTATCGTTCCTACAATTCTGCGAATTTGTGAGTCTGGCAAAATTTGACGGTCTTAGATCAGGACTCCAACTCCCTCGGGCTTTCCAAGCCCAAGTCTGCCATTATTCCTATGGCGACACTGGAGTCTGTGTTGGGCTTATCGAGAAAGATGCTGAGCATGCGTTCTCTCGGATCACATCGTCTCTGCTTTAGCTACTTATCTGCCTCCAGATAAGTTTGGCAACGTAAGGCTCCTTTGCGTGTGCTGTCAACAGTACTCATACATAATACTCAAACGCATACCTGTAACACGGCTAACTTGGAATTAGTTTGCAGGGACGCTGTGCTGCACACAAGCCGTTCCCTTCCTGAGGGGCAGCGTGCTGCTGTTCGATCTGCTTCTTTGGTGGGTCTGAAACTGTTCCATGGTGCCGTGGTGACGGTCTGGGATGATGTCCTACATCATTCCAAAGATCAGCTGCTGCTTCGTCAGCTTGATCAGCCTTCTGTTGCAGGCAAGGGCCACCCAAAGCCTAACAAGCACCCTTCTGCTTCCTCTGCGAAGCAAAAGGCTGATCCTCCTGCCGCCGCTTCTACTTCTTACTCACGGGGTATGGGTAAGTGTCGGCAGCCTAGGGGGAGGTCTCAGGATTCTTCATATAGTAGAGGATCTCCGGGGCTCGAAATGAAGGTCCTCACCTCGATTCGTCCCAGGTTGGAGGAAGGATATCAGAATTCGCAGACCATTGGGCCACATTCACGTCCGATCCTTGGGTGTTCCAACTCCAGTTCCTTCAGACGTTTCATGTCGGGAGCTTTTGACCATGGAGATAGACAATCTCCTGGCAAAGGGGGCGATCAAGGTCGTCAAGAACATTCAGTCAGTGGGATTTTATTCCCACCTTTTCTTCGTCCTGGAGAAGGACGGCCGACTCTGACCTGTTATCGATTTGAGTATCCTGAACCAGTCTATCATTGTTCCCAAGTTCAGCATGGAGACTTTCAGGTCGGTTCGCCATTCCATTCACCAGGGAGATTTTGCTTCCAGCATCAACCTGCGAGACGTTTACTTTCATTCATCGGACATTGCGAAAGTATCTCAGGTTCGCTTTCCTGGGGGGAGTTTACCAGTTCAAGGCCATGCCTTTCGACCTCAACCTGGCTCCTTGGGCCTTCACCCGACTGATGTTGCATGTGATAGCCTTCCATCGCACACAGTCCAGGGGACTACTTCTGCATATCTAGACAATATCCTCCAGAGGCATTCCAATGCTGCCTTTCTGGAGTCAGATGTCGACACACTGTTGAGCCTGCTGACGTCTCTAGGGTTCAGAGTCAACAAGGAGAAGTCGAACCTGGTTCCTTCTCAGTCGTTTTGTCATCTGGGGATGGACTTCCATACTCGGTTCAATACGGTGGCGGTTCCCCGGGCAAGGGCTGTGATTCTCTCAGCTTTTGCCCTGACGCTGTCCCAGTCCACATCTGCGATGGCTCGGAGTATTCTCCGACTGCTTGATCTCTGCAGTTCGGTGATGGATCTCATTCCTCTAGGTCGGCTGCTTGTCAGACCTCTCCAACACTTTCTGCTCAGTAATTGGAGGCCGAATGTTGATCCTTTGGACCTGGTCCTTCAGTTACCAGAGTCTCTTCATCATCACCTTCTCCCCTGGACATCTGTCCAGGGGTTTACGCAGGGGGTTCCATTGGACTTGCCCACATCCGATCGTGTTCTGATGGCAGATGCCAGTGATCTTGAATGGGGTGCGACTTTGTATCCTCTAGGTCTTTCCCTTCACGGGGCATGGGACCAGGATCAAGCTGCTCTTCACATCAACCAGAAGGAGCTTCTCACTCTTCTTCTGAGTTTCCGGCAGTGGATCCCCCAGCATTCGAATCCCCAGGTTTTTATGTGTACCCATACTATGCATGGTACACATAATGCCTTCATCCGGGGTGACCATCCGTCGTTCGTCCATCCTTTGTCCGTCTGTCTGTCCGTCCCTCCGTCCGTCCGGCGTCCGTATCCATTTATTTGTCATTCAATAACTTGAAAAATATTGCTTGGATTGTCAAGTTACTTTATATTTGTGTTCAGGTTACTGATGTGCCGAGCTGTATAGTTTTTGGTGTAAATTGGATAATTTGATCCTGAGATATTAACCCTTTATCCTTCAAATTGAAAATTCCTCCAATCCCTTTGGCATTTGATAACTTCAAAAATATTGCTTGGATTGTCTAGTTACTTTATATTTGTGTTCAAGTTATTGATTTGCCGAGCTGTATAGTTTTGGTGTAAATCTGATGATTTAATCCCGAGATATTAACCCTTTATCCTTCAAATTGAAAATTCCTCCAATCTCTTTGGCATTCGATAACTTGAAAAATATTGCTTGGATTGTCAAGTTACTTTATATTTGTGTTCAGGTTACTGATGTGCCGAGCTGTATAGTTTATGGTGTAAATCTGATAATTTGATCCTGAGATATTAACCCTTTATCCTTCAAATTGAAAATTCCTCCAATCCTTTTGGCATTCGATAACTTGAAAAATATTGCTTGGATTGTCTAGTTACTTTATATTCGTGTTCAGGTTACTGATGTTCTGAGCTGTATAGTTTTTGGTGTAAATCTGATGATTTGATCCCGAGATATTAACCCTTTATCCTTCAAATTGAAAATTCCTCCAATCCCTTTGGCATTCGATAACTTGAAAAATATTACTTGGATTGTCAAGTTACTTTATATTTGTGTTCAGGGTACTGATGTGCCGAGCTGTATAGTTTTTAGTGTAAATCTGTTATTTTGATCCTGAGATATTAACCCTTTATCCGTCAAATTGAAAATTCTTCCAATCCCTTTGGCATTCGATAACTTGAAAAATATTGCTTGGATTGTCAAGTTGCTTTATATTTGTGTTCAGGTTACTGATGTGCCGAGCTGTATAGTTTTTGGTGTAAATCTGATAATTTAATCCTGAGATATTAACCCTTTATCCGTCTAATTGAAAATTCTTCAAATCATTTTGGCATTCGATAACTTGAAAAATATTGCTTGGATTGTCTAGTTACTTTATATTTGTGTTCAGGTTACTGATGTTCTGAGCTGTATAGTTTTTGGTGTAAATCTGATGATTTGATCCCGAGATATTAACCCTTTATCCTTCAAATTGAAAATTCCCCCAATCCCTTTGGCATTCGATAACTTGAAAAATATTGCTTGGATTATCAAGTTACTTTATATTTGTGTTCAGGTTACTGATGTGCTGAGCTGTATAGTTTCTGGTGTAAATCTGATAATTTGATCTGGAGATATTAACCCCCTTTATCCTTCAAATTGAAAATTCCTCCAATCCCTTTGGCATGAGATAACTCAAAATATATCAATCCGATTGTCATGTTACTTTATATATTTATTCAGGTTACTGATGTGCTGTGCTGTATAGTTTTTTATGTAAATCTGATAATTTGATCTGGAGATATTCACCCTTTATCCATCAAATTAGACACTCCTGCAATCCATTTCTATATGTACCCATACCTTGTATGGTGTACATTATGTCAGCATCCGTGGTGGCCCTCCGTCATACAGCTTTCTACTAATTGCGCATATGGGTACACATCTGACGATTTCATCGGCCTATATTTTTATACTGTACCAATGACCCAGACATAGCTGGTGCTAACTCTTAAAATTCTAGGGCCAAACACAAATTTTGCCCCCCAATCCCCAAAATTTGCATCTAAAACCAAAAGAAATCATGTCCTGAAGGTCCTCCATACTTTGCTCTCACTGCGCATGCGCAGTGTCAAGGACGTACCGAAATTGGTGCCAGTTATCATTCTTTGTTTGGCCCTTCATCAGTTCACATCTGACTGATATTTGTGCTTGTAAATCTCAGTTTAAATGATGCCAGACACATAAATATTAGAGAAATGGAGGATCTAAAGTGGATATAGAAGGAGGAGAGGAAAAATGAGTGACAGAAAATATTCAGGGCTGTAACTTAAAATTTTTTAATGAAATTATATTAAGTTGCCTATTTTCGAGGCATGGGCCTGTTGTTGTCATTCTTGCTATTAAGTTTCACTGCTTGTTCAGTGTTTCCTCTCTCCTTTTCCTTTAAGTCCCCCCTTGCTATTCTCCCATGCTTTTGGCATATTTTTGAGTAATATTATTACTAAAATTTCTTGGGAGATTTAGCTGGGTAACAGAATGAATTCTGTTCTTTTCCCCATGTTTACGTTCTCACCCATGGGTGTTTAGGCGTAGTGTTCTGCATCTACCATCTGATGTTCTGCAGTTTCTTCCCTGGAAGTCTCTGTTTTGCATCAGAGAGTGTATTATTGGTAACTGATTTCGGGCCAGGGTTATCAGTGCCTGGAGTCATGTTTCTGGTGTTTATACACTTCTTGTTTACATTGGCAACAGTCTCTGTGGAGGGGGATTTTTTTGTCTTTGTACTAGTTTAATCATTACAAGATACATTATTATTATTCATAAGTGTTGCATTAATTTTTTTAAATATTTTTAAAATTTTTGTCCACACTTAGGCTTGGGTTCCATTGGGGCTCAACGTTACTTTTCAGAAACTTGGGCTTTGCTGAAAAAATATTTTTTCAAAATTTTTTTTTCATTTCAGTTATTTTTTCTATGTTAATGGATCATGTTATTATGTATCTTTGTTTTCAGGGGTTCGTGTGAGTACTAGGGCTTTTTGTATTCTTTTCACAATGAAAGGATATTGTTCAAATTGTAATAAGAGGAAATCTTCCTCTGACTTTCATGATCATTGTATTAATTGTAGTCAGTGTACTTGCACTAACTCCTGTTCAGTATGTGTATATTGGGATGACAAACATTGGAAACGTGTGTCTCGGTATGTTATTAGTGGGGAAAGGGCCATGCCGGTCCTTTCTCCGCAGGGTCACTCTAGTTTATCAATCTCTATTTCAGAGGAACAAGAACAGGGTGATGTTTCCGTGATGTCTTCCAAAAGTGTGCCTCCATCGTCACAATTAAATGAAGAGCTAGTGGCAAAAGTGCTCATGGAGATACGTCAATTGCCTAAGAGGTCCCTAGTAGGATCGACGGCGTTGACGTCCGGTAGCTCGCCCGGTGTAGCGTCCATTCATCGAATGGTTCGGCAGCCGGGTTCGTCCGTTGCGGTCCAGGAAGGAGATTTGGGTGATGCGAGCACTATAAATATACAAGGTGCACACCCAGTGACGGCGGATCAGAGGAGAGAACGGAGGAAGCCTAGTAGTCTGGTTCCTAGCTCGTCCAGGTCCATCCGGGCTGCGAGTGAGAGAGGCCCCTCTCTCGTACAACAACATCTGGGACCAGATGTTGTGGTACAAAATGTTTCGCATTCGGAGCATACGTCCGCTGCTCGGGACGCTCCGTTATATAGACAGTCCGGAGAGACTGTTCAAAAGGCTTCCTCATCCTCTCAGCAGCGCACACGACTGCACCTTGGCTACGTGACCACGGATATCCAGCCAGCTTCGCCAATCAGGGATTCCACGGCGACCAGGTCATGCCATCCGGTAGCCAGGGACAAGAGGCCTGTAGACTCTGGACGTTCGCATAAGAGAAGTATGCAGGAGTCAGTGTACACGGAGCTTCCAGCGGCTAAGCAGCGTAAGACCGCTACTCCGCAGGCCTCAATTACGGACGTGCTATCCCAAATAGCACAAATTATCGCAGCATCCCAGCAAACGACAGAATCTCTGTCGAATCAAGAATTATCTGACGACGCTGGGTCGGTACGCTCCGCCGAAGCATCGGGTACGATCGACCAAGAACATCATGAGGTCCGACAGGATGGCGAAAGGGATTCCGAGGATTTGGAGTTATCCCTTTCGGAACAACATAAAGCCGCCGTAGATTTCATCCGGCATTACCTTCCACAAGTTGTTCCGTCGGGCCAGACTGCTGCGATGCCGGATAAGAGACTGATAGCGTCATTGGACACAGAATTCTTTGGTCGGTTCAGAGACATCGTCCCTGAGTTTCCGACACAGTCCAATAATGTCACAAGAACATTCGAATTATTGAATGACGCTATCTATAAGCTTTCTACCAAAACAGGCAAGGCTGGTTTCTTGTCCACTAATGCTCTCAATCTGCCTTCCATCAATTCAAGGAATAAATTCGAAATGGCAGGACAGGGCATACCGAGAGTTCCTCTGCATCTAGACGATGAGGCGGAAGACTTGGAATTGTCTTTACCATCGTCTATGTCTATTCCAACCACGACGTTGGAAACGACAATAATGTCTAACAGAGCAAGCTTAGACGCTTTATCATACGCAGACCACCTTACTAAGGCATTATCATTGCGTCTTTAAGGGAAAGAATTCCAGGATATACAATCCTCATTAAGACTTCTTTCAAGGGCAGTAGCTTATTCCACGGTAACTCCACCCTTTCAGTGGCAAACCTGGAGTTGGTTAGACGTGACGCAGCCCTATCTACATCCATGCGCATGGTTAGTAAGGTGAAGAACTCTCTCAGAGTCGCTTTGGTCTCCGGAGAGCTTCTCTTCGACGGCAAGCTTTCAGCAATCTATGATAAGATAACCAAGAAAGCTTCGGATTCTCTGCTTTTTAAATCCGCTTTCAAAAAGTCGGATACAGCAGATAAGAGTAAGATGGGCACTTCTGGGACAAGTACGCCCAAGAGAAGTTCCTATAGAGGTTCTTATACATCCTCTAGGTCTTATTCTAGAGACCGTCAAGGCAGCGACTCACGTACGGGACGTTTTTCGGGCCGAGACAACCGGTCTGACGTCCCGAGGTCGACGGGACGAGGTGCGGGTCGTGGAGGACGTAGTTTCTCCTTGCGCAGGTCTCGCAGGTCCAGGAGGTGATGGTTTGAACCTCTATCGTGTTCCGGTGGGCGGAAGATTATTGAGTTTTACAAACGAGTGGGCGTCGATTACGGACGACCCCTGGGTCCGAGGGGTAATTTCGAAAGGACTAAAAATATCCTTCAAACGAAAGCCTCCATTAACTCGAAGTCCAAAATGGACTCAGCTTCCGTCAAATCCGCAGAAAAGAGATGCTCTTTTATCGGAAGTACAGTCTCTTCTGATGAAGAACGTGGTAGAGGTCGTAGAAGACCAGGAATCACTGGGTTTCTACAGCCATCTGTTTCTAGTTCCGAAACCAGACGGCTCGTTCCGTCCAGTCATAGATCTGAGCTGGATAAACAAGCTGATCGTCGCTCCGAAGTTCTATATGGAGACGATTCGATCGGTCAGAGCGAGTATTCGGGTGAACGACTATGCTACAAGCATAGATCTCAAAGAGACTTTCACATCATGGTACATCCGACATTCAGAAAGTGTCTACGCTTCGCAGTCCTAGGAGTTGTATATCAATTCCGGGCAATGTGCTTCGGTTTGAACCTAGCGCCCTGGGCTTTCACTCGAATAATGAACTCGGTAATGATACATTTCCGAGCTCATTCGTCTGCGGTAACGTCGGCCTACCTGGACGACATTCTTCAGAGGTACGACAACGAATTAACGCTTCAGAATGATGTGCAGAATCTGCTTCTATTACTCCGACGTCTCGGTTTTATTATAAACAAGGAGAAGTCGGATCTGGTGCCGTCCAAGTCATTCACTCATCTGGGAATGAGCTTCGAGACGCACAACAATCTCGTTCGTCTGCCGTTAACCAGAGCGAAATTAATCAGTTGTTACGCTCGCTATTGTCTTCACTCAGACAAGGTCACAGCGAGGGAGTTCATGAGACTGATAGGTCTGTGCAGAGCCGCTGCGGATCTCATTCTGATGGGGCGGTTGCGCACTCGACCTCTCCAAATTTTCTTGACTCAGAATTCGAGTGTAAAGATTCATTCGCTCGATATAGACGTTCTCTTGTCAAATCAAGTGAAACAAGAGATTCAGACTTGGGCAAACATTCAGTGGTTGACTCAGGGAGTTCCACTGCAGTTGCCGGATCCGGGTTTTACGATTATGACGGATGCCAGTCAAACAGGTTGAGGTGCAACATTGATCCCAACGGATTCGAAGTGCCAGGGTCTTTGGGATCTGCAGTTTCTAAGCAAGCACATAAACATCAAGGAAATGATGTCAATTTGGCTTGCATTACGTCATTGGATGAACATTATTCAGAAAGCACATGTCCAAATCCTGTCCGACAATACGACAGTAGTGGCGTATATCCGGAACCAGGGAGGCACTCATTCCGTTCCGTTATTCAATTTAACAGAAAGAATCCTTCTGTTTGTTCTAGAACACCAAGTTCTACTTTCGGTCCGTCATATTCCGGGTCGTCTGAATGTATTAGCAGACTCCCTTTCACGGAAGGGTCGCTTGTTGCCGTCAGAATGGACTCTCAACAAACAGGTATTCAATCAGATTTGCTACCAATGGGAACGGCCAATGATAGACTTATTTGCGACACAACTCAACAATCAGTTGCAGACGTATGTGTCACCATGTCCGGATCCCCGAGCATATGCAGTAGACGCTCTATCGATCTCGTGGGACGGAATGATAGGATATGCGTATCCTCCAGCGCCATTAATTCAGCGAATATTGCTAAAGATAAAACAATCTCAATGCAAAATTCTGTTGGTAGCATCTCTGTCTCCACAGAGACCGTGGATAAATCTACTCAGGTGTCTGCTGTGGGACTTACCGCGAAAACTTCCTCCACGAGAGGATCTTCTTTCGCAGGGGAAGTCACGTCAACTTCATCACAACCTGCAAGGTCTCAACCTTCACGTATTTCCGTTGTGCAGTCCTTCTTGCACGGCAAGCATTTTACAGGACGAGCAGTGGACGCGATTTCTAACTGTAGGAGGACCTCCTCTTCGCTAAACTATGCGGCTAAGTGGAAGATCTTTCGTCGTTGGTGTAGGGATCATTCTGTTGATATTTTTGATCCCTCCATACCAGACATTGCAAACTTTCTAGTATACTTGTTTGACGAGATCAAACTGCAGCCTGTTACTATTAAAGGTTATAGGTCTATGTTATCTGATACCTATGCACACCACGATAGTTTACAAATTGGATCTAATGTCTCTTTATCTAAATTAGTTAGAAACTTCTCGATAAATAGACCCAGAACTTTTAGATTAATTCCTAAATGGAATTTAGCTTGGGTTCTTCTTAAACTGAAAGAAAAGCCATTTGAGCCTCTTGGGACAGCAGATTTCAAATTCTTGTCTTATAAGACAGCATTTCTCTTAGCTTTCTCTTCTGCTAGAAGAGTCCGTGAGCTTCATGCACTATGGTGGACGATTCTCACTATCGTAGTGTCGGGAACACTATTACCTTTACTACTAATGTTGGATTTTTAGCTAAGAATCAGGCTCCTAATAAATATCCGGAACCTATTGTTATTAAGGCCCTTCCATCTTCAGACGGGCGTAGGCCTTTACTCTGTCCTGTTAGAGCTTTACGTATTTATAAACAAAGATCTCAGTTTATCAGAAAGGGACGAAAGAATGCTTCTTTCTGTCTCTGATGCCTAATAGAAAGGACATTTCGGTCCATTCTATTGCTAGATGGATTCAATTAACTATCCGTACTGCTTATGATAATCTATCTTCAACTCAGCAGTCTGTGCTTAAGATTTCGGCTCATGAAGTAAGAGCTCTTTCTACATCTTGGGCTTACGCAAATAGTGTTGCTATTACAGATTTAATGAAGGCTGCATATTGGTCTCAGCCATCCACATTCACGAATTTTTATCTCAGAAATATTGAGTCCATTTCTGGAGACCTGCATTGTTTAGGTCCGTTATCTGTTGCTCAGAATGTCGTCCACTAAACAGTTGCAACTATAGTTATGCAGGCTTTCTGTTCCGGCAGTGACTCCGTCCTGCTGCCCTCTTCGCTCTGGGTTATTTGACCCAGGGCAAGGGGAAGGGGTGGGGAGGGTGTTCCCTTAGGTCACCTGCTTTATAGTGAAAAGCAAGGGGATTCCTCCTCCAGAGTCAGTAATTCTGAGTCGTTACCGGGAAGGTTTTAAAGTGTAATATTAATGTTAAAAATTCATTCATGTCATATTTTTAAAGTGTAGCTCAGTGTGAAGCATTTGTATATGTCACGTGTCAAACAGGCATTAATATACAATCCTCGGACACTTTAAGAGAATATAAAGAGTCTCAATACTCTGGACTAACTTTATTTATTGGCTTACTTTAAAAATAATTAGTATAAGGGGTTATACTGGATGTTAATAGAGAACATGAATGTTATTAGGCTCAATTATGGAGGGTGTTGTGTCTTTCTAATTTATCATAAAATAAGAAAGATACATGTAAAGCCTAATACTCCTTTTCTCCTCGAGGGGTTGACTCTATTTATATAGTTGAGCTTATTGGATTTTCCTCTATGTCCTAGGCCCTCCAGCCTCTTTACTATTCAGCTATGTCTGGGTCATTGGTACAGTATAAAATGTTAAAAAATTTATAGTAATTTATATATTTTTTATACTTACCAATGACCCAGATGGGGATGGCCCTCCCAGGAGTTGGGAACTCATACCTCCCCACTGAGAACATAGTGCTGACAATGCATTGCTTCTAAGAATGATAATTGGCGCCAATTTCGGGACGTCCTTGACACTGCGCATGCGCAGTGAGGGCAAAGTATGGAGGACCTTCAGGACATGATTTCTTTTGGTTTTAGATGCAAATTTGGGGGATTGGGGGGCAAAATTTGTGTTTGGCCCTAGAATTTTAAGAGTTAGCACCAGCTATGTCTGGGTCATTGGTAAGTATAAAAAATATATAAATTACTATAAATTTTTTAACTTTTCTGTTGTCCGACAATTCAACAGTGGTGGCTTACATTCGGAACCAGGGTGGCACCCACTCAGTTCCTATGTACAAATTGGCTCGGGATCTTCTAATGCTCGCTCAGGATGTCAACAACGGGTGGTGGTTCGTCACATTCCCGGTCGTCTGAACATCCTAGCCGACTCCTTCTCCCGACGGGGCAGGGTCATTTCCACCGAGTGGATGCTCCACAGGGCGGTATTCCAGTCGCTTTGCGATCTCATGGGTCATTCCCACATCCATCTCTTTGCGACTCATTGGAACCATCAGGTGGACACTTTCGTGTCCCCATGTCCAGATCCTGTGCCTTTCGCCGTGGACGCTCTGTCACTCAATTGGAATGGTTTTGTCGACTGCGCCTTCCTGCTGGTTCCGATTCTGCCTCAGGTTCTAACCAATATACGAACCTGCAGTTGTCGAATCATTCTGATCGTTCCCCTGTTGCCTCCCTCTACGTCGTACCTTCTTTGCCAAGGTCACCCGAGGAGGTTTCATGTCGACCCAACTTCATTGTGCCTTCACGCATTTCTTTTGTCAGGTCCTGTCTCCTCCGTAGAGGTTTTTCGAGACGAGCAGTGGAGTGTATTTTTTCTTCGAGGAGGCACTCCACTGGTTTAGTCTATGCGGCAAAGTGGAAGGTCTTCTGTCGATGGTGTGCCGATCATTCTGTTGATTATGCCAATCCTTCGATTTCACAGATTGCAGAGTTTCTGGTATATCTGTTTGATTCTCGGGGTCTCCAGCCTGTTACCATCAAAGGGTACAGGTCCATGCTTTCGGAGACCTTTTCCTATGTGGGAAAGCGTCGTATCAGCACTAATCCTTACCTCTCCAAGCTTGTTCGGCACTTTTCCTTGAAAAGGCCTAGAACTTTGCAGCTTACCCCACGATGGAATCTTTCTTGGGTGCTTTGCTTTGCTTAGGAGGGGGGGGGGGGGGCGGCTTCGTTCGAACCTTTATCCCAGGTGGATATGCGTTTTCTCACATACAAGACAGCTTTTCTGATGGCTTTTGCCTCAGCCAGACGGTTTAGTGAGCTTCATGCCCTCTCTGTTGACCCGGCCTTTTTCAGGAGCTCTCCCAACAGCGTTACGTTTACCACTGATTGCT
Source organism: Pictodentalium vernedei (assembly GCA_031216915.1). Lineage (NCBI taxonomy): Eukaryota > Metazoa > Mollusca > Scaphopoda > Dentaliida > Dentaliidae > Pictodentalium > Pictodentalium vernedei. The sequence goes on from CM062289.1 coordinate 279,196,680, forward strand.
CCTTTCTGGCCAAGAATCAGATACCAGAAACTACTCCACCTCCCATCTGTATCAGGGCTCTTTCTTCTGCTGAGGGTAACCGCTCTTTGCTCTGTCAGGTTTGTGTAATTCGCATTTATCTCAGCTGGACGCAGTTCATTAAGATGGGCAGGAAATGTTTTTTCTGTCTCTTATTCCTGGTGAACAGAAGATCTCTCCTCAATCCATTTCTCAATGGATTTGTCTCGCTATTCGCGTGGCTTACGCTCATCTAGTGACTGACGATTGTATTACCAATCGTATTTCTGCCCACGAGGTGCGTGCATTGTCTACCTCTTGGGGCTTATACTAACTCTGTCTAGTTGTCGGATGTTATGCAGGCAGCCAACTGGAGAAATGCAGGAGCAGTCCGAGGACCTATTTTGCTTTGGGCCCTCTTTCTTCTGCTCAGGCAGTTGTTTATCCTATCCATTAGGCTTTTTACAAGGTCAGTTCCAGTTATGTGCTGTCACTGCCCTTTCCTGTCTGTGTGTCACACAGAGCCATTCACCTCATCTCTCATTGTCTTTTACTAATGTTTGTGAGGCTATGTTTGATAGGCCTGGGGACTTCTTCCTCTATCCACGGTTCCAGTACACTTGTGTTATGTGGGAGTTGGTTGTGTGATTCCCTCCATCCTATTGTCCATTCAGCCTGTAGTAAACAATTGTTGGGTTGGTTGATAAGAAATTTAAAGTTTATAGTAAATTTCCTTTCTTATTATACCTACCACAATTGTTTACATGAAGGTCCTCCCGTCTTCTTATTTGGGTAAGAATCCTTCCTCCCCACTGATCACATATCTCCAACGTTGTCGGATTCAGAAGAATGAGTCATTAGCCACGTGTCTGCGCACTGGCAACAGAAGTCGTGGGTTTGTACTAGGAGAAGAGCATCCCCTACTGGGTCTGGGCGATAGCACTCGACCCAGTTTTGGCTTATTTTTTCTTGGTGCTTTTGCACCACTTATCTTTACCAAATTACTTGGGAAAGATCAAAATATATAGTATATTTTCCGAGTTAGGGTCTTCCACTGTAGTGCAAGCTTGTAGTAAACAATTGTGGTAGGTATAATAAGAAAGGAAATTTACTATAAAATTTAAATTTCTCTCCAGACACTTTCCATGGTGATTCTATTGAACAGGTGTATGGTTGTACTCATTATATCACCGGTTTTCGTCCTATCTACGTATTCTGTCTCTGGTATGCGTTAGAAGCATGCACTATTAATTACCAGGATCGCCACGATAGCCTTGGCTTCTGAAGTGGCATTAAGCGCCAATAATTAATAATAATATTCGTAAATTAGTAAAATAATTAATATTATTAGTAATTAGTAAAACCTCTTCTCAAAAAGCCAACACTTGACCCAGAGGTTCTGAAAAACTACCGAGCGGTCTCTAATCTTTCATTCCTATCAAAGATTATTGAACATGCTGTGGCTTCTCAGCTGAATTCTCATTTGGCAGCCCACGGCCTAGCCGAAGTTATCCAATCTGCATACAGATCTAATTGCAGTACAGAAACGGCACTTCTAAGGGTCCAAAATGATAACCTCCTATCCACGGACAGGCACAACCTAATATGTCTTGTTTTGTTGGATTTAAGCGCCGCTTTTGACACCATAGATCATTACATACTCATTGAAAGACTGGCAGTGAGAATAGGCCTTACTGACCGAGCACTTAATTGGTTTTTGTCATACCTTAATGGTCGTACACAGAGTGTCCTTATTGGCAGTGAGTCGTCAGACAAGGCCACACTGTGTTTTGGCTTCCCGCAAGGATTGGTGTTGGGTCGCCTACTGTACACTGTCTGTGTCTTACCTCTCGGCGACATTATCCGAAGCCATGGCCTTGACTTTCATTTTTACGCAGATGACACACAGCTGTATATTACTTTTCCTCACGCCCTTGAGCCTGAAGCATGCAGTAAGATTGAACTTTGTATTTCAGACATCAAGGCATGGATGACTAAAAACTTTCTTAAATTGAATGACAAGACAGAAGTAATATATCTAGGTCTACCTAATCAACTTTCAAAAATATCCAAACTGTCCCTCAATATTTGAGGTTCTGCGATAAAACCCAGTAGCTGTGTTCGAAACTTAGGTTATTTCATGGATGAAAAAAATTTTGCCGCTGATGAACAAATCAAACATGTCTCTCGCAGTGCATTTTTTCATCTTAGAAATATTAGCAAAATTTGATCCTTCATTGATACGCAGACGTCACAACAGCTTGTCCACACCTTTGTTACCAGTCGCCTCGACTACTGAAACTCTTTTCTGATTGGCTCTAAAACATCTATTCTTGAAAAGCTACAACACTTCCCAAATTGTGCTGCATGGGTTGTAACCAGAACTCAAAAGTACTGCCATATAACACCAGTACTCTCCGAGTTACACGGCTGCCCGTTAAGCAAAGAATTCAATTCAAAATTGTCCTTTTGGTGTTTAAGCGTATCTCGGGATCTGCACCATCCTACCTGTCCGATCTGCTTACCATCCACAAACCACTGAGGTCTCTGAGGTCATCAGGTTAACTCAATGTGGTTCAGCTCCTATCTAAATTTACTAGTACTGCTGATAGGGCCTTTGTGGTTGCTGGCTCAAGGCTTTGGAATTCTCTTCCAATCAACATAAAAAATACTAAATCACTTGAATCATTCAAGTCTGGTACTAAAGCCTGCCTTTTTTGCAAGGCATTTCCTTCAGTGGTCTTTTAATGTTGGTCATAAACTGACCTTACCAGGTGTGTGGGTGTGTCTGAGTCAGTGAGGATTGCCTCATTACTCGTCAAGTTACACTCACATAATTGTTTTGGTAAAGTTGTAGTTTGTTTTGTTTTGTTTTTTATTTTTTTTTAATTCAATACCCTTTTTCTGTCAGGTTCTGTCGCTTATCGCCATGATATAGCCTCAGTTGCCGATGTGGCGTTGGGCACCAATAAATGATATTATTATGTCTCAAAGTTAGTTTGTCCAATCAAAATGCTGGAATACCTTCTAAAGATTCCACCGTATCGGGTTACTCACCTGATATTAATTAATATCAGGTGAGTAGCCGCCATTACTATTTTGATGCAATTCCCCTCACTTCGAATTTTCAAAATCTGAATTAAAACAAAATAAGAGAATTTAGGTTCCGAAAATATTTTCAAGATACCGTATTTTGTGATTTAAAACATTAAATATGTAAAAAGATGGGCAGAAGATAATATTTGTAGTCTGAAAAGTTCTTTGTTTTACGACTCCTTCAGTCACTGTTTGGATCGGGTTTTTGAGGTGAATAGGGAAATGACAGTTTCAATTTTTGTCTAGAGCAACTTTTTGAGCCCTTTGATGATGAAAACGAACATTTGTCCAGCTCATCAATGCCAAAGGGTGCTCCTATTTTCAGAAATTGCAAAATCGGCAACATCAACATCACTATAAATAATAAATGAACAAACTTGTTTTTGAAACATTCCGATCAAACAGAATTAACAGAAAGTCGGTGTGCGTTTCAGATTCAACTTCAAAGTTCAAGTTGCGTTATTGTTATTGTTTGCTTTGCAGTAAAAAAGTGATTTTTAATGTTCAAAACTGCTTTATTAGTCCTTTTTAGGTAGTAACAACAGTAAATGTACGCAAGGGGCCTCCAGATTATGCCGAGTTGGCAAGCAGCACTGATCTCAGTGGCAAGCAGCGATTCGTTTCATTTGTAAACAAGTACGGCAATCGCCCTTCGCAAAGTGATGATTTGTTTACAATTACCATGGTTACACGTACTGGTGCCTGTTACTGTTCATGATTCTGCGCGGTGCTATCAATAGTGGTTATTGAAAAATAAATTCCGGGCCGTTGTTTGTTTATGGAGAAAATTATTAATCGCTTGATTTACATGGACTTTCGACATAATAAATATGTTACATGGCGTGCAGCTGGCTGATACATTTCCATACAAGGCTCTGAGTGTTCATATCAGGTTCGGCTTCGCCTCACCTGATATGAACACTCATCGCCTTGTATGGAAATGTATCAGCCAGCTACACGCCATGTAACTTATAATACTGATCCATGTATTAATGTATCTGTGAGAGAATGTATGTGTATGTGTGTGTATGTATGTATGCAATTATTGCCTAACCATTGAGTAAAATATTATTATTATTATATTTGGGTGCCTGTTAGACGAATATATATTGTTTAATAGGTACTGCTTTTCACTTATTCCAGAGCGCTCCTCTCTATGTTTTTAAGAATATTCCTTCAAAAAGGGGGAGGGAATTTTTGTAAAATCTCCTTCGGCTTGATATGTGTGCAACTATGAGTGAAGCTGTTTTGTCTGTAGATTAAATCTGATCCTAGATACAGCTTGTTTATTATTTATATATGGTGTATGTTTGTGGGGGTTAGTCTCTCACTCTCAAATACACCATCCTAATTTATGGGGCTTACTCTGGACTAGCCTTAAAAATTGGCGGCTAGTTACACCCAATTAGCATAATCATTCATGCTGAGAATATGGAATTACTTGGATATGGCTCCTTATTTATGATATGTCTTCTCTATTATTGTATTGAGAGACATACATGTAATTACATTTAAATTTAATTTCCTTTCACCTTGGAATGCAGACTTAGGAGCTATATTTGGTCTGCTAATTCTTAAGTCCTAGGCCCTCTGCCTTTTTATGATTCAGCTAGTCTGGGCCATTGGTTATTAGTATAAAAATATAAATTTAAAGTAATTTGTGCATTTTTTTTATACTTACCAATGGCCCAGACAGGGATGGCCCTCCCATGAGTGGGCACTCATACCTCCCCGCTGAGTTATTATTAGTATGCTCATCTACAAAGAATGATGTTGGTGCCAATTCTGGTCTCTTCCTGACCACTGCGCATGCGCAGATGGTAAAAATTTGGCGGGGCTAGATAGGACTTTTAATTTTCGGTTTTGTATGCAAATTTTGGGATTGGGGAGGGGTTCAAAATTTGTGTTTGGCCCTTGATAATATCGAGTTTGCACCAGCTAGTCTGGGCCATTGGTAAGTATAAAAAATATACAAATTACTTTAAATTTATTATTTTCAAAATATGTGATTATCTTCCCATTTTACATGCTACATTGTTCAAACTTAGCACCCATGTTGATCACCAATTGCCATTGTGCATGCGACAAAAGCAGGTAACTCTGTTTTGTATTTCCAGAGTTATGTCCCCCTTTTAGTACTTAAAACATTACAGTATTGTGTCGCATACTCCTTCAAAATTTTACATGCTACATTGTTCAAACTTTGCACCCATGTTGATCACCAATTGCCGTTGTGCATGCGACAAAAGCAGGTAACTCTGTTTTGTATTTCCAGAGTTATGTCCCCCTTTTATTACTTAAAACATTACAGTATTGTGCATACTCCTTCAAAATTTTACATGCTATATTGTTCAAACTTTGAACACATGTTGATCACCAATTGTCGTTGTGCATGTGTCAAGAGCAGGTTATGCCCCGTTTTAGTACTTGAAACATCAGTTTTGTGTCGCCTACTCCTTCCACATTTTACATGCTATATTGTTCAAACTTTGCACACATGGTGATCAGCATTTGCCGTTGTGCCTGTGACAAGAGCAGGTAACTCTATTTTGTATTTCCAGAGTTATGCCCCTTTTTGTACTTAAAACATCACAGTATTGTGTCGCCTTCTCCTTCAACATTTTACATGTTATATTGTTTAAACTTTGCTCACATGTTGATGTCCAATTGCTGTTGTGCATGTGACAAGAGCAGGTAACCCTGTTTTGTATTTCCAGAGTTATGCCCCCTTTTAGTACTTCAAACATTACACTATTGTGTCGCTTACTCCTTCAACATTTTATTTGCTTTATTGTTCAAACTTTGCACCCATGTTGATCATCAGTTGTCATTGATACAATAACATGTGACAGGAGCAGATAACACAATTTTATTTTTAAATGCCGAGAATCCATCACTGTTTATAGCTGTTATGATCCTCAAAATGTCCTTTTCCTTGGTGCCACCTATCGTCAATCGTTATAAAAGAAGTTAACCTGTCAATGAATGGACGCTACCATTGTAAACGGCGAGGAGAATCTTCTACACCTAAAAATTGTTTGCATTTTCATTATGCTTACTAAAATTTCAGAAAAACAATATGAAATGTGTGCACACAAGCATACAATTTGAAACCCTTGACCCCAGACAGGGCAAGGGAATGGGCAATGATTGGAGAAGGGGGGTGGGGGACAGACATAGTCGAGTCAACAAAAGTTTCAAACTTTACCCTAGAGAAACTTGTGCATGTTCCAGTTTTGACAGGCGTATGTTGCCCCCCCCCCCCCCACCTCCCACTAGGCGGTGCCCTTGTTTAAAACAAAACATCAGGTGCTTTCTCATTTTACTGATATTGTATCTGATAGAGGTATGATACAAAATGTGGAAGACATTTGCAATTGCAGAAATTCCGCAGTCATTTGTATTGTTTTGCCTTATTGTTTCAGGAAGAATAACTTAATTTTTTCATGGATGATACCATAATGTTCCTAAACAACTTCTTAGTTTGCGGTGACAAATGTCTATGGAGAATGTCATAAACATTTATTTCTGCTCTCCTACACACAACTATTGATAATATAACCCAGTGATTAGTATCGGCATTAACTATTTGTACAAATTCCTTTGTTGGAACAGAAAATAAAATGAAATGATATTTATTCAACAATATACCATCTCACAAACAAACAATATAAAAAATTAATAATAAAGCGAACAGTCGAAAATTGTGGAAGTGAGCATATAGAGGTGTAGTGGATTACATTACGCATAGTGTTTGTGTGTAGGCACATTGTTTGGAGACATCATAGCTGGATGGCTGTCTTCCTGACATCTCCATATTACTTACAATAACTCTTTCTTGGAGCAGACTTTTTTCTGTAGGCAGGATGTCACAGTTCCTGTGTCAACTTACAGATATAATCAGTACCCAAGTTCTGTTGATGGCTTACTACGTTAATTTGTGAAGGGTCATGATGGATGAGATACTAGAATTCGGTTAGACTGCTGCTGTCTTGTTTGGGCCACCTTTTCAAATCTTTTCACTCGTAGTGCGACCTTGTAACAAATTATTCCCTTGGCCTTGTATAGTATGGTTCCGGTGCCTAAGATCAGTTTGAATCTCAAAAGAACTTGATGGAAACAATGCACAATACAGTAAACCAAGTACTTATGGGTACTTATCCTTTATAAGTGATTGTTCCAAGTTGATGCGAATATCTCTTAACCCTTTACCTAACACAAAAAGCAGACGACACATGCAAACAAAATTCTTGAATAACTGATTTTTTTTCATTTTTTGTAAAAAATGAAAAAATAATGAAAATTATCAGCGATTTTTGTGAATAACGCTGGCCAGTTTTGGCCATTATGTTGGGTAGAGGGTTAATCAGTCTCCACTCAGAAGGTCCTTCATTTCTTTTGCACCAACAAATGTGCTTTGATCATGCTACTTTGAATTTCTCCCCCTAACTTATTCCACATTTTGTTATGTGTTCCTGAGTAATTTTATGCAATGATTTAGCTGTTTAATATCAAATGTAATCAAATATTGTGAAATAATAGTAAAAGAAACAAAATGAAACAATGAAAACATTTTTAAAAAAATTTTAAGGAGGGGCAGGGGGAAGATATCCAGGATGGGTGGGGGTGGAAGATATCCTATGCAGAGCCATATCCAGGGATAATTTGGATACACCTGTCCATATATGCCACAGCCATAACCAAAGGCCGTAGGCAGAAGAGACTGAAACTGAAAAGTAGGGTAAACGCAATGTTCTTAAAAAGACACAAAAGTTGAAATTATCATAACGCCACCACATGATTTCTGCATACCTGTTATTTGCGTGTTTTTTTTTTATTAGAGTGCAATTGGCTCAGGTATACTTTTAGTCAGCTGTAGTATCTTACTTCAGGATTTAAGGGATTAGCTTCATGTTGGTTTTAGTCATGTACAATTTTTGCTGAATTTTGACCGTTTTTGCAGACTATGGGATAGAGATTATACACAAATACAGGGGGTTTTGACGCCTGGAGTTTGGGCACCAAAACAGTTATACCGGTACCAAACATACACTGGATATGGCCCTGCTAGGATATCTTACCCCCTGGGGAAGATGTCCAGGGGGAAGATATACTATTACACCAGTATTCAGTTATTCAGTACTGAAAGGCTAGCATTTACAATAGCAAACTACAGTTTATTAACTGTATCTAAATGTTCATCCACCTCATAAAACAATGCAATTTAAACCTGACTTGTACCACTTGAACGAATGATGATCACCTAAACATTAATATCATTGACAACTGCAAAGGTTGATGGTTAGTTGACTAATCTAATAATCTCGACAACCATAAAGTGGAAGTGATAAGGAATGATCATTTGTTTCTGTCTATTTCTTGAGTTATGAACCCCCCAAAACAAAGGCCAAACTGTGTAAATGGGCACAGACCATTTACGCCATGTTTGGCCTTTGTTTTGGGGGGTTCGTAACTCAAGAAATAGACAGAAACAAATGATCATTCCTTATAATTGAACTTGAGGGGCAACAAATTTAAAAAATCTACTTTGCGGTGTTAAAATAAAAACCAGGTCGCATCATGCTTCCTATTGATAAATGAATAAATGAAAGTGTCAATGACACTGTAGCTTAACTTGTGTGTTGTGTTTGATGAAAAGGATAATGTTCAATGTTTATGAAAGGCTTATGAAATAAGACAAGAATTGTGATAATTGGGAATATGCTCATTTCTGTTCCCTGTATGCTATGTTTTTGATAAAAATAATATGAGGTGTACACTGTACTAAAGAGCTGAGGGGTGGGTTAATATGACCTCACAGTTAATATATGTGGCCCTCACAATTAACGTATATCAACGAAAGTTCCCAAGTTACAGTGAAATTATTCCAAAACGAGTCATCCTATCAAGTTACATTGAAATCCCTTCATAAATATGGCCTGTAGACTGTGCTAAACGTTTTCGGGCTTCGGGCTCCTGTAGCCGTCAGTTTCCCAATTGCGTCCAAAGGGGACGTTCTCATCTAGACATTATATGAAGTCAACCTACCAAGTTACAATGAAATCCCTTCATAAATATGACCTGTAGACTGTGCTAAAGGTTTTTGGGCTTTGGGCTCGGGCAGCCATCATGGTAGAATGATCGCAACCAAAAGGGGACATTCTCATCTGGGCATCATCTGGAGTCATCCTGCGAAGTTACAATGAAATCCTTTCATAAATATGACCTGTATACTGTGCTCAAGATTTTAGGGCTTCGGGCACCTGTAGCCATCACAGTTGGCCAATCATGACCAAAAGGGGATGTCATCATCTAGGCATTATATGGAGTCGACCTAACAAGTTACAATGAAATCCTTCCATAAATACGACCTATAGACTATGCTAAAGGCCTTTGGGCTCGGGCAGCCATAAAGGCTGAATGATCGTGATCAAAAGGGGATGTTCTCATCTAGACATTATTTGGAGTCATCCATCCAAGTTACAATGAAATCCCTTCATAATTATGTTCTAAAGGTTTTCGGGCTTTGGGCCCCTGTAGCCATCACAGTTGCCCAATCGGTTTTTGGGCTTTGGGCTCAGGCAGCCATCATGGTTGAATGATCGCAACCAAAGGGGATGATCTCATCTGGGCATCTGAGTTACAATGAAATCCCTTCATAAATATGACCTGTAGACTGTGCTCAAGGTTTTCGGGCTTCGGGCACCTGTAGCCATCACAGTTTACCAATCACGACCAAAGGGGGATGTCATCATCTAGGCATTATATGGAGTCAACCTAACAGGTTACAATGAAATCCTTCCGTAAATATGACCTTTTGCCTATGCTAAAGGTTTTTGGGCTCTGGCACCCATCAAGGCTGAGTGATCGTGATCAAAATGGGACGTTCTCATCTCGACATTATTTGGAGTCATCCTACCAAGTTACAATGAAATCCCTTCATAAATATGACCTGTAGACTGTGCTAAAGGTTTTTGGGCTTCGGGCCCCTGTAGCCATCACAGCTGCCCAATCAGATCCAAAAGGGGACTTTCTCATCTAGACATTATATGAAGTCAACCCACCAAGTTACAGTGAAATTCCTCAATAAATATGACCTGTAGACTGTGTTAAAGGTTTTCGGGTTGTGGGCTCGGGCAGTAGTCACTGTTGGCAGATCACGCCCAAATGGTGAAATTCTCATCTAGACATCATAAGGAGTCATCCAATCAAGTTACAGTGAAATCCCCTATTAAACATAACCTGCAGACTGTGCTAAAAGTTTTTGGGTTTCGGTCTTGGGCAGCCATCTCGGTTGACAGATCATGCCCAAAAGGGGACGTTCTCATCTAGGCATTATACAGATTCATCCTACCAAGTTACAATGAAATCCCTTCATAAATACGACCTGTAGACTGTGCTAATGGTTTTCGGGTTTTGGGCTCGGGCAGCCACACTGGTTGACCGATCGCGACCAAAAGGGGACGTTCTCATCTAGACATGACCCCAAACCTGCATATGAAATTTTGTGATGATCAGACAAGAACTGCGGGGTGTAGCCCTGCTAACGGAAAAAGGTAGAATGATCGCAACCAAAAGGGGACATTCTCATCTGGGCATCATCTGGAGTCATCCTGCGAAGTTACAATGAAATCCTTTCATAAATATGACCTGTATACTGTGCTCAAGATTTTAGGGCTTCGGGCACCTGTAGCCATCACAGTTGGCCAATCATGACCAAAAGGGGATGTCATCATCTAGGCATTATATGGAGTCGACCTAACAAGTTACAATGAAATCCTTCCATAAATACGACCTATAGACTATGCTAAAGGCCTTTGGGCTCGGGCAGCCATAAAGGCTGAATGATCGTGATCAAAAGGGGATGTTCTCATCTAGACATTATTTGGAGTCATCCATCCAAGTTACAATGAAATCCCTTCATAATTATGTTCTAAAGGTTTTTGGGCTTTGGGCCCCTGTAGCCATCACAGTTGCCCAATCGGTTTTTGGGCTTTGGGCTCAGGCAGCCATCATGGTTGAATGATCGCAACCAAAGGGGATGATCTCATCTGGGCATCTGAGTTACAATGAAATCCCTTCATAAATATGACCTGTAGACTGTGCTCAAGGTTTTCGGGCTTCGGGCACCTGTAGCCATCACAGTTTACCAATCACGACCAAAGGGGGATGTCATCATCTAGGCATTATATGGAGTCAACCTAACAGGTTACAATGAAATCCTTCCGTAAATATGACCTTTTGCCTATGCTAAAGGTTTTTGGGCTCTGGCACCCATCAAGGCTGAGTGATCGTGATCAAAATGGGACGTTCTCATCTCGACATTATTTGGAGTCATCCTACCAAGTTACAATGAAATCCCTTCATAAATATGACCTGTAGACTGTGCTAAAGGTTTTTGGGCTTCGGGCCCCTGTAGCCATCACAGCTGCCCAATCAGATCCAAAAGGGGACTTTCTCATCTAGACATTATATGAAGTCAACCCACCAAGTTACAGTGAAATTCCTCAATAAATATGACCTGTAGACTGTGTTAAAGGTTTTCGGGTTGTGGGCTCAGGCAGTAGTCACTGTTGGCAGATCACGCCCAAATGGTGAAATTCTCATCTAGACATCATAAGGAGTCATCCAATCAAGTTACAGTGAAATCCCCTATTAAACATAACCTGCAGACTGTGCTAAAAGTTTTTGGGTTTCGGTCTTGGGCAGCCATCTCGGTTGACAGATCATGCCCAAAAGGGGACGTTCTCATCTAGGCATTATACAGATTCATCCTACCAAGTTACAATGAAATCCCTTCATAAATACGACCTGTAGACTGTGCTAATGGTTTTCGGGTTTTGGGCTCGGGCAGCCACACTGGTTGACCGATCGCGACCAAAAGGGGACGTTCTCATCTAGACATGACCCCAAACCTGCATATGAAATTTTGTGATGATCAGACAAGAACTGCGGGGTGTAGCCCTGCTAACGGAAAATGTGAATAGACTCACAGACTCTCGGACTCACAGACTAACAGACTTCCGCATGCATGGTGGCAATAACTTATCTTGACTTTGTCAAGTTAAGCAAAAAATGCATAGTTTTCTAAAATTCTGATTGAAATAACAATACATTTCACTGAAACATGTTCTTGTGTCAGTAAAAATTTTATTGATCAATGAATTGCGAAAGTTAAATGGCATCTAAAAGGCCACACCCACACATTACTTCAATCTCCTTTTCCACTTGACAGGAGGGTGCCATCATTCAAAACAACACTGAGATAAATTTAATTCTGATTTTTGACCATTTCCTGAGAAATTGAAAACACAGTTTGTAAATGTGAAGTTCCATATAAACCCAGATGACATGAAGTTGGTTGAACTGTCTCAGAAAGAGTTCATTCAGGCTATTTGGAAATTGGAAAGTTTTGTTTGCGTGAGTTTCGTTTGTGGATGCCATCGATGTCAGTGATGTAGCATTTTGTTCATGTTGACATTGTTGTGCATGAGAATGAATTGTTACAACTTACAGAGGACAGTGTTTGATATTTTGTTTCTGTAAAGTGGAACATTCCCTACTGGCTTGTAACTATGGAATGAACCTTCATTTCTATATTCACTTATGTACATAATGTGTCATAGTTCAGATCCAGCATCATCCTTGCCTGGATACCAGTTGTACATAAACAGTGTGCTGTGTATGTTTTACTACATTTTGCATTTCGTGAAATGTCAGACAAATTTTGAGAACTGATATTCTTTTACACACTTGTAAATGAACCACATACATTTAGTTGATGGTGAAAGGAGAGCATTCTTAGAACAGTGGTTGAAGAGAGATTTTGCATTTGGGTCAGTTTTTTCAATTAACAATCAAAGTGATTTAACAGGACAAAAATTGTCATTTCTTGCATACATCCCTTTATCAGACAGTGCTTCCTTGTTGACCAAACCACCTGGACAATTTTTTTGCTAGGTTTCGTGTACAATTATGACATTTTCAGTTATTTTCATCTTTACAAAACTTCAATGAATTCTTTGTAAGTTGCTTGTGGAATTCAAGACCCCGACTAACAAAATGGATAGCTAACTCATACCACACACTGTATCTTAGGATAACTGGATTCACTGGAGAGTGCAGGTAGGTGGCAAATTTATTTAAATCAGTCCGATCAATTCTATCTTTGACAGGTTGTGCATGACAATTCATGTTTCAGGTTGAATTTTAGTTTGCGTCCAACATATTGTTAGCATCTCTGAACATTTTATCTTTCATAATATCAGTGTCCAACCCCAAATCATGTAAATGTCTATTTATTGCAGATCTAACATTCTTGAGGAGGCGTGGTTTTGGGTGGGCCTAAATACTTTTTTGGGGGGTTCATTGTTTTATGAACAGAATAAAAGAAATACTTTAGCCAATCACTTTGCCTGAAAATGCACTAATGGAAACAGAGTTTAATTTCATGAATTTAAATGAAAATGTTTTCCAAGATGATCAAAATATTCAAATTTTAGGCACAGGATTTTATATCGATGATCCATTACTTAATATAAAAGTAATAGTAGTAGTTGATGACAAATCACAGATTATTTTATTGTATACTGAGTCAAAAAAGAAAGTATAATAGAAACAAATGTGAAAAATAGCATAAAGGATGAAATACAATAGTTCTAATGTTGCTTGCTTGTGGACATAAAGTCGTGCAAAAAGCTTAATGACATGTTGTTGTTATCCACCCAACCGTATACAATTTTGCTACGGATTTCAAAATAGCACGTGCTACCCGAGAATGTCAAATTGAATGGGTGACCGACAATTTTCTTTGTGTTATGTTGTGCTAGAGAGCCTGGGTTACCGAGAAAACATGCTAGTTTTTGTCTTCCAAAAGTTTTAAAAAATGCCAAGGTTAACTGAAAATCCGAGGTTGCGTGCCATTGGTATGCATGAGGCACCTCCAGATGAGCTCGATGGTGAGTTCAGAAGTCACTGTGGACACTATTTACCATTCTCATTGGAAGGTATAGAACCATTGGATCTACTGCCGACCAACAGCGTGTTTGCTGGACTCAGCAGCATTTGAGCAAAGTTGTTTTTAGTGATGAATTACGATTTTGTCTATGGTGCACTGATGGTAGGGCAAGAGTGTATAGCCGATGAGGAGAACGGTTTTCTGATGCTTGTGTGCGGGAATGTGACCATTTCGGTGGGGGTAGTGTAATGGTTTTGGGCAGGAATTTCCTTGCACCATCGAATGCAGTTGATCTTCATCGATGGTAAACTGAATGGACAGTGGTATAGGGATGAAATTCTTAATGCTGCTGTTGTCCCATTGTTTAACGCTAACATCGGATTGCCGTTATTGCAGCAAGACAATGCCCGATGTCATGTGGCACATATCTGTCGTGACTTTCTTGAGGAGCAGAGCATTGAACTTCTTTTCTGGCCCCCCACTGTCACCAGATTTGTCACCAATCGAGCATCTTTGGGATCAATTGGACTATTGGCTACGACTTCATGATCTTCAAATGTTGGGCGATTTATGTAATGTTCTAAGGCAAGAGTGGAACTCAATACCACAGGGTGACATCCAGAGACTTATCAGCTCCATGTGCTGTTCATGTCTTGCCATCCAAGAGGCAAACAGTGGACATATATGCTATTGACAGCATGTGTGAACTTTTCATTTCACCCCATGTCTGAATTGCATCGTCCTGACATGATGATGGCAACAGTAATAACATGAAATTATGCAAATTCATAGAGCTAGACTCGAAATAGGAATTTACAATAATTTGTAAAGTTGATAATACTAAAAAAATTGCTCCTCAAAGTCTATTATACTTTCTTTTTTGACTCAGTATATGTCGATGAAGTAGGTGAAAAAACGTGAATTTCTTCAAGTGCATTATTTTAAGTTTTCTAAATTATTATTTACAGATGAAATATATAGATGCAAAGGAATTGTGGTAATTCGGTATAAATTAGAAAAAATCATATGTTCCATTTTATATAGTAAATTGTGAAGGGAATTTCACATTTGGTGGAATGAATATATGAAAGTTAGTATTTTCTACTTTCGTTGAGGGCACCATAAGGGGCATAACTCTGTTAGCAATCACAAATTTTTTTTAAAAATTAAAAAATCTCATTCTGAATCTGTTGATATTTGTTATGCAACATCCTTTGGAGGGATGCAGTTCAGCTTCAGTTTGTTCAAATCAAGTCCTTGTGTTATTAGTTGAGCTTCCTATTCCCGTATTTTAACTTTGTGCAGTCTGTTTACTGGTAAAATAGAACCTAGTCAAGCCATTGTGCAGAAGTAGGTGGCCTTAAACACCAATAAATAAATAACTTAGTGCAATATCAAGAATATTCTTTCAAAATATTCATCTTCAGATCCTCATGTCAGAATCATTTGATATTTGGTATGCAGCTTCCTTGGGATGGGGGCAGGGGGGGGGGGGGGGATGCAGATTCATATATGTTCAAGTCAAGACCCTAGGTTCATATTTAAATTTGTGCAAAATATAAGAAATAATCTATAAAAATCTTCTTCAGATCCACCAATCAGAAACTTTTGTTATTTGGTATACAGTCTGATTCAAGTTCGTTCAAATCAAGTTCCTGGTTTCCAGTGGCAGCCCAAATTTTAATTTGATGCAATATGAAGAATATGTTTTAAAATCTTCTTCAGGTACAGCAGTCATAGTGGTTTGATATTTGTTATACAGCATCCTTGGGAGGGTCAGATTCAAGTTTGTTCAATCAAGACCTTGGATTCATATTTGGACTCCCTCAGGTTTTAACTTGAGTAATATAAGAAAAATTCTTTAAAAATCTTCTTCAGATCCACCAGTCAGAATCTTTCGATAATCTGCATCCTGACCTGGTAGGAGTGTCAGATTCAAGTTTGTTCACATCAAGTCCCTGGGTTCATATTTGGGGTCTGTTAACCAGCCATAGATGCTGAATGTGACCTTAAACCTTGTTTTAACAACTTTCTCAGGTGAGCAATTATGGCTGCCTAGGGCCTCTCGTCTTTCATTTGACAGAGCTCATGGATGTCTGTTGAACAGATTATAATAGATTAAATACCTGTATTGGTTGTACTGGGGCCAAATAGGTCTGTAAACATAGTGGAATTTTTATTCAATTAACAGGAGTTTACCATACAACCTTTATGCAATCAACAGGTCAGTTATATCCATTGAACAGATTTATTCAGTTAATAGATATCCAGTTTAGTTCCACTGTTTATGTCAATAAATCTGGTACTCATTGCAGGAGCATGTGTAATAAATAGTATATGAAACAGATGTTTAAATTTGGAAAAATTTGGTCTTGTGGGATGTTTGAAAATAAATTCTCATGGTTTATAGGTCCAATGGACATTTTTCTCAAACTCCTCTCTTGAAGAAAATGTTCCTCATTTTCAAAACATTAATGTCCAATATTCTAATAATATTCTGCAGTGCTCAAAACATTCTTAGTACTTAAAAAAAAATCTAATTCAGGACCACAATAGAAGAATAATAATTATAATGTTTCTTACCCGGTAATTGTATATTGGACTTTATTTTCAAAGTGGAGCATGCTGTAAATATTAACTGTAGAAGTTTTTAGAATGAATCGGTCATTTTGTTAAAAAACAAAATGTAATAGTTCAAAGTGCTTTTAAATGTTGTTTCTTTTTTTAGAGGTTTCTGGCTTGCACTCCAAAAAACACCTCTGACAAATTTTGCGAAAACTCCATATAGGACACCAAAGAGTGTCCGGAGAGGTCCTGAGTTTGAAGACGATGGTAGAATATTGGGTACTCCAGACTACCTTGCTCCAGAAATACTTTTACAGAAGCCTCATGGTAACTCATTATTTGTACTTGTAATTCATCAGTTAAATTTGACCTCATTGTTCTTTTTAAACCAGTAATTTGATTGGCTGGGAGCCTGTCGACTCTGTGCTCTAATCTCAGGTAAATTCACTCTTAACATGCTCTAATTGTGGGAAGCTGGTCAATTAGAACATTTCTGTATCCATGCTGTGCGCAAGCAATGGCGCTCAACAACTCACATCTCAGATCAAACACACTCCAAAGTTGTTTTCTGTGGCAATGGTTTACAGCTTCTCTGCCTCAAAGTACACCTTGTAAATTCGATCATGGCAAATAGACCAAGATCAAAAATGACATTTTTAAAAATTTTTCTTCAAATAAAATGGGTTTGGAGAACTTTTTCACTTCTAACGATGACAGGAATTACAATGGAGATAAACGTCTCTTGTTTTGTAAGACATTCGGGAATTTGACTATGGAAAACCATTTGTTAACTCACCCCTTTTGGTCCCATTAACAAATGGTTTTCCGCAGTCAAATTTCTAAATGTCTAACTCAACAAGAGACGTTTATCTCCTAATTTGAAAATTAGTTAACTCTTTACCAAAAGTAACGCCCATAACCTGCCATTGTAATTCACAAAAATTGAAATACAAATTTTATTATTTTTCCAATTTTTGCCCTAAAAGAGCATATGGCCCTGCATTGAAACAAGCTCAGAGAACTTGTTTCAGTGAGGGGCTTATAAATATGTTTTTGAGGAAAAAATGAAAATATTTAGTTATTCAAGAAATTCAAGTGTCATCTATTACTTGTGTTAGGTATAGTATGACCGCGGTGGACTGGTCACTTTCCATGAATGTAATAATATTAATTATAGGAATAATGATAAAAAAATTTAATTAATGAAGCACATGGTACAAAACTGGTGCTTCGTTAATTAAAATTTTGCTGATGGTGATTTTTATTACTTGGTAAATGGTTGAGTGGACATCAATGCCCAGTGCATGGATTACGACCAGTCCATGGCAACTATACTGTACATGATTAATTGATTAGCCGAATATATTAATTTTAACTACAGGATTTATACAGGACCTCAGTTTTGTTTTATGATGTTTGAATTTTAAAACTAAATTTCCAGGACCTGGTAGGCCTTCATGTTAATTTGGTATTTGCCAAACCTCAGTATTGTTTTTTTAATACTGAGTGTTTCCTGAAAAAAATTCCACTCATTTGATATACCTACTTTCACAGTATTTGTAATATCTGTAACCCCTACTACTGTATAAACTTGATATTTGTTTTTTTTTCTTGAAATTGGTCCATACTGATCATGCATACAATGGAAATGCAATATATAATAGATGTAAAGCTAACCAATCATATGAAGGAATTAAATGGAACACAAACAATTTAATCCCCTGACTTTTCTGTGGCATACAACTCTGCAAATAAGCTTCCACCATTTGGTATGAAATTACAAATTGATCACACACCAAATTCAAGGCATCTTTATTATTGTACAAACTGCTCCAATGCCTTTTGCATGGTTGAGAGCACATCAATATCAATGCTCTTTTTTTAAAGTCTTAAGTGACTTGTAATAGCTACATCGCATACAGAGGCACTAAAAGTTTTATGGTGGGACAATTTTGTTTTTCCAACTTTTTTGCAGGTAAATAAATAAGGTTTATACAGATTTTGACTTAAGAGTGTGAAGTTGCTAATTGTTCCACCTTGAATGAAGCTTTCAATAGAGATTGCTGAGATTGTTGGGATTCTTCAGGTAAGCGATAGGAGTGTTGATTTTGAGAGAACACCAACTTCTTCCATGAGGATGCTACCTTTTGTGGAAGGATCTCCTCCAACACTTGTCCCCACTCAAAGAAGAATAGAGCTTCAACCAAATCTACCTAGTGACAATGCACAAGGAAGAAAAAAAATGTCCTTCAACCAAGTGCCAACATTTGGAAAAGTTCTTATCACACCTCTCTGCAGCCCTGCCTTCCCTGAAGGGGATCGAACAGAAGGATAGTGTTGTGTTGGCTGAGATTGGGACAGAAATGGAGAGCGACTCCTTGACATCTTCCACTCCAAGCTCTCCCCTTCCAAAAGACTAAACCTCATGTTAGAACTGAATAGAAGAGATCACCAAGGAATGAAACAAAAGAAAATGCCACCAGATGCTGGACTATGGAGGAAAATGGGGATTAACTGCTTTACAAGAACAAAAGCCCTCCTACTTGATAAAAACGCAAATTTGGCTAACACATGCGGAGAATACTAAGTACTCTCGATGCTGATCTGACCTTCTCCTGATTATCTTCTGTACCATGGTTTGGAATACAAATTACACAAATGCTGCTATTTTGGGTTGGAAGACGTTACCAGATCCCACACTGTCACAGCATGTTTTAGCATTCAAAGAACATTCTTTCATATCCATATTTATGCAAACAATTTTTTTGTAGCCTTGATGCTGAAATGTACAAATATTCAACCATAGTTTTGCCAAACTGTGATTGAACATTCATATACAACTCTATTAGGGACCTGCAAAATGCTAGTTTTGATTGAATTGAATTTTGGATCGAATTTCAAATCAAAATACAGTTAATGGATACGTCATCAAAAGAATAGTTTTTTTTCTAAAATAATTGCAATATACTAGCCACTGATTGAAACTATTCGAATTGTTGACTTTGTAGCTTCAACACTACAGCAATAAACATTTTAAGCGAACCCGGCTGATAGGGCTGATACCTCACTTTTATCACATGTTTTCTTGGATAAAAACTTGTTTCAAATCGGATCGACTCCATTTGGCCTTGAAGCCATTTGTTTTAAACAAAAATGCGGAATGACTAAAATGAAACAATAATTCATTGCTAAATGGAGTCGATCTGCTTGTAAATTAAAGCCTGTTCTACTTCTGTTTATATAATAATCAGGGGTATTCTTCTAGAAAACTGTTGCTTTTGATGATGTATCCAGTAACTATGATTGTGCAGAACAATACTCAATATGAAATAATGTGATAATGTTGTGGAACAAATCATTTATTGAAGTTGAACATCTAAATAACTTTTCAAAATTCAAACCTTTTTATATATGGTCATGTGTCATAATGCACAATAAGTTGAAATGAACAGTTGTAATGGTAATAATGTTTGTAGCAATGTAACATAGCTACATCGCTACAGACACTGTTACTGCTACGAGTCAGTTACATTTCTACTCTGAACAATACTCAATATAAAATAATTATATGAATTATAATCTGTAAACATTCACAGTTATGGTCAAAATATATTAAGAAATATTAAAATTTCCAATTCAAATTGAATATTGACTTTCGAATCGAATTTCAAATCAAATTTCAAATTTTTACAGGAGCCTAAACTGTATTCCAGCATATTTGTACATACCATCACTACCTGATATTCAGTCATACCTCAATATTTTTAAAATCCAAAACTCAGTATCATAAATGCAATACCATGAAGGACTAGAAAAAAAGCCACGGAAATTCCATGAAAAAAATATTCAACTAAAGGTGTTAGTCATTTTGGTCAAAATGTCAACATATAAGTTGTGGTATTTGTGTGCTTCTTTTGTCCCAATTGCATATTTTTATATGGCCCAGACTAGCTGATGCAAACTCGATATTATCAAGGGGCAAATACAAATTTTGAACCCCCATCCCCAAAATTTGCATGCAAAACCGAGAATTAAAAGTCCTATCTGGCCCTCCATACTTTTACTCTCTGTGCCTGCTCAGTGGTCAGGAAGAGATCGGAATTGGCACAAACATCATTCTTTGTTTGGCCCTAAAGTCAGTAACAATGAGCGGACATCTGTGCTTTAAAATCTCCTTTTTAGCTTAACTTGACAAAGTCAAGATAAGCTATTGCCTGTTAGTCTGGAAATCTGTGAGTCTGTTCACATTTTCCTTTAGTACAGGCTACACCCCGTAGTTCTTGTCTGATCATCACAAAATTTCATATGCAGGTTTGGGGTCATGACTAGATGAGAACATCCCCTTTTGGTCGCGATCGGTCAACCGGTATGGCTGCCCGAGCCCAAAACCCCAAAACCATTAGCACAGTCTACAGGTCGTATTTATGAAGGGATTTCATTGTAACTTGGCAGGATGCCTCTGTATAATGCCTAGATAAGAACGTCCCCATTTGGTCATGATCTGTCAACCGTGATGGCTCCCCCAGCCCAAAACCCCAAAACTTTTAGCACAGTCTGCAAGTCATATTTAATATGGAGGGATTTCATTGTTTTTTAGTAGGATGACTGTATGATGTCTAGATGAGAACTTCCCCATTTGGTCTTGATCAGTCAACCATGACAACTGCCCGAGCCCAAAACCCGAAAACCTTTAGCACAGTCTACAGGTCATATTTATGGAGGGATTTCATTGTAGCTTGGTATGTTGACTTCATATAATGTCTAGATGAGAACATCCCCTTTTGGACGTGATTGGGCAACTGTGACGGCTACAGGGGCCCGAAGCCCGAAAACCTTTAGCACAGTCTACAGGTAATATTTTTCAAGGGATTTCATTGTAACTTGCTAGGATGACTCCAAATAATGTCTAGATGAGAACGTCCCCTTTTGATCATGATCATTCAGCCTTGATGGCTGCCCGAGCCCAAAAACCTTTAGCATAGTCTATAGGTTGTATTTATGGAAGGATTTCATTGTATCTTGTTAGGTTGACTCCATATAATGCCTAGATGATGACATCCCCTTTTGGTCATGATTGGTCACCTGTGACGGCTACAAGTGCCCGAAGCCCAAAAACCTTGAGCACAGTCTACAGGTCATATTTATGAAAGGCTTTCATTGTAACTTCGTAGGATCACTCCAGATGATGCCCAGATGAGAATTCCCCTTTTGGTTGCTATCATTCAACCATGATGGCTACCCGAGCATGAAAACCTTTAGCACATTCTACAGGTCATATTTATGAAGGGATTTCCTTGTAACCTGGTAGGTTGACTTCATATAATGTCTAGATGAGAACGTCCCCTTTTGGACACAATTGGGCAACTCTGACAGCTACAGGGGCCCGAAGCCCAAAAACCTTCAGAACAGTCTACAGGTCACATTTATAAAGGGCACAGTCTACAGGTCATATTTATGAAAGGCTTTCATTGTAACTTCGTAGGATCACTCCAGATGATGCCCAGATGAGAATTCCCCTTTTGGTTGCTATCATTCAACCATGATGGCTACCCGAGCATGAAAACCTTTAGCACATTCTACAGGTCATATTTATGAAGGGATTTCCTTGTAACCTGGTAGGTTGACTTCATATAATGTCTAGATGAGAACATCCCCTTTTGGACACAATTGGGCAACTCTGACAGCTACAGGGGCCCGAAGCCCAAAAACCTTCAGAACAGTCTACAGGTCACATTTATAAAGGGATTTCATTGTAACTTGGTAGGATGACTCCAAATAATGTCTAGATGAGATCGTCCCCATTTGGTCACGATCATTCAGTCTTTATGGCTGCCCGAGCCCAAAACTTTTAGCATAGTATATAGGTCATATTTATGGAAGAATTTCATTGTAACTTGTTAGGTTGACTCCATATAATGCCTAGATGTTGACATCCCATTTTGGTTGTGATTGGTCAACTGTGACGGCTACAGGGGCCTGAAGCCCTAAAACCTTGAGCACAGTCTACAGGTTATATGTATAAAGGGATTTCATTGTAACTTCGTAGGATCACTCCATATAATGCCTAGATGATGACATCCCCTTTTGGTTGTGACTGGGCAACTATGATGGCTACTGGTGCCCAAAGCCCAAAAACCTTGAGCACAGTCTACAGATCACATTTATGAAGGGATTTCATTGTAACTTCACAGGATCACTCCAGATGATATCCTGATCAGAATTTCCCTTTTGGTTGCGATCATTCAACCATGATGTCTGCCCGAGTCCAAAGCCTGAAAACCTTTAGCACAGTCTACAGGTCATATTTATGAAGGGATGTCCTTGTAACCTGGTAGGTTGACTTTGTGTAATGTCTAGATGAGAACGTCCCCTTTTGGACATGATTGGGCAACAGTGATGGCTACAGGGGCTCAAAGCCCGAAAAACTTAGCACAGACTACAGGTCATATTTATGCAGGGATTTCATTGCAACTTGGTAGGATGACTCCAAATAATGTCTAGATGAGAACGTCCCTTTTTGGTCGTGGTCATTCAGCCTTGATGGGTGCCTGAGCCCAAAAACCTTGAGCATAGTCTATAGGTCATATTTATGGAAGGATTTCATTGTAACTTGTGAGGTTGACTCCATATAATGCCTAGATGATGACATCCCCTTTTGGTTGTGACTGGGCAACTATGATGGCTACTGGTGCCCAAAGCCCAAAAACCTTGAGCACAGTCTACAGATCACATTTATGAAGGGATTTCATTGTAACTTCACAGGATCACTCCAGATGATATCCTGATCAGAATTTCCCTTTTGGTTGCGATCATTCAACCATGATGTCTGCCCGAGCCCAAAGCCTGAAAACCTTTAGCACAGTCTACAGATCATATTTATGAAGGGATTTCATTGTAACTTGGTAGGTTGCCTTCATATAATGTCTAGATGAGAACGTCCCCTTTTGGATACGATTGGGCAACTGTGACGGCTATAGGGACCCAAAAACCTTTAGCACAGTCTACAGGTCATATTTATGATGAGATTTCATTGTAACTTGGTAGGACGACTCCAAATAATGTCTAGATGAGAATGTCCCCTTTTGGTTGCAATCATTCAGCCTTGATGGCTGCCCGAGCCCAAAACTCAAAAACCTTTAGCATAGTCTATAGGTCGTATTTATGTAAGGATTTCATTGTAACTTGTTAGATTGACTCCATATAATGCCTAGATGATGACATCCCCTTTTGGTCATGATTGGTCAACTGTGATGGGAGTCCGAAGCCTGAAAACCTTGACCACAGTCTGCAGGTCATATTTATGCAGGGATTTCATTGTAACTATGTAGGATCACTCCAGATGATGCCCAGATGACAACGTCCCCTTTTGGTCACGATCATTCAACCATGATGGCTTCCCGAGCCCAAAACCAAAAAAACTTTAGTG
Organism: Pictodentalium vernedei; assembly: GCA_031216915.1. Classification (NCBI taxonomy): domain Eukaryota; kingdom Metazoa; phylum Mollusca; class Scaphopoda; order Dentaliida; family Dentaliidae; genus Pictodentalium; species Pictodentalium vernedei. The sequence continues at coordinate 279,220,721 of CM062289.1, forward strand.
CAGACTTTAGGTCGTATTTGTGAAGGGATTTCATTGTAACTTAGTAGAATGACTCAGTATAATGTCGAGATGAGGACGTCCCCTTTTAGTAGTAATCGGTCAACCGTGATGGCTACACTGGCCTGAAGCCCAAAAACCTTTATCACAGTCTACAGGCCATATTTATGAAAGGATTTCAATGTAACTTGATAGGATGACTCGTTTTGGAATAATTTCATTGTAACCTGGTAACTTTAGTGACATACTTTAACTGTGAGGGCCACATACATTAAGTGTGAGGTCATATTAACCCACCCCTCCGCCCTTTAGTACAGTGTACAACTCGTATTATTTTTATTAAAAACATAGCATACAGGGAACAGAAATTAACATATTCACAATTATCACAATTCTTGTCATATTTCTTAATCCTTTCATAAACATTGAACATTATCCTTTTCATCAAACACAACACACAGACAAGTTAAGCTACAGTGTCACTTTCATTTGAGGATGCCAGACACAAATCAATGCAAGAATTGATGGATCCAAGGCTTTTAATGGATGATGGAAGTGAACTACGGTGGTTTCAGACATTCAGGACTGTAACTTTATAATTATAAAAATTATTTCATGTTTCCCATTTTTGGGACAAACACCTGACCTCATCATTCTTGCTAATGATTAATCCACTGTTTGTTCAGTATTCCTTCCATATCCTTCCATGAACCCTTCCTATTAAATGCCTATCCCCATGGTTACGTCCTCACCCTAGGGGTGTTAGGTCATTTTAGTCTTGCATCTTCTATCCGATGTATCGGTTTTTTCCGTTTGAAGCTCTAGCTTTGTATCTGGTAGCATTTAAATTGGTTTCTGACTTTGGGCCTGTTTGTGCCTGATGTCTTGTTTCGGTTTTTTTTCTTGACATTGTTTACATTGGCAACGTCCTCAAATATATTTAGTATTTCATATTATGTTACTCCAGAATTACTTTAGAATACATTGATTATTATTCCGATAGTGTAGCTCATGATATTTGGATTTTGTCCACACTCAGGCTCTATCGGGATGCCTTTAGGCTCATCATGTTCCCTTTGAGAACTTGTGGATTTTTTCATAATTTTTTCGAAAATTTTTTTTTATAAATTTTTTAATTTAATTTTTATAGCGATTATTCATGTATCTTTATCATATATTTTGTTGTGGAGTTTGTCGGAGTGATATCGACTTTCGATTGTAATTATGAAAGCTTACTGCTCTAAATGCAAGGTGAGAAGATCTTCCTCAGATTTACATGCTTGTTGCCTTGCCTGTAGTTGATGCACTCCTGCAGATTCATGTCCTACTGTGTACATTGGCATGACAGATGGAGACGGGTGTCGCGATGCGTTGTTGGCAGAGAGGTTCCTATGCCGGAACTCTCACCGTAATATAATTCAATTGTTTCAATTTCAGAGAAACATGAACATGGTGATGGTAATGTGACACCGTCATCGTGCTCTGTTGAGCAAATCGAGCTAGCTGCAAGGTGCTCATGAATATAAGCAAGGGTTGAGGCCTCCAGTTAGAGTTCTTAATCCCTTGCAAGCAGCGAGCACGACCGGTGAAGTGGTCACTCCATCCGTGTGAGTCGTGACACCGGGGAAGTCTGTTGCGGTCGAAGGAAGTGTAGATTTGGGTAGAGCGAGTACCCCAAAATCAAAAGCTCACCCAGTGATGACGGAAATAGGGAGGAAGTCAGCAGGGAGGCTTGGTGAGGCCTAATAAGACCGCGAGTTGGAGAGGCCCCTCTCTTATCCAACAACATTTGGGGCCAAATGTTGTTTTGAGAAACTTGCACAAGCCAGAACCAAGTTTTCTTTTCGAGAGGCTCGGCGGGACTGTGAGCGGGAGAGGTCCCTCTCTAACCCAACAACATTTGGGGGCAAATGTTGTTTTGAGAAACTTGCATATGCCCGCCGCTCGGGATGCTCCGTCTAGACTGCAGCCTGGGTTGGCTTCAGTCACGGCTTCCTCAGCTACATTATAAAGCACACATGACCGCAGGCTAGCTAGCAGACTTTGGATATCCAGCCAGTTTCATGAAGACAGAGGCAGTTTTCGCCCGACCATCCGGTAGCTAGCGATCCGAGGCTTTGTTCATCGGGAAGTTGGGAGAAGAGATCTATCTCCGGATCTTAGTCCTAGGAGTAGCAAGCAGCAAAAAAACAGAAGACAGCTACTCCTCAAGCCCCGAAAATGAACTTGCTGTCGCAGATTGTGCAGCTGATTGCAGCATCCCAGCAAGTGCAAGAGCAGCCTCCTGCAGACTCCAGTGGGGAGCTGTCGGATGGTGCTGGGTCGGTCCAGTCATCTATACACACAGTTGCAAATGACCGAATGTCACAGCTGAATCAGTCGGATGGTGAAAGGGACAAGGAAGAGGATTACCCTTCCCTTTTGGAACATATGGTAGCGATGAATTTTATTTACCAATACTATACTGACTTTGTTCCACCTGATCAGCAAGCTGCGACTACTATAGAGAAACTGCTGTCGTCTCTGAAGCAGATTTTGTGTGGAGGAAAGAGGATGTTCTTTCCTTCCCAAAACAGTCTTGACAGGTGTCGGAGGCCTTCAGCCATGTTATTCATGCCATATTCACCTCTCTAGTGCTAAGAGGAAGGCAGTTTCTTATCAACATCTTCAATAAATCTACTGTTCCTTGGACTACGTTCATTTAAAGCGGTTGGAGAAGATGTCCAGAGAGCTCCTCTGCATTCAGATGAGCAGGTCGGGGATGAAAATATGTCCTTACCTGCATCAGTCAATATACGCTCGGAAGTGATGGAATGTACTATTTCATCCAATAGAGTGAATCTGGATGTGATGTCATATGCAGATCACCTCACGAGAGCTATGACGCAACATCTTAATGGGAAGGAATTTGAGGACGTTGACAGTTGCAAATTCGGAGTTGATCAGACATGATGCTATTCTTGCGTCGTCATCTCTTATAGAATACAAGGTGAAAAGCTCTCTCTGAGTTGCTCCGGTCTACAGATATACTCTATTTGATGACAAGCTTTTGTTAGTCTATGAACAGGCTACAAGAAAGCTTCCAGTACACTGCTACTGAAGTCTGCGTCTCAACACGCTTCAGCAGACCTGGGTAAGCAAGGCTGTTCCAATTAATCAGCTAAGGGAACTCCTCGCGAGGGTACAATAAACCCTCTTATACTTACTCCGGAGGTCATCAGTACAGCAACTCGGGAAAGGGGTGCCGGTCTGATCCAGACAAAAGGTCAGACGCCCCCAAGCCGACAGGACAAGATTCTTCGCAGGAAGGATGTAGTTTCTCCTTCCGTAAGCCTCGTTAGTCGTACAGTTGATGAATAAGACCTCTATTGCTTACCAGTTGACGGAAGGTTATCATCTTCGTGAGAAACTGGATTTATGTCATGGAAGATCAGTGGGTAAAAGTGTGGTCTCGGAAGGCCTACTGCTATGATTCCGAACATAACCCCCAGTTACAAGATGTCTGTGTTGGACAAATCTTCTGGCGGATCCTTTCAAAAGGGAGTCACTCCTAGTGGAGGTACAGGCTCTCCTATTGAAAGAAGCAATAGCAGTCGTCGAGAATAGACTTGTGTTGCTTTCCACTTAGTGGAAGGTTATCAACCTCACATAAAAGTGGATGAATTGAGGAAGATCAGTGGATGAAAATGTAGTCTCAGCAGGCCTGTGGCTATCAATCCGAGCAAAGCTCTACTTACTACAAGTACGTGAAATCTTTCGGCAAATTCTTACAAGAGAGTCTCCCTGCCTAGGTATAGGCTCTTCTATTGAAGAGAAGCAATAGAGGTCGTCGAAATATTCTCCAGGTTTTTTTCAAATCACCTGTTTTTTTGTCCTGACGTCGGACGAATAGTGCATAGATAGGCTGAGACAGCTGTCTTGTTTGGAATAGAGCCGTTAGAGGGAATAGGTACGTCTTTTCCCTCTCAGTGTTCTATTCCTTGGCGTCAAGATATTTAAGGTCATTGTGGACACCATAGTCGCCTTATGTACTGTTACAGCAGTCTTTTCTTGTGGCTAGTGTTGTGAGTCTGCATTAGTGAGTTTTCAAGGCCTCAAGTGACACAGATATGTCTTCAAGTAGATGAAGACACATAACTGCGTAGATACCTTGAGATTACTGTCTCTTGGGGAATTTCAGCTGCTAGAATAGCGGCTTGTCATTCCCTACATTGCACGACGATGGTTGTAAGTCTCCGTTTAGTGAACTTTCAAGTTGCTAGTTACAACAAGATATCTGTCTTCATGGAGAGAAAGACTTCTAGCTACGTTAGCCAGGCTCTGACCGCTGTCTTTTGGGAATAAAACTGATAAGGTACAGTGCTGTTCGGTTTGTTTTTATAGGTGTCATAGACATGAGTCTTATTGTTTACACCATAGTAGCCTAGCTAGAATCATAAGGGAGATTGTTTCAGTATTTATGCAGTGACATAACTGATTTTATTTTCTTCTGGGACTTCTGTTTCTTTGGGAATTTAGGACTGTTAAATAGCGGCTCTTCATTCCCTACCTTGCGCGACGATAGTTGTAAGTCTCTGTTTAGTGAGCCTTCAAGGTCACAACTTACACCGATATATCTGTCTTCACGCAGATGAAGACTTATAAGCTACGGCTAGCATTGTAAGTCTCCTTAGTGAGCTTCTAAGGCCGCAGTTATCAGTCTTTTATTTTCTTCATGTATAGGAAGACCTTTAGGTGCTTCAGCTAGGCTGTGTTCGTTGTCCTATCGGGCATGATACCATAGGTTAGACAAGGTTATTCTCTTCCTACCAGTATGGTTTGGTGTTAGTTATATGAGGCGATAAGCTCTATTAATGATGCCTTATTCACCTAGTGTGATTATGTCAATACAGTGTATTTGTTCATCACATCCTTCTCCGTCCATTATGGAGTCGGTCAGACGTGAAGGAGCCTTGCGGATCCTATTCTATTTGATGACTAACACAAGAGCGATTCAAGTAATGCGGGTGAGGGGGGGTTTCGATATAATTTTTTTGTTTCTTCCTGACCACTGTGCATGCGCAGAGAGTAAATGTATGGAGGGCCAGATAGGACTTTTAATTTTCGGTTTTGTATGCAAATTTTGGGGATGGGGGGTGGGGGGGTCAAAATTTGTGTTTGGCCCTTGATAATATCGAGTTTTCACCAGCTAGTCTGGGCCATTGGTAAGTATAAAAAATATACAAATCACTTAAATTTATAATTTTTTATCCACTGAAATAATGGCAACAGCAAACATTGATCATCAGAAAGCTCTTTTAGAGGGCTTCCTTTGAACTGATATGTGTTTGCTACAAACTCAAGAGATGATTAAAAAACAATTTCAGACATACCTCGAGCAGGCTTTTCCATTCAGCACTGAGCAGAGTGATCTGAGTATGCCTTGGGCAGACAAAGAATGAAATGGTTTGGGAGCAAGAGCCTCTGGAAGTAGCATTTGATAAAAGAAGTAATTTGAAGGGCCTCTATGAAATACTGTCTTCAGAATCGGAAAATGATGTGGAATTAAATTCTTGCATTTTGCCAAAACAGATTTGGCAGTCTTCACATTCGAACAGCCTTGTTGTGGGTTCATATTAACAATAGAAATGAGTTACCTCCCTCTTTTCTATTTAATCTACACTACTTCCCACATTGGTGTAGCAAGCACATGACCTGGCCAGTGCTCCATGTCTGTTACATTCATGTTTTCTCGCACCGCTAATGGGAATCATGGGAAACTGTACAAATGGAATAGACCCCTGGAAAGTGCTTGTAAATTCTTTAGAAATATCTTTATAAGTCCTGATTTTTTCACTTGGTGGGGGGGGGGGGGGGGGGGGGGGGGGGGGGATGGAGGTGGGGGGGGGGGGGTCTGAATCAGTAATTGGATCCAATTCATCCAATTCATTGGAGAATGACTACTACTGGTAATTGTAACAAGACAAATCAATATTAATCCTTTTCCTAACATGACTTTTGATTGCACTTGCAAAAATATTTCTTGAATAACTAGAGAATTCCAGGCCTCAACAACATATCTTATGGACCCCCCCCCCCCCCCCCCTTGGGATGAGCTCATTCCAATAAGGGGTCATAAGCTTTGGATTGAGGCAAATAATAAAAAATAATAAAATTTGAATGGAGATTTTTTTAATAGTACTGGTTGTATATCATCTTTAAGTTAGGTAAATGGATCGCAAATTGTGATATATGTATCTTGTGAATAGGAAGCTCCTGCTTATAATATAGACATAACAAGAATTGTTTTTTCCAAACTAAAGCTTATGACCTCCATTTTGAACAAACTCATTGAGTTCATTTAGGTGAGGGATCATCAGCTGAAGTCTTGAAGATAAAATGACAAAAATTACATTTTTATTGCTGTTTTATTGAAATGTCCTTGATTAGGTTGTTAGGCACTTCCCTTCTAATGATAAATTAAAATTCATTTCATTAAATCTTATGTAACAGTTCAGGAAGCTATGACACCCAAATTAAAACAAATTAAGTACTTTAGTCTTCAATTTTGATTCTTCCCTAGGAAACTCTGGAGGAGGGAGGTGAGTGTGGGGTGGTGAGCAGGGCTTGTTTACAGTAATAAACAAGTTCTGCTTCACCGGTAAAATAGAATCAATGCCTGGGGTGGAAATTCTCTTAAGTAGATATAAACAATTGGCAGAACTTGCCTTTATACCTGTGGTGTAGTCTTGAGAAAGCCATAGATACTGAATATGACCTGACACACAAATTGATTGATTGATTGATTGATTGATTGATTGATTGATTGATTGATTAACTGGTTAAGTGCAAGAAGCCACTGTAAGGGCTTTCAAATAAATGAGGATACTAGAGCAAAAACCTACGTTCTTCTTGCCCATGTTTCATATTCAGTCAAATGCAAATAATATTTTGTTTATATAAATTTGTTTTATTACAAATCATTGGAGAGTGTCTATGGACACTCTCTAATAATTTGTAATAAACAAATATTGAATAACAAATTCAGACCATCCAAAATAATCTAGCCCTCAACCAGGTTATATAACTTCAGTTTTGATGACAAAAGGAGTTGTTGAAGCTTTGAAATTTTATATTTTTTCAATGTTTTTCCAGAGAGAAATTTTGAAATCAACAGAATATCATATTAAATTAATATGTCTATTACATGGTACTTTAGTTTGATTGTATGGTAAATTCATTGAAGCTGTAAAAATGCTGCAAAAAATAGGAACATTTTATCAATTAGTATTCACTTAGATGAAGTATAGGATATACTTTTACATGTTCTTCCTTCCTACAATTAAGTATTGTTCCAAGTAAAGACAATCCTTGTTTTTTGGCCAAAGACTTACTTCAACTTTAACCCTTAAGAGACTGAAGAGTTTTAGCTCACCAACTTTAGTTGTGTGAGCTTATGGCATGGCTCGATCGGTCGGCGTCAGCGTCGGCATCAGCATACGTGTCCAATAATGTTAAAGCTTCTGTTTAGGTCACTTACTCACCCCATTCCCATATCATGGCCTTTATAATGCTGCTATATGATAATTATTATCATTCTACCATGATTTAACCCCTCATACGCTGCATTTTAAACATTTTTCTTGACATTTTTAGTTGTGTTTAGTTTTCTGTTTAGCTCAGAATTTCATGTTTAACTAAGTGTTTAGGTCAGCTGCTGTGCTCCTTCTCTTTCCATGGCACTTATATTCATCATACATGTTCCTCAGTATCATTGTTCCATGATTAACCCCTCATACTCTGCATTTTAAACATTTTTCTTGACATTTTCAGTTGCGTTTAGTTTTCTGTTTAGCTCAGAATTTCATGTTTAACTTAGTGTTTATCTCAGCTGCTGTGCCCCTTCTCTTCCCATGGCACTTATATTCATCATACATGTTCCTCAGTATCATTGTTCCATGATTTACCCCTCATACACTGCATTTTAAACATTTTTCTTGGCATTTTTAGTTGCGTTTAGTTTTCTGTTCAGCTTGGAATTTCATGTTTAACTTAGTGTTTATGTCAGCAGCTGTGCTCCTTCTCTTCCCATGGCACTTATATTCATCATACATGTTCCTCAGTATCATTGTTCCATGATTAACCCCTCATACTCTGCATTTTAAACATTTTTCTTGACATTTTTAGTATGTGACCTTAAACACCAATAAATAAATAAATAATTGACATTTTTTGTTGCGTTTGGTTTTCTGTTTAGCTCAGAATTTCATGTTTAACTTACTGTTTATGTCAGTTTCTGTGTTTTACTTTTAAGAGGTTGTGTTTAGGTCAGCTTTGTCGCATGTTATGAGCCTGTTTGATACAGTTCTTGTGTTTGCCAAAGTTACTATCAAAGAGGAATGTTGGTGAGCTATAGGGCGTTGGCGTCCTTCTTGTTACACACATTCTTGTTACCCTTTGACAGTCTATCCCGTGTCTTTGCATTTGTTTCTTGGCAACATTTGCCTGCCTTTGTAGGCAGCCAAGACTTGCTAAGAAACAACTGCCAAGTTACTTAACTGGTCGAGGGCAAAATTATTTTTGGTGGTCTGAATTTGTTAACCAAAATTTGTTTTATTTCAGCTTATTGGTGAGTGCCAAAAGGCACTCTTCAATTATTTGTAATGAAACAAATTTATATAAACAAAATATCATTTGCATTTGACTGAATATGAAACATAAGTAAAGAATATGTTGGCTTTTGCCCTGGAACTCTTAATTTTTTTGAAAGCCCCGATAGTGGCTTCTAGCACTCAACCAGTTAAAATACAAGTTACATGCTTATCCAAAGACTATATGTTGGGGCACCTGTACTGTTGCAGTATAAAGTGATCAAAGTTGGAATTGAGGTTTAATAGTTATGAATGTTGGAAGATTGGAGGTAAAAGAATCATGCCTGCACAAATGTCTTGACTTTTTTTAGTTGTCCTCTGTTGTATAGGCCTTGTTTATTTTCGGTTTTGTTTTTTTTGCAGGAGCAGCAGTGGATAGGTGGGCTTTAGGAGTTTGCTTGTTTGAATTTTTGATTGGTATTCCTCCTTTCAATGATCAAGCAGCAGAACTTGTTTTCAGAATATACTGAATAGAGGTGATATGCAACTTTTTAAAACCAATATTCCTAGTCCATATTTAGTTTTTTTAACAGAAAAATGGAAGGCTGATTCATCATCAGTTAATGTGATAGGCAGGGGTCAGCCGAGTGGGAAACTAGGGCGAAGAAGTCGCCTTGTCATTCCTAGAGTCACCTCGGCTTACATTGGGGGCGAAATTCAAGTCACCCTCCAAAACTGCCTTGGGAGACATGGCAGTTTTAAGCATTTTCTTATGTTTTATTTCCCTCAAAACGCTTCCGCATTCATAACAAAGTAAACATGGCTGCTATTAAAATCCATCATAGGGCTCTGAAAATTGCCTAAACTAGCCACATTTTATTTTTTTGAAAGGAGTTGTAATGGCGTAGTCATTCGAACAATATGCCCCAACTGATAGCAACCAGCACAAAATGGCTATTAAAAAAGAAAGTGCAAGCGAAAAACAATGAATCACACAAGACAAGCATCGTGTTAATTAGAATTTATTAAAGTTAACCACCGTTTCAAAACACAAAAAATGTGTAGGAGACAGTTCATCCATAAAAAGGTTGACATTTCTTATGGTTACACTCTTTTCCATTGAAAAATTGGTTCCATTGAAATTTCGCCCTGCAATTTGCACTGAAAGTTTTTCTTTGAAAACTTGTGTTGGAAGGGAATTAAATGTAATAAGGCTACAATAGAAATCCCACATATCAGGATGGATAAGAATGGCAGGCGTTCATAGAACTAATTGCACTTGTCAAAGTAAGATGGTCGGCAGAAATTGTCATTTTTCTGAACAGTGTATTGGTATTATTACCCAGCACAGAACGGAAGGGAGAACTGAAATATTTTGTCATTTACCTTAGAAATAAATTAAATCAAATTGTTAATAATGCTTAATTTATGAAAGATGCCGAAAGCTTTTTTAACTACACTTTTCAAATCAATTAGGGCATTCAGAAACCATGAATGACCCAGCTTCTTATGTGAACTGGAAATTTATTTTAAATACTTTAAATATTTTTTTTTTTTAAAAAGAATATACCTTCTGTTATAGAGAACACTCTCATAATGGGTAATGCTAAATTTCAAATACACTGCCTTGAGGTAAATACAAAATCAACTGCATGGTAATCATAGTCATCACTGGTAGGGAAAGAGTTAGGGCATTCAAAAACCAGGAAAGACAGAGTTTTTTTTAGCTCACCTTGATAAAGTCAAGCTGAGCTAATTTAATCGCTCTCTGTTCATCGTCCGTCTGTGGTCAGTCAGAACCATGTTTTGGTCTTCTCCTCCAAAACCACTGGGCCAATTCAAGTGAAAGTTTGTGTGAGTGATGGTCCCAGAAGTGCATTGCATTTTTGTTCAACTCAACATGCCCAGCCCCATAGGGAGGGGGTGGGGGAAAATGCTCCAAAATATTTTTACAATCTTCTCATGAACCATTGGGTACAATGACTTGATATATGCTATGGAGCTTCCTTTTGAGGTATAGAATCAAGTTTGTTCAAACTAAGTTCATGAAGCAATATTTGGCTTTGTAATGGGAGGGGTAAGAATTTTATTTTCTGAACCGATGGTCCGATTTGAACCACATTTGATATGTGGTATTATTAAGGGCGTAATTTGCATGTGCTATCTTGGAGTACACATAAGAAATATGGGATTTATATAATAGATTCTCATCTATATTTATTCCTAAAAATTTAAATGACTTTTTTAGCCCGACTGTTTACAGTAAGGGGTATAGTAATGACTTTTGTCCGTCCGTCCATCCGTCTGTACGTCTGTTAACATTTAGAGTTTTTGGTTACAGTTTGTGGTTAAAGTTTTTTACTGAAGGTTCAAGTTTTTTTTGTTTTTTTTTCCCCTTTTCCTGTTTAGTTGACATTTGGAGTTTTGGTTAAAGTTTGTGGTAAAAGTTTTTTATTCAACCTTCAAATACAGGCTATACCCGGTCGTTCTTGTCTGATCGTCACGAAATTTCATATGCAGGTTTTAGGTCATGTCTTCATGAGAACGTCCCCTTTTGGTCGTGATCGGTCAACCAGTATGGCTGCCCGAGCCCAAAACCCGAAAACCATTAGCACAGTCTACAGGTCGTATTTATGAAGGGATTTCATTGCAACTTCATAGAATGCCTCTGTATAATGCCTAGATGAGAACGTCCCTGTTTGGGCATGATCTGTCAACCGTGATGGCTGCCCAAGCCCGAAATCCAAAAACTTTTAGCACAGTCTGCAGGTCATGTTTAGTATGGATGCATTTCATTGTAACTTGATACGATGACTCCGTATGATGTCTATATGAGAATTTACCCATTTGGGCGTGATCTATCAACCGTCACAACTGCCCGAGCCCAAAACACGAAAACATTTAGCACAGTCGACAGGTCATATTTATGGAGGGATTTCATTGTAACTTGATAGGTTGACTTCATATAATGTCAACATGAGAAAGTCCCCTTTTGGACGTGATTGGGCAACTTTGACGGCTACAGTTACCCGAAACCTGAAAACCTTCAGCACAGTCTACAGTCATATTTATGAAGAGATTTCATTGTAACTTCGTAGGATCAATCCACATGATGCCCAGATGAGAATGTTCCCTTTTGGTTGCGATCATTCAACCATGATGGCTGCCTGAGCCCGAAGCCTGAAAACCTTTGGCACAGTCTACACGTCATATTTATGGAGGGATTTCATTGTAACTTGATAGCTTGACTTCATATAATGTCTACATGAGAACGTCCCCTTTTGGGCAACTGTGACGGCAACAGGGGCCCGAAGCCTGAATACCTTTAGCACAGTCTACAGGTCATATTTATGGAGGGATTTCATTGTAACGTGATAGGTTGACTTCATATAATGTCTAGATGAGAACGTCCCCTTTTGGGCAACTGTGACGGCAACAGAGGCCCAAAGCCTGAAAACCTTTAGAATATTCCACAGGCCATAATTATGAAGGGATTTCATTGTAGCTTGGTAGGGTGACTCCAAGTTTGTGGTTAAAAACCCAAACAAACACCACCACCCCCTACCCCCACCCCCCCCCCCCCCCCCTCACAGCCCCAATTAGGCTTTTTTTTGTTCTTTCCTTGAATATGCATTTTGAACTATTTACAGTCACTACATGCGGAACCTTTTTTTAAACCCACCTAACCCCCCCCCCCAACCCCACACACCAGGGGGCCAATTAGGCACTTTTATGCAGTTTTACAGTTTTGGTTAAAGTTTGTGGTTAAAAACCCAGACAAACACCACCCCAACCCACCGCCCCCCCACCCCACCCCCCCACCCCCACCCCATGGTGCCAGTTAGGTATTTTTTTTTTCTCTGCTCAAAATGCATTCTGAAGGATTTAGACTGACCACATGTGGAAAAAAAATTGGACTCCCCTAACACACCCCCACTCTCCCCCACCCCTCACCAACACCCCCACCCCCACCCCACCCCAACTCCTCCTCACCCAGGGCCATTCATGCAATATTTTTTCTTTGGTACAAAATGCATTTTTAGCCTGACAATAGTCAGTGCTATAGTCATGACTTTCGTCCGTCCATCTGTCTGCAAACAATTGGTTTCCAACTGATTACTCCAGTTTGGATTATAATGTCTCCCCTTCCCAGAAGGGAGACATATTGTTTTAGTGCATATTCTTCTTCTTCTTCTTCTTCTTCTTCTTCTTCTTCTTCTCATACAAACTTTGTCCGGGCCATAACTTTTTTGTCTTTTGACCTACACCTTAGATACTTGGCATGTGGATGTATCACCGTGAGCCGGTGTGCAGTGTATTATAGTGACCTTCATGTGACCTTGACCTGTGACCTGAAGGTCAGATTTATGCGTTTTTTTTAAGGGAAACATCACACAAACTTTGTCTGGGCCATAACTTTTTTGTCTTTTGACCTACACCTTAGATACTTGGCATGTGGATGTATCACCATGAACCGGTGTGCAGTGTACCATAGTGCTCTTCATGTGACCTTGACCTTTGACCTGAAGGTCAGATTTATGCGTTTTTTTAAGGGAAACATCACAGAAACTTTGACCGGGCCATAACTTTTTTATCTTTTGACCTACACCTTAGATACTTGGCATGTGGATTTATCACCATGAATCGGTGTGCAGTGTACCATAGTGACCTTCATGTGACCTTGACCTTTGACCTGAAGGTCAGATTTATTCGCTTTTTTAAGGTAAACTGTCTGGACCAGAACTTTTTTGTATTTCGAGTCAGGCTTTAGATATTTGGCATGTGGATGTATCACCATGAGCCGGTGTGTAGCGTACCATTGTGACCTTCATGTGACCTTAACCTTTGATCTGAAGGTCAGATTTGTGCTTTTTTCAAGGAAACTTTGTCCGGACCAAAACTTGTTTGTCTTTTGAGCCAGACCTTAGATATTTGGCACGTGGATGTATCACCATGAGCCGGTGTGTCACATACCATTGTGACCTTCATGTGACCTTGACCTCAAGGTCAAATTTATGTACTTTAAATAGGGAGTAATTGTCCAGACCAGAATTTTTTTGTTTTTAGACCTAGGACTTGGTTATTTGACATGTGGATGTGTCACCATGAGACGGCATGTCGTGACCTTCATGTGACCCTGACCTCAAGGTAAAATTTATGTACTTCAAATAGGGAGTAATTGTCCAGACCAGAATTTTTTTGTTTTTGACCTAGGACTTGGTTATTTGACATGTGGATGTGTCACCATGAGACCGCATGTCGTCTACCTCGATGACCTTCATGTGACCTTGACCTCTGACCTTAAGGTCAAATTTATGTACTTCAAATAGGGAATAATTATCCAGACCAGAACTTTTTTGTTTTTTGACCTAGGACTTAGATATTTGACATGTGGATGTATTGCAATTAGACTGCATGTCACATGTAATCATGACCTTCATGTGACCTTGACCTCAAGGTCAAATTTATGTACTTTAAATAGGGAGTAATTGTCCAGACCAGAATTTTTTTTTTTGACATGTGGATGTGTCATCATGAAACTGCATGCCCGTTACCTTGATGAACTGCATGTGACCTTGACCTCTGACTTCAAAAGGAAGGGGAGACATATGTTTTAGTGTGCTAAAACACTTTCTAGTTTTCTAGCCCCCCCCCCCACCCCCCCACCCCTCCCCCCCCCCCCCCCCCCCCCCCACACACACACACACACAAACGTGTCACTTAGGCAATTATTCCCAAAATGCATTTTGAAGGATTGGGAGTTATTACATGCAAAAAAGAAAATTGACTCATATAGCCCAACAGTGCTTTATGTACTGCATCTTTAATCCTTTACCTAACACAAGTTGAAGCCAACAGTACAAATTATTTTTCTGAAACATCAGATTTTTTCAATTTTTATTTACTTCTAACCATGGCTTATTACTCCTTATTGGAACAAGCTCATCAAGTTTGTTCCATTAATATTAAGGTCATGAGGTATGTTTTGAAGTAGAGAAATGAAAAAATAAAATTTGAATAGCAAATTTTGTATATCACGAGTGCAGATATGGCAGATTCGTTAGGTAAACTGTTAACAAAAAATGGCTCCGACTATTTTGCATCTAAGCATTGCCATTCCTGGGACAGTCGGGCTGCATGCGTGACATCACTCTAGTTATTTCTTTAGCCCCAACTCTTTGAATTTCTTTTCCGTTGATTATTATTTTGTCATAAAGGGGCATTGATTTATTTGGATTGAAAAGAATAAATTTTGTTTTATTTGCATTCAAAAATAGTTTGTTAGCTGGACACCATTCCAAAATTTTATTTAATTCAATATTTGCGCTTGTTACTAAGATATTTGCATCAGGACCTGAGGAATTGGCTGAAGTATCATCAGCAAACAATAAAATCTTCAAAGAAGTAGCTCGGTTCATGTCATTAACATAAAGCAAAAATAAAAGCGGCCCGAGAATCGAGCCCTGAGGAATGCCACATGTGATATCGTTCGGGTCAGACGTATGTTCATTATAAGAGACAAATTGTTTCCTACTCGAAAGATAGCTTTTGAAACAATTTTTACTTATTCCCCGTATACCATACCTTTCTAACTTCCGTAATAAGATGTCATGGTCAATTGTGTCAAATGCTTTTGAAAGATCAAGGAATATCGCAAGGGTACTACTTTTATTTTTATTGTTATTTTCTTCTGCTATAGTTTTTAACAGTTGCATGACTGGATGAAATGTACTATGATATTTTTATACTGTACCAATGACCCAGACTTAGCTGGTGCTAACTCTTAAATTCTAGGGCCAAACACAAATTTTGCCCCCCCTCCCCCCAATCCCCAAAATTTGCATCAAAATCCAAGAAATATATGTCCTATGTGGTCCTCCATACTTTTTTCCACTGAGCATGCTCATTGTCAAGGAAGTCTGAAATTGGAGCCAAATCCTCATTCTTTGTTTGGCCCTTCAATCAATAACATCTCACTGATATCTGCTTATAATCTCAGTTAAAAATGATACCAGACACAAAACCATGAATGAAATGGTGTATCTAAGGATGAAATAAGAGGATAAGAGGAAGAAACAGTGGAAGGATGTGTTCAGGGCTGTAACTTATCATGTTTATGCAAAATTATTTCATGTTCCCTAATTTCGGTGCATAGACCTGATGTTTACATTCTTGTTATGAAATTTCCACAGTTTGTTCAGAGTTTCCTCTCTCCCTTTCCCTTATACCCCACTTTCTATTCTCCCATGCTTTTGTAATTTTTTTACTGAAATTTCTTGGGAGTTTTTGCTTGGTAACAGAATGTTTATTCTGTTTTTCCCCATGATTACGCCCTCACCCTAGGGTGGTTAGGCGTTTCGGTCATGCATCTACCAACTGATGTACTGCAGTTTCTTCTCAGGAAGCCTCTGTTTTACATCGGATAGTGTTAAAATTGGTTACTGATTTCGGGCTATATTTTCAGTGCCTGGAGTCTTGTTTCCAGTTTTTATTCACTTTTGTTTATGCTGACAACGGTTACTTCTGACAGTGATTCCTTGTCTTCTATTAGTTCTACTCATAGCCAGATACATTAATATTGTTCGTAAGTGTAATATTAATTTTTAAACATGTTTTAAAAATTTTTGTCCACACTTAGGTTTTTTTGGGGATCCATTTGGGCTCATCGTTCCCATTGGGAACTTGGGCTCATCTTGAAATTTTTTCGAAAAATTTTTTTTCTTTTGAATTAATTTTCGAAATGTTTTTTATCAGAAGTTCAATCTCTTCTGGACAAGAATGCTATAGACATCGCAGAAAACCAGGAATCTCCAGTTTTCTACAGTCACCTGTTCCTGGTTCCAATACCAGACGGCTCGTTTCATCCAGTTATAGAACTGAACTTGATAAACAAGCTGATCGTGGCTCCAAAATTTTATATGGAGACCATCCAATCGGTCAGAGCGAGCATTCGAATGAACGATTATGCTGCGAGATCTCAAAAGATGTGTACTTTCACGTCATGGTACATCCAGCGTTTAGAAAGTACGTTCGCTTCGCTGTCCCAGGAGTTGTTTTCAGTTCTGAGCAATGATGCTCTGGTCTGAATGTAGCACCCTGGGCCTTCACTCGAATAATGATCTCGGTAATGACTCATTTCCAAGATCATTTGTCTGTGGTAACGTCGGCCTACTTGGACGACATTATTCAGAGTTACGGCAGCATGTTAATGCTTCAGAACGATGTTCAGAGTTTGCTTCAATTGCTCCGATGTCACGGTTTGATAGTAAATGAAAAGAAGTCAGATCTAGTGCCGTCCAAGTCATTCACCCACGTGACGTGGGAATGAGCTTAGAGACGCACAACATTCTCGTTCATCTGCCGTTAACCAGAGCGATATTAGTCAGTTGTTACGCTCGCTTTTGTCTTCACTCAGATGTAGTAACAGCGAGAGAATTCATGAGACTGACAGGTTTGTGCGGAGCCGCTGCGGATCTTATTCCGATGGGGCGGCTACGCACTCGTCCACTCCAGATATTTTTTACTCAGAATTGGAGTGTGAATCATTCGCTCGAAACGAACATCATCTTGTCGAATCATGTGAAACATGAGATTCAGACTTGGGCAGATATTCAGTGGTTAACTCAGGGAGTATCACTGCAACTGCCGGATCCGATTTTTATGATATTGATGCATGTGAGTCAAACAGGTTGGAGCGCAACTTTGAGCCCATCAGATTTGAGGTGCCTCGGTCTTTGGGATCTGCAGTTCCTAAACAAGCACATAAACATCAAAAGATGATGTCAATTGGCTTGCGCTACATCAGTGGATGAACATCATTCAGAATTCAATTTCTGTCCGACAATTTGATAGTAGTAGCATATATTTGGAACCAGGGAGGCACTCATTCCATTCCGTTGTTCAATCTAACGGAAAGAATCCTTCTGTTTGTCCTAGAGCATCAAGTTCTTCTATCGGTCTGTCATATTCCGGGTCGTCTGAACGTTCTAGCAGACTCCCTTTCTTGGAAACATCGTATGTTGCCGTCAGAATGGACTCTCAACAAACAAGTATTCAATCCGATTTGCTACCTATGCTATCGTCCTATGATAGACTTATTTGTGACGCATCTCAACAATCATCAGTTGCAGACGTATGTGTCATCATGCCCAGATCTTCGAGTGTTTGCAGTAGACGCACTCTCGATCTCTTGGGATGGAATGATAGGATATGCATATCATCCAGCTCCGTTGATTCAGCTGATATTGCTAAATTTAAGCAATCTCACCGCAAGATCCTATTGGTAGCATCTCTGTCACCCCAGAGACCATGGATAAATCCACTCAGGTGTTGGTTGTGGGACATTCCGCGGAAGATTCCTCCATGGGAGGACCGTCTTTCGTAGGGAAAATCGTGCACACTGCATCACAACCCGCTAGGTCTTAACCTTCACGTATTTCCGTAGTGCGGTCCTTCTTGCACGGCAAGCATTTTACAGGACGAGCAGTGGACGCAATTTCTAACTGTAGGAGGACCTCCACTCAGCTAAATTATGCTGCTAAGTGGAAGGTTTTCTCTCGATGGTGTAGGGATCATTCTATTGATTTTATGATCCCTCCATTCCAGACATTGCTAATTTTTTGGTCTACTTGTTTGACGGGATCAAACTGCAGCCAAATACTATTTAGGGTTATAAGTCTATGCTATCGGATACCTATCGTCATTATGATAGCTTATAGATTGGATCTAATGTCTCTTTATCTAAGTTAGCGTGAAACTTTTCGATAAATAGACCTAGAACCCTTAGGTTAATTCCTAAGTGGAATTTAGCTTGGGTTCTTCTGAAGCTAAAAGAAGCTCCATTTGAACCTCTTGATATAGTGGATTTCAAATACTTATCTTATAAGACAGCTTTTCTCTTAGCCTTCTCTTCTGCTAGAAGAGTTAGTGAGCTTCATGCACTATCTGTTGATGATTCTCACTATCATAGTTTTAGTAATACTATTACATTGACTACTAATGTTGGATTTTTGGCTAACAATCAGGCTCCTAATAAGTACCCTGAACCTATTGTTTAGGCTCTTCCATCTCCAGACGGTCATAGGCCTTTGCTTTGTCCAGTCAGAGCTATGCGTATTTACATCATAGATCTGAGTTTATCAGAAAGGAACGTAAGCATTTCTTTCTGTCTTTGCTGCCTAATAGAAAGGACATTACGGTCCATTTTATTGCAAGGTGGATTCAGTTAACTATCCGTACTGCTTATGATTAATTATCTTCATCTCATCAGTCTGTGCTTAAGATTTGCACATTAAGTAATAGCGCTGCCTACATCTTGGGCTTATGCTAATAGTGTTGCTATTACCAATTTGATGAAGGCTGCATATTGGTCTCAGCCTTCCACGTTCACAAATTTTTATCTTAGAAATATTGAGTCCATTTCTGGCGACCTGCGTTGTTTAGGTCCATTATCTGTTGCTCAGAATGTCATCCACTGAACAGTTGCAACTATAGTTATGGAGGCTTTCTGTTCTGGTAGTGACTCTGTCCTGCCGCCCTCTTCGTTCTGGGGTATTTGACCCAGAGCAAGGGGAAGGTGGGGGGGGGGGGGGGGGGGAATGGTGTTCCCTTATATCACCTGCTTTATAGTGAAAAGCAAGGGAATACCTCCTCTGGAGTCAGTATTTCCGAGTTGGTGCCGGGATGGTTTTAAAGTGTAAAGCTAATGTCTATCTCATTTATGTAATATTTTTAAAGTGTAGCTCGGTGTAAAGCATTTGGATATGTCACGTGTCATACGAGTGCTAATATACAATCCTCGGACACTTTTAAAAGAGTATAAAGAGTCTCATTCTCTGGACTATCTTTATTTATTGGCTTTCCTTTAAAAAGATTAGTATAATGGGTTATGCTGGATGTTAATAGAGTTCATTGATGTTATTGTGCTCAGTTACGGAATGGTATTGTGTCTTTCTTTTTTGGTATAAAGAAGAAAGATACATGTAAAGCCTGTTCTCATGTTCTCCCTGTTTACATGTAATTGAGTCTATTGGATTATCCTTTATGCCCTAGGCCCTCCAGCCTTTTTCTATTCAGCTAAGTCTGGGTCATTGGTACAGTATAAAAATGTTAAATTTTTTTTAGTAATTTATATATTTTTTATACCTACCAATGACCCAGACGGGGATGGCCCTCACATGAGTTGGGAACTCATACCTCCCTGCTGATTACATAACGCTTACCAGGCACTGGTTGTAAGAATGAGGATTTGGCTCCAATTTTTGACTTCCTTGACACTGAGCATGCTCAGTGGATAAAAGTATGGAGGACCAAATAGGACATTTATTTTTTTGATTTTGATGCAAATTTGGGGATTGAGGGGGGGGGAGGGGGGCAAAATTTGTGTTTGGCCCTAGAATTTAAGAGTTAGCACCAGCTAAGTCTGGGTCATTGGTAAGTATTAAAAATGTATAAATTCCTATAAATTTTTTAACTTTTCCTAAATCCATGCTGGTGATGGTATAAAATGTCAAAGTGGTCAAGGTAATTAATTAGTCGAATTGACATGATTTTTCTACAACTTTGAAAAATGTGAGTAGAATACTTATTGGTCTGTAATTAGAAACATTATATTTGTCTCCGGACTTGAATATTGGGATTACCTTAGCTATTTTCATTTTGTCTGGAACTATTCCTTGGACAAATGAACAGTTAATTAAATGTGTTGGCTGTACAGCAATTAAATCGATTGAGCACTTCAGGGTAATTGGTATGATATTGTTATTGTCTTTGCTTTTTTTGGCTTTCATCGCTGAAACCACATTTATAATTTCTGATGTTGCGGGATTTAGAAACAAATTACTCAATGTATTTCCATCCATGTAATTATAGAATGTTTTAGACTTTTGGTGTATTTGGTCACTCGTAGTTTTGCCAATACTAGAAAAGAAATTATTAAATTCTTGTGCTATTTCCTGAGGGTCATTTATTTGTTTGTTATCATGGTTAAAAAAGGAAGGAAGTTTTGTGTCATGTTTTGCTTTTTTAATAGTTTCATTCAGAATCTGCCATGTTTTACACATATCAGATCTATTTTCCATTAATATATTCCTATAATAAAATAGCCTTGCTCTGCTTTTTAATTCTATTGAATATTTTGCAACAATTTTTGTACGTTTTGAGTATTGGTTTGGGTTGGGAATCTCAGCTTTTTAACATAGAATTTATGTTAGATATTTGAAGAGGTTACTAGTCCCCTTGTCATCCAGGGATTTTATTTTACAAACCTTTTGTTTACATTGACACGGTTTGGGGGGAAAGCTAGTTTGAATGCATTTAGGTAAATGTTCAAGAATGTATTGTAAGATATGTTCGTACAATCTGATTCCGTGACTGATGTAAAATCGTTTTGTTGCAAAATTGATCTAAAGTTACCAGTACTCTCTCTATTTATTATTCTTCTTAAGACAGTTGGTTGTGTCCTCGTTTTTATCTGCATTGTTTCTACATAGAACATACCAAAATGATCTGACACATCAGTAATAAATATACCGGATAATGAAGAAGATGTCATGTCATTTGAAAATATATGGTCAATAATTGTAGCAGAGTGTATAGTTAATCTAGTTGGCTTGGTGATCAAAGGCAAAAACCCTTGACTAAACATTGTGTCAATGTAGTTTTTAGTTTTTAAGTGTGATTCAGATTTTAAGAGGTCAATGTTCATATCACCCATTATGTAACACGGTCATTTTTCATCATTTATTGTATTTGTTATGTCATTTAATGTAGACTGAAAAAGATCTAAGTCTGCCCTTGGTGCAGTATTTGATCTGTATATAACCCCTATTATTCTTCTTGTTTTGTTAATATTAATTTCTATGAACAATGATTCAATAATGTGTGGAATAAAAACACTTAACTCTTCGAGCTTTTTTAAGTCAGTAGTTTCTTTTATAAACAACCCAACGCCCCCTCGACCATCATCGTCAGTAGGGCGATTAATTTTGAGGAGTGGGTGGTAACCTTCTAAAGCATATGACAAATTGTCTGGAATTTGAAAAATCTCTAAGTTCAACAATATCAAACACGTTGTCAGACTCTAGTAAATTATGTATCAAATCCTGTAGTGGATCCTAATGGGCAGTGAGACTCTGACAGTTGATCTGAAAGAGGGAGAATGAATTATTTATTTTATTGAATGTGGTTCGAAAGTTATCTGGGAGGTAATAGTTACAATCGCCACTGAATTCTTTGAATGGGGAATCGTTTTCACCATTTATTTAGTTATATAGATTTACAAAATCGTATTCCATAGATGTCTGGATGTCATCCAATTTCAAGCTACCCGCCATTAATTATCAGGTACCCACCAATATCTCGCGTTGATCATGGTTGATTATGTTTATATTCTTTGAGGTCGTTGGAGGTGGTTAAAACTGAAATACATGACACAGTCTGTCACAGTGTTGATGACAAAAGGAGGATAGTAGGGGTTATCATTAGAGACAAAGTTCAGTTGAGGAGGAAAAATAATAGTATCATTGCTGTAGCGAGCGAGGGAGGAACGAGATACAGTAGCAGTTATACTACCGGCGAAACACAGATATTGTTTTCCAAACTTTGAATATCTTAGCTATTTGTTACCAAGGGTGCGGAGCTTAGTATTATAAAGCTTATTTTGTTGTAAACTGAATGGTTGTTTTCACCAAAGATTCCTAAAGTTACATTCAGATGACTCTTTTGTCAAATCCAGCCACTGCTGCTTCATATAATTTCGTTATAATTATAAAAAAAAACAACAAATTTTGTTTTAATTTCGTTTCAATTCAGAGTGCAACAATTTATGAGGTTGAAGGAGGGATTTCACTAAAGATTTCTGAAGTTAAATTTAGATGAATCGTTCATCAAATCCACCCACGGCTACTTCATAGCAGCCATGACAGTCGTTGATGAAAAATATCAAACAATAATTTGTATCTTAAAGATACTCAGTTCTTTTAGTGAGTTAGGAATTACCTGCATGTATAATACTGTTTCAATTCAGTGTGCAACCATTTCTGACATTGAAGGAGGGATTCAGTTTTTCAAATTTTCAATTATCAAGTACTTATTCAATTAAGAAGTAATTTAGGTACTTCCGATCCGATCTTTTCCTTGTTAACTGACTGGATTTTTTCAAGAAGGATTCCTAAAGTTACAATTAGATGAATTCATTCATCAAATCCAACCATGGCTGCTTCATAGCAGGCATGACTAGTTTTGATGAAAATTATCAAACAAGAAATTTTTTTCTTAATAATACTCGGGATCAGGTGTTTTGGGCATGAGTGGCATATCAGAGTCAGAGTATATAAATCTGGATCAGATTTTCAGGGCATGAGTGGTCTATCAGGGTTAGAGTATATAAATCAGAGTTAGGTATTCTGGGCATGAGGGGTATGTCAGGCTTAGGACGAAAATCATGGGCAGGCATTCTGGGATCGAGTGGTATATCAGAGTTTGAGTACATAAAACAGGTATTCTGGGCATGAGTGGTATAACAAGGTTAGAGCACAAAAATCATGGTCAGGTATTCTGGGTATGAGTGGTGTATCAAGGTTAGAGTATGTAAATTAGGATCGGGTATTCTGGGCATGAGTGGTATAACAGGGTTTGATTACATAAATAAGGATCAGGTATTCTGGGCATGAGCGGTAAATCAGGGTTTGAGTAAATAAATCAGGGTTAGATATTCTGGGCATAAGTGGTATATCAGGGTTAGAGTACGTAAATCAGGGTCAGGTATTTTGGGCATGACTAGTATATCAGGGTTAGAGTACATAAATCAGGACCAGGTATTCTGGGCATCTGAGTTCATAAATCAGGTATTCTGAGCATGAGTGGTATATCAGGATTAGAGTCCATAAATTAAGATCAACCTGATTTTTCCCTTGTAAACTGAATGGATATTTCTCCCAAAGATTTCTAAAGTTAAATTTAGATGAATCTTTTATCAAATCCAGCCACGGCTGCTTCATAGCAGCCTTGACTACCATTGATGAGAAATATCAAATAATAATCTTTATCTTAAAAATACTCGGCTTATTTAGCGTGAATAATTTTATCTCTTTTCAGTGTGCAACCAATTATCATATTCAAGGATGGGTTCAGTTTTTTTGCAAATTTGCAAGTAACAAGTAAACTGGGCACTTTCAACCTGATTTTTCCCTTATAAACTTAATGGATGTTTTCATCAAAGATTCCTAAGGTTTAATTTGAATGAATCGTCCATCAAATCTAGCCACGGCTGCTTCTTAGCACTGAGATAAGTATCATTTGGGAACTTTGTTAGCTGCATGAGTAATACTGTTTCACTTCAGTGTGCACCCATTTATGAGATTCAAGGAGAGATTCATTTATTTATACTCCCGTTTTGAAAAAACGGACGTATTATGTTATGGCATTGTCCGTCTGTCTGTACGTCCGTCTGTCTGTACATCCGTAAACAATTTTTGTGTCGCCTACTTCCCCAGAAGTTTAAATGCTACATTGTTCAAACTTTGCACACATGTTGATCAGTAATTGCTGTTGTGTATGTGATAAGTGCATGTAACTCCATTTTGTATCTCCAGAGTTATGCCCCCTTTTAGTACTTGAAACATTACAATATTGTGTCGCCTACTTCTTCAACATTTTACATGCTATATTGTTCAAACTTTGCACACATGGTGATCACCAACTGCCATTGTGCATTTTACAAGAGCAGGTAACTCCATTTTGTATTTACAGAGTTATGCCCCTTTTTGTACTTAAACATTGCAGGATTGTGTCGCCTTCTCCTTCAACATTTTACATGCTATATTATTCAAACTTTGCACACATGTTGACCACAAATTGCCGTTGCACATGTAACAAGAGCAAGTAACTTTCTTTTGTATTTCCAAAGTTATGCCCCCTTTTAGTACTTAAAACATTACAGCATTGTCTCACCTACCCCTTCAACATTTTAGATGCTATATTGTTCAAACTTTGTGCACATGGTGATCACCAATTGCCGTTTTGCATGTGACAAGGGCAGATAACTCCATTTTGTATTTCCAGAGTTATGCCCCTTTTAGTACTTAAAACATTACAGTATTGAGGTGCTTTCTCCTTCAACATTTTACATGCTATATTGTTCAAACGTTGCACACCTGTTGAAAACCAATTGCCGTTGTGCATGTGACAAGAGCAGGTAACTCTGTTTTGTATTTCCAGAGTTATGCCCCTTTCAGTACTTAAAACATTACAGTATTGAGTCACTTTCTCCTTCAACATTTTACATGCTACATTGTTCAAACTTTGAACACCTGTTGATCACCAGTTGCCATTGTGCAGGTAACTCTGTTTTGTATTTCCATAATTATGCCCCCTTTTAGTTCTTAAAACATTGCAGCATTGTGTCGCCTACACGCAATATTGTTCAAACTTTGCACACATGGTAATCACCCGTTGCCGTTGTGTATGTGACAAGACTATTGTGTCGCCTACTCCTTCAACATTTTACATGCAATATTGTTCAAACTTTGCACACATGTTGATCACCAATTGCCGTTGTGCATGTGACAAGAGCAGGTAACTCTGTTTTGTATTTCCAGAGTTATGGCCCCTTTAGTACTTAAAACATTACAGTATTGTGTCGACTACTCCTTCAACATTTTACATGCTATATCGTTCAAATGTTGATCACCAATTGCCATTGTGCATGTGACAAGAGCAGGTAACTCTATTTTGTATTTCCAGAGTTATGCTTCCTTTTATTACTTGAAACAATACACTATTGCGTTGCCTACTCCAACATTTTACTTGCTTTATTGTTCAAACTTTGCACCCATGTTGATCATCAATTGTCGTTGTGCATGTGATAGGAACAAATAACACCATTTTAGTTTTAAACGACAAGAATCCTCACCGTTTATAGCTATATTATGATCCTCAAAATGCGCTTTTCCTTAGCGCCACCTATCGTCAATCGTTATCAATGAAGTTAACCTGTCAATGAATGGATGCTACCATTGTAAACGGCGAGGAGAATCTTCTACAGCAGCCTTGTTTTTATTTTGTGAAGACCTCAGATCGATTAATATGAAAATGTGAAAACAGGTGAATTACCCTTTACAGACACTGCAGGGGAATGAGCAATGATTGGAGTGAGGGGGGGGGGGGGAGACATAGTCGAGTCAACAAAAATTTCAAACTATACCCCCAGAGAAACTTGTGCATGTTCCAATTTTGATGGGCGTATGTGGCCCCGCTAGGCGGTGCTCTTGTTTTATAAGTTTTCAAGCAACAAGTAATTTGGGCACATTCAACCTGATTTTTCCCTTGTAAACTCAACGATTTTTTTCAGCAAAGATTCCTTAATGAAAGTTTGTCACCAAAGGTTCCTAACATTAAGTTCAGATGTATTTATCATCAGATCTAGCCATAGCTGCTTCATGGCAGCCATGACCAGCTCTGATGAAATATATCAAAAATAAATTTTTGTCATAAAGGAATAATTCTGTTTCACTTCAGTGTGCAACCATTTATGAGATTCAAGGAGAGATTCCTTTTTTTATAAGTTTCCAAGCAAGAAGTAATTTGAGCACATTCAACCTGATTTTTCACTTGTAAACTCAATGAATTTGTTTCACCAAAGATTCCTAAATGAATTCTTTCACCAAAGGTTTCTAATGTTCAGTTCAGATGTATTTATCATCAATTCTAGCCATGGCTGCTTCATGGCAGCCATGACCAGATTTAATGAAATACATCAAAAAATAAGTTTTTGTCATAAAGGTACTGCTGCTGGCAGATATTCCTACCAGGGACAGCTGTTCTCTTACTGCTGAATTAAGTAGAATTTGTGTACTTTCAACCTGATTTTTTCCTTGTAAACACAATAGATGTTTTCACCAAAGATTTCTAAGGTTAAATTTAGATGAATCTTTCATCAAATCCAGCCACAGCTGCTTCATAACAGCCTTGATGAAAAATATCAAACAATAATTATTTATCTTAAAAACACTCAGGTTTTTTAGCGGGTCACAAGTTTACAGCATGAATAATTCTGTTTCAATTCAGTGTGCAACCATTTATGGGATTCAAGGAGGGATTCATTTTTTATAAGTTTCCAAGAAGTACATAATTTGGGCACTTTCAGTCTGAATTCATTCAGTTCATTCATGTAAACTCAATGAACTTTTCCACAAAAAATTCCTGAACTTAAGTTCAAATGTATTTTTCAGCAAAATTAGTCATGGCTGCCTCATGGCAGCCATAACCAGCCTTGATGAAAAATATCAAACACTAAGTTTTTAACATATAAATACTCGGTATTAGCATTGAAATAATCGGTAATTTTAGCAGGTCAATAGCTAGATGCTTATATATTGCTATACAATATCTCTAGAGAGGTCAGATTCAGCTTTGTTCAAATCGAGTGCCTGGGTTAATATTTGGTCTCCCTATGGGAGCTGACATTGGCCATGTACCCGAAGAAGTAGAAATTTTGTATTCAGCACCCTCTAGAGGTGTGTAACTAAGATTAATCCACATAGGTTGTATCAGATTTCTTCATAGGGGAGCTCCACATTTTACATTATGATCAACTGAAGAAATGGCATGATGCCTGGACTATTTTTGTCACTCCTGAGGAGCTCAAGGATTGACAATGTATCCTGTGGAGATTGATTGCTTAATGTAGATTCATTCTTGGACTCGTGTTCTGTTCAAGATGAGCACTTCAGGCCCTGTGGGGTCTCTTGTTTTCTTGTTTTGTAGAGGGGTGGGGCAAGTTTAAACTACATTCTTGTTATAAACCATCTGACTTAGTTTTGTGCATGTATGTATGTTTTTGTGCGTTTATGTATAACTTCTTTTTTTTTTCTCAACACTTGTGTCCTCTTTGTACATTTATTTTCTTACGATATCAATATACATTTTATGTTTTATTCTGACTCCTCCCTCATGTCCACTGACTTCTCTCTCCTGACCCCTGACTTCTTCCTAAAGTCTCTGGAGGGAGAAGTCACTTCTCCCTAAAATCATCAGCTTCTAGGCTAACTGCTGGTGATAGGGTTTTGTTACATTTTAAATTTTTTGTTATTTTTTGGTTCTCAATAAAAATGTGATTCAACACAAAAAATTTCAATCATCTTCCTGATGGGATTACAGAGAAGGACTGTTTTTAGTCTGAACTATTTTAGTACATTAACGTAGTTTGGGTATGAATTAATGGTTAAATAGGGATTAATATTTATAGGAAAATATGATTATTACAATATGATTTGGGTATGATTGTTAACATTTTATTCAATGTGTAAATTTGTTTTATTCCGCTTTGTAGCATGAAATACATCTTCTGCATTTCGTTTGAGAATATAGAATATAGTCATAACAAACAGATTCAGAGTTCATATGGGTCAAGGACTTCGGGAAAAGACGGGGAATTTTTAAAACAACTTTCCTGGCTTGGGAAATGATAAAATACAGAAAAGTTTGGGAAAAGAAAATATGATTATTACAATATGATTTGGGTACGATTGTTATCATTTTATTAAATGTGTAAATTTGTTTTATTCCGCTTTGTAGCATGAAATACATCTTTTGCATTTCGTTTGAGAATATAGAATATAGTCATAACAAACAGATTCAGAGTTCATATGGGTCAAGGACTTCTGGAAAAGACAGGGAATTTTTAAAACAACTTTCCTGGCTTGGGAAATGATAAAATACAGAAAAGTTTGGGAAAAGTCCTGGAATTTTATAAATCTGTGAAGCTGTCACACAAAATCCTGCAAAAACTGAGGGAATAGTTCAAGTTTGTTTTTTAATACAGATCTGTAAAACTGCTTTTCTAACATATTTTATAACAATAGAAAAGGGATTTCATTTAGACTAAGTCCTCTTTGATTCATTCATTCACTGGGTGTCTTGCTTGTCTCATGTTGCACATGCTGTTTAAACCTTAGAGTGACCAGCCAAGATGGTAAATTTAGGGAGAAGTCACTTCTCCTACTATAGACTTCAGGGAGAGGTCAAATGAAATCTAGGCCAGAAAGAGAATTATGAATAATGGTCTTCTGCATGATGCTCCTTGATAATAGTTTTCTCACAGGTAAATAACTTACAAAAGCTGAGAGAAATAAAGAGAGAGGAAAAAAAACATGTTTGTAATTTAGTAAGAAAAAAAAAATCTTCAAAATATTAATGTCAGGACGCTTTCCCCACCACTCTTCAATGGCACAGACTATAACATTCACCCATTCCAGTCATAACATATTTGTTGAACTCCATACCTGTGAATTTGTGTGAATGTGCAGGATTTTGGGTGATTTGGTGTGATTGTGTGTCATTTCGTGTGATTGTGCTATTTAGGCATACCCATATCAAACAGTAACATAATATCCTGCATTATTTAACGTTTTCTCTCAAAACATTCTGAAAAATAGGATTTCATAATAAAATACAACGTACTACTGAGAAGTTGTTTTAAACTTCAGTTGATATTTATTGAATAACTTTTAGGTTTATAAGCCATTTGCCAGTGTTTTGTTTGCAAAAAATGATAGGCGTTTGGGATCAGGTTATTTGTGGGGATGATTTAGACACCAAATGATTATTTCCTTTCAACCATATTAAATGCAAACTGATTCAAATGAATACTTGTAGGATTCCCTTTTCATTTCTACTTTGGGTGCAAATTAAACCATTTTATACGGCAATGATTGGTAACCATTCAAAGGTTTAGAAAGATCTGTGAAAGGGAGCAAATTTTTTTGCCCAGTCTTTAACAAACATGTGACCTCACTGTCACATTGAATGATTGATCTATTTTTAATATCAGGATTTTCTGTTTTGTCTGTATAAATTGTATTTCTTTTCAACCTACTCACAATTGTTTACAATTGGGGGTAACGTAAGTGAAAGCCCTACTTCGGAACTGAACTCAAGCAAATAACATTTCCAAACTAGTTTGGAAAAGTGGAACAGTGCAAAAGCACAATAAAGAGATCGAAAAAGGGTTGAGCGAGACAGGCGCTGGACATTACAGGTATTCTACCTGCACACCGCTTGCATTTACCAAGCACTTGCGTAACAACGTGACGTCAATTCCTTTTGTTCCACCATCAAGCAGGGTCGGATTTTTTGTGACTTGTGCTGCTGATCTCTTTGTGAGCAACTTGATTAACTTGCTACAATTATTGATAGATGTGCATTTTAGGATTATATCCTTTTCTCAAGCTGGAAATTATTCTGTTTTATTTATATTTATGCTAATTTTAGCTTGTATATTCTCTGTGTGTCTTGTCTTTTCCCCACGCGAAAACGCGACCTGCGTTGTTGGTTTTTTGCCGGTGAGAAGATTGATTCTTTGGATTATTTTAGGGGATTTTTCCCTCAAAAAATTCTTTTCACACCTTTTTGGATAACCCTGAAAACACTCCCTTGTCCTTCTTGTATGCAGGTGAAACATGTCGATGATGTTCACAGTACTGAGCGAGTGCCTCAACCAGCCAGGAGTAAACCAACGTTATCTCTGTCCAATGGTCGAAAAACAGCGACAGCCTTCCCCCAACTGGAGGTGAAGGGAGGTGAGGACCTTCAGTTGCGGCTTTGACAAGGCCCCAGAGAGGAGAAACCACTCCTCTGGGAAGCAGCAGAGTCCTGAGACTTTCCTCCCTGAGGCTGCCAGTGAGCTTGGCCGTGTCGACACTTCTTCTGAGCAGAAAGAGCACTCATAGCCGAAGGCGCAGCCTGCATGGCCGATATGGCCAATGCAGCTGGGCACATGGTGGGCCTGGAACGACCACCACCTGTAGACGCAGGTTTGTTCAGTTGCCGTAACAAAAGCTGGTCCTTCGAATGACAAAGCACCTCGTCACAGACAGTGACCACAGAACCATGCAACAGCTGAGGTCCAACCAAAGCGGCAGACCTCAGAACAGCACACTGTTCAGAAGGAAGGGATGGAGACGTGTCCAACATTGCATCCCGGCATGCAAGCTCCAAATTAGCCATGTTGCAGGTGTGAGCATGTGTCAGGTTCATAAGAGCCTGAGACAAAACACACAAAGGCGCCTGAACATCATCAAACTCCCCAGCGGGAGATAGGAAGCCAGGGCAGCTACAATGTGGTCTCCGAGAGACAACATACCCAGCATCTCGCGGACAGGCCAACAATAAATTAAACTATCGACATTGGGAGAACTGCCAACTTAGGTTTAGCTAACCCGAGGGAAGAAGAATCATCGTCCACAGCAGTCAACCCTTGGAAGATGGGTGGACAGGCAGATTTGTATACATGAAACCACAAGGAAGGCAGAAATGCATCATATCGTGAAAAGAAGGTAATCCTTTAGGGCCTTGGAACACATTTTGCATCCAAGCCTTTGGAGGACCCAACAACCTGAGCTGATTGTAGAGGGTGCAAAACCCCAGAGCTAGAAGGCTTGACAGGGTTGCGGCATGCCACAGAGGACCTTTGCCCTGGCGGTCACTGAGAGCTTGTCTGAAGGCTGAACAGCTGGCAAGAAGCCAAAACCAAAATCTAAAGCCTGCCACAAGACTGACGTGGTGGCCCGTCACCTTCAAGCAAATCGGCATCCTGTGAATGCTGAACAGCAGAAACCTCCTGTGAAAAGGCCAGGCGCGGAATCTCTGCGACTGACCAAAGGAGGTTGAGCTTCAGCAGGCACAGGGAAGCCAACTTTAGAGTTGCTAGAAAGCAACCAGGTGAGCGCCAGAGCGGCCTGCCTCAGCTCACCCTGAGAATCCATCTGGAGCAGCCATGCCTGATGGAGTGTCTTCCCAATGGACCCTTCTAGAAGAACCCAAATCCTCAGAAGGGGCCGATGATGAACGTCGATCAGCAGACTGAGTAGGGAGATGGTGAAAAGACACAGGAGGGCAGTCTGAAGAGTGACACCCAGGGGCATTCACTGACCTCTACAAAACAGAAGGCCCTGCCTGCTAATCCTTTAGAGATACTGACGGCATACGTCGATCAGCAGCTGGTCCTGGTACAAGATGAGAAGACACCGGAGGGTTGTCCCAAAAATGACAGGAACCTGCCATTGGCCTCTGAGAATCAGAAGTCCCCAACTGCCTATCCTCTGAGACCAACGACAAGCATCGATTGACAGCCAGACTTGGGACATGGTGAGAAATTACTGGAGGAAGGTCCCAAGAGTGACAGCTAACATTAGCCGTAAGTGGCCTCTGCCGAGAAGGCCCTGGTTGTCAATGTCCCAGCCCCATCCTGCTAGTTGGCTCACCAGCAGGGGAAGGCGGAACAACAAACGATACGCCCGAGGAATGAGGAATCGCTGCTGAAGCAACCGAGCACCTCAACCAGCCAGGAGTAAACCTAGCCAGATGAGACGGGGCAGTCACCAAACCCATACAGCTTCGCTGAGAAGCCAGGAAAGACTGGGAGCCCTGTGACACACCATCAGATACAGCCTCAGGCTTCCCGAGACTGTATACCATACCAAGAGATGGGAGGAGCACTATCATGCAAGATAGGAGCAGCATGAACAAATTCATCAGCAGCTGTAGATGATGCAGGTAGTAAATCGGAGAAAGCGACAGAGTTGACCTTGGAAGAACTCTTCTCAATGAAAACAGTCGCCGCAACGTCATCCAATCAGGTCTGTGACTGTCCTTCCGTCGGCACCCCTGTTTATCTCGGGTGCGCCTCCCGACTCTGGTCCCTTCCGATCCTCAGTGTCGGAACCTTCTGGTGCAGGAGATCAACAATCTCCTCTCCAAAGGGGTGATCGAGGTGGTCAGGAACACCCTTTCTCTGGGGTTCTACTCAAGACTTTTCTTAGTGCCAAAGAAAAACGTCCAGTTTCATCCTGTCATCGATCTGAGTATCCTGAACGAGTCCATCCAAGCACCTCGTTTCAGCATGGAGAATTTCAGGTTGGCTTAATGATCGATTCATCAGGGTGATTTTGAAGCCAGTATTAACCTGAAGGATGCCTATTTCCATGTGCCCATTCACCTGGGGTCATGGAAATACCTTTGGTTCTCATTTCGGGATCGTGTCTTTCAATTCAAAGCTGTCCCATTTGGTTTGAACCTGGCTACGTGGGCCTTTACCCGACTGATGTCATGTGCTCGCTTTTCACCATGCTCAGTCGGCTGTGAATTCGTCGGCTTACCTGGACGACATCCTCCAATGGCACCACAATGCTGCAGTTCTGGAGTCTGATGTTTGACGGTTGCCTGGCCTGCTGGCATCGCTGGGTTTCAGAGTCAATTGCGAGAAGTCAGATGTATTTCCTTCCCAACAATTTCATCATTTGGGAATGGATTTCAACCCTTTTCACAATGTGGTGCCTGTTCCCAAGGCTCGGGCATTGATCCTTTCACCTTGACTCGGGACCTGCTCCAATCCTCCTTGGTCTCGGCCAGGACTTTCCTTCAGTTGCTGGGCCTTTGTGGTTCGGTGATGGATCTCATTCCGCTGGGTCACTTGTTTGTCCGACCTCTCCAACACTTCCTGTTGGATCATTGGCACCCGAATGTGGATCCTCTGGACCTGGAACTTCCTAGTCCTCGGTCCTTGCTTTGTCACTTCTGCCCTTGGACTGATGTTTCCTGATTGACTCAGGGTGTTCCGTTGAATCTTCCTCCGGCCAATCACATCCTTACTACGGATTCCAGCAATCGGAGCTGGGGTGCAAAGTTAGATCTTCTCGGTCTGTCTGCTCACAATGAGTGGGACAGAGAGCAGGTGGCCCTTCATATCAACCAGAAGGAGCTCCTAATGCTCTTCTGTTGAGTTTTCAGCAATGGATCTCTCACCTGTCGGATCAAACAGTCCTGCTTCTTTCGACAGTGGTAGCCAACATCCGGAATTAAGGGGACACGCATTTGATTCCCATGTATCGGCTATCCCGGGATCTTCTGCCGTTAGCATGGGATGTACATGCTCCGGCGGCCATTTGGCACATCCTGGACATCTAAACATCCTAGCCGACTCCCTGTCCCGATGAGACAGTGTCCTTCCCACTGAATGGATGCTTTTAGTAAATTTTGTTTCTCAGCATACCTACCACAATTGTTTACCAGAGGTCTACCCTCCTATGGGATATCTTTTGATATTGTTGCCTCCCCACTAAATCACACACTTCTTGTTGGCGGTTGTTGTGCTTGGTAAATGCAAGAGGTGTGCAGGGAGAGTACCTGTAATGTCGAGCGCCAGTCTCGTTTAACCCTTTTTTGATCTCTTTATAGTGCTTTTGCACTCTTCCACTTTTCCAACCTCATTTGGAAAAGTTTTTAGCTTGAGTTAAGATCCGAAGTAGGGCTTGCACTTACATTACAGCCAATTGTAAACAATTGTGGTAGATATGTTAAGAAACAAAATTTACTAAAAAATTTAAATTTTTAACTTTTCTCAGTGGAGGTTAAGTTAAACATTACTACTTTTATGTCACAACTACACAGTGTAACTGCTCCATATTATGGATGTGGTAGCTTATCACATGTAAAAATGCTTACATCAGTCCAAAGACTGAACATTGGTATTTTGTACCAATGACCCAGACTTAGCTGGTGCTAACTCTTAAATTCTAGGGCCAAACACAAATTTTGCCCCCCCCCCCCCCCCCCACCCAATCCCCAAAATTTGCATCAAAATCCAAAAAATAGATGCCCTATGTGCTCCTCCATACTTTTATCCACTGTGCATGCGTAGTGTCAAGGAAGTACCGAAATTGGAGCCAAATCCTCATTCTTTGTTTGGCCCTTCAACCAGTAACATCTCACTGATATCTGTGCTTATAATCTCAGTTAAAATGATGCTAGACACAAAATCATGAAAGAAATGGTGGATCTAAGGATGAAATAAGAGGATGAGAGGAAGGAACAGTGGAAGGATGTGTTCAGGGCTGTAACTTATAATTTTTATGCAAAATCATTTCATGTTCCCTATTTTTGGGGCATAGGCCTGATGTTTACATTCTTGTCATGAAATTTCCACAGTTTGTTCAGAGTTTCCTCTCTGCCTTTCCTTTATACCCCTCTTCTATTCTCCCATGCTTTTGGCATAATTTTTGTAATTTTTTTACTGAAATTTCTTGGGAGTTTTGGCTTGGTAACAGAATGTTTATTCTGTTTTTCCCCATGATTACGCCCTCACCCTAGGGTGGTTAGGCGTTTCGGTCATGCATCTACCATCTGATGTACTGCAGTTTCTTCTCAGGAAGCCTCTGTTTTACATCGGATAGTGTTAAAATTGGTTACTGAATTCGGGCCATATTTTCAGTGCCTGGAGTCTTGTTTCCAGTTTTTATTCACTTTTGTTTATGCTGACAACGGTTACTTCTGACAGTGATTCCTTGTTTTCTATTAGTTCTTCTCATAGCCAGATACATTAATATTGTCCGTAAGTGTAACATTAATTTTTAAACATGTTTTAAAAATTTTTGTCCACATTTAGGCGTTTTTGAGATCCATTTGGGCTCATCGTTCCCATTGGGAATTTGGGCTCATCTTGAAATTTTTTTCTAAAAAATTTGTTTCTTTTGAATTAATTTTCGAAATGTTTGTAATGGATTATTATTATTATGTATCATTGTTTTCATGGGTTGGTACGAGTACATGACTGTTTAATATTTTTTCAAAATGAAAGAATATTGTTCAATTGTAAATCGAGGAAGTCTTCCTCTGATTCTCATGTTCATTATCCCCGCATTTTAAAAAATGCGGGGATATTGTCATGATCTCCATCCGTCCGTCCGTACGTCCGTACGTCTGTACGTCCGTACGGCCGTACATCCGTACGTCCTTACGTCCGTACGTCCGGATTTGTAATTCGAAACGCTGTAACTTTCTACAGTTGTTCGATAGGGTCTGTGCAACCCAAAAATACAACTTTTAAATTTTTGTGCCACCAGGTGGCTTCTGTGGAGCCACTTAAAAAATGCGTTATTTTTTCACTTTTTTGCTGAATAGTCCCAACCTATGTAATTCGGAGTTCTAAAATTACACTAGGGTGTTGCTAAATGATCTGTAGATATGTAGGAAGGTTTCGGATTTTTCGGGTGCCACGTGGCTGTGTCACCGTAGCCACTTTTGTGTTTTCTCAGACCGTTTCCGGCAAAAGGCTCGTAGGATATGTAATTCGAAATGCTAAATCCATGCTCAGATGTTGCAGTAGGGTCTATAGATGCGCACGAAGGTTTCGGATTTTTCGGGTGCCACGTGGCTGTGCCACCGTAGCCACTTTTATGTTTTCTTAGACCGTTTCCGGCAAAAGGCTCCTAGGGTGTGTAATTCGAAACGCTAAAACCATGCTCAAATGTTGCAGTAGGGTCTGTAGATGTGCACAAAGGTTTCTGATTTTTCAGGTGCCACGTGGCTGTGCCACCATTGCCACTTTTGTGTTTTCTTAGACCGTTTCCGGCGAAAGGCTCCTAGGGTATGTAATTCGAAACGCTAAAACCATGCTCAAATGTTGCAGTGGGATCTGTAGATGCGCATGAAGGTTTCGGATTTTTCAGGTGCCACGTGGCTGTGCCACGGTTGCCACTTTTGTGTTTTCTTAGACCGTTTCCGGCGATAGGCTCCTAGGGTATGTAATTCGAAACACTAAAACCATGCTCAAATGTTGCAGTGGGGTCTGTAGATGTGCACGAAGGTTTCGGATTTTTCAGC
This sequence comes from Pictodentalium vernedei, assembly GCA_031216915.1. Lineage (NCBI taxonomy): Eukaryota > Metazoa > Mollusca > Scaphopoda > Dentaliida > Dentaliidae > Pictodentalium > Pictodentalium vernedei. The sequence goes on from CM062289.1 coordinate 279,256,945, forward strand.
TGCCACCTGGCTGCGCCACCATTGCCACTTTCGTGTTTTCTTAGACCGTTTCCGGCGAAAGGCTCCTAGGGTATGTAATTCGAAACGCTAAAACCATGCTCAAATGTTGCTGTAGTGTCTGTAGATGTGCACAAAGGTTTCTGATTTTTCAGGTGCCACGTGGCTGTGCCACCATTGCCACTTTTGTGTTTTCTTAGCCCGTTTGCGGCAAAAGGCTCCTAGGGTATGTAATTCGAAATGCTAAAACCATGCTCAAATGTTGCAGTAGGGTCTGTAGATGCGCACAAAGGTTTCGGATTTTTCAGGTGCCATGTGGCTGTGCCACCGTTGCCACTTTTGTGTTTTCTTAGACCGTTTCCGGCGAAAGGCTCCTAGGGTATGTAATTCGAAATGCTAAAACCATGCTCAAATGTTGCAGTGGGGTCTGTAGATGTGCACAAAGGTTTCAGATTTTTCAGGTGCCACGTGGCTGTGCCACCGTTGACACTTTTGTGTTTTCTTAGACCGTTTCCGGCGAAAGGCTCCTAGGGTATGTAATTCGAAACGCTAAAACCATGCTCAAATGTTGCAGTGGGGTCTGTAGATGCGCACGAAGGTTTTGGATTTTTCAGGTGCCACGTGGCTGGGCCACCGTTGCCACTTTTGTGTTTTCTTAGACCGTTTCCGGCGAAAGGCTCCTGGGGTATGTAATTCGAAATGCTAAAACCATGCTCAAATGTTGCAGTGGGGTCTGTAGATGCGCACGGAGATTTCGGATTTTTCAGCTGCCACCTGGCTGCGACACCATTGCCACTTTTGTGTTTTCTTAGACCGTTTCCGGCGAAAGGCTGCAAGGGTATGTAATTCGAAATGCTAAAACCATGCTCAAATGTTGCAGTAGGGTCTGTAGATGTGCACAAAGGTTTCAGATTTTTCAGGTGCCACGTGGCTGTGCCACCATTGCCACTTTTGTGTTTTCTTAGACCGTTTCCGGCGAAAGGCTCCTAGGATATGTAATTCGAAACGCTAAAACCATGCTCAAATGTTGCAGTGGGGTCTGTAGATGCGCACAAAGGTTTCAGATTTTTCAGGTGCCACGTGGCTGTGCCACCATTGCCACTTTTGTGTTTTCTTAGACCGTTTCCGGCGAAAGGCTCCTAGGGTATGTAATTCGAAACGCTAAAACCATGCTCAAATGTTTCAGTGGGGTCTGTAGATGTGCACGAAGGTTTCAGATTTTTCAGCTGCCTAGTGGCTGTGCTGTTGCCACTTTCACATTTTCATACACCGTTTCCGGTGAAAGGCTCCTAGGGTATGTAATTCGAAATCCTAAAACCATGCTCAAATGTTGCAGTAGGGTCTGTAGATGCGCACGAAGGTTTTGGATTTTTGGGGTGCCACGTGGCTGTGCTACCGTTGCCTCTTTCATGTTCTCTTAGACCATTTCCGGCGAAAGGATCCTACAGTATGTATTTCAAAATGGTAAAACCATGCTCAAATGTTGCAGTAGGGTCTGTAGATGTGCACAAAGATTTCGGATTGTTCAGGTGCCACGTGGCTGTGCCACCATTGCCACTTTCGTGTTTTCTTAGACCGTTTCCAGCGAAAGTCTCCTAGAGTATGTAATTCGAAATGCTAAAACCATGCTGAGATGTTGCAGCGGAGTCTGTAAATGCGTAGGAAGGTTTTGGATTTTTTGGGTGCTAAGTGGCTGTGTCACCGTTGCCACTTTTGTGTTTTCTTAGACCGTTTCCAGCGAAAGGCTCCTAGGGTAAGTAATTCGAAATGCTTAACACATGCTCAAATGTTGCAGTAAGGTCTGTAGATGCGTACAAAGGTTTCAGATTTTTCAGATGCCACGTGGCGGTGCCACCGTTTTTCTTTCGTGTTTTCTTAGATCATTTCCGGCGAAAAGCTCCCAGAGTATGTAATTTGAAATGCTAAAACTATGCTCAAAAGTTGCAGTAGGGTCTGTAGATGTGCACGAAGGTTTTGGATTTTTGGGGTGCCACCGTTGCCACTTTCATGTTTTCTTAGACCGTTTCCGGCGAAAGGCTCCCAGGGTACATGTATGTAATTCGAAATGCTAAAACCATGCCCAATTGTTGCAGTGGAGTCTGTAGGTGCGCACGAAGCTGTGTCACCTGTGCCACTCAATATGATTTTAGTGTGTCATATAATACATTTCATCTTTGTATCAAGCATTCATACAGGTCAAGGATGCAAATGCGGGGATACACTATAGTGTGCTTTGCACACAAGTGACACCATCTAGTTGTATTTGTTGTAGTCTGTGCACTCACGCTATTTCTTGCTCAGTGTGTGCCAGTTCAGATGTCAAATGTTGGAGACGTGTGTCTTACGTAGATCACCTTACCAGAGCATTATCATTACGTCTTGAAGGAAAGAATTCCAGGATGTTCAAAACTTCCTTGAGAGTTCTTTCGAGGGCCATAGCATTTTCTACGTATAACTCCGCCCTTTCAGTGACAATATGGAGTTAGTCAGACGTGATGCTGCCCTGGCTGCATCCACAACTGTGGATAGTAAGGTGAAAAACTCTTCAACGGTAAGCTTTCTACAATCTATAATCAGATTACAAAGAAAGCTTCCGATTCTTTGCTTTTAAATCCGCTTTGAAAAAGTCGGACTCAGCAGGGAGGAGTAAGGCAGGCACTTCGGGTGCGAATACGTCCAAAGGAAGTTCCTACAGAGGATCTAAGAAAGCCTCTACATCTTACTCCGGAGACCGTCAGAGTAGCTACTCAGATAGGGGGCGTAATGCTGGCTGAGATAACCGGCCAGATGCCCCTAGGTCAACGGAGGATGTCGTTTCTCCTCCTGCAACCCTCACAGGGCCAGGAGGTGATGGTCTAAACCTCTACTGCGTTCCAGTGGGCAGAAGGCTGTCGAGACTCTTAACAAATTGGTTGTCAATTATGGACAACCCATGGGTGCAAGGGGTTATTTCCGAAGGTCTAAAACTGTCCTTCAGGGAAAAACCTCTGTTAACTCGAAGTCCACTCTGGTCTCAGCTTCTGTTAAACGTTCAGAAGAGAGATTCGCTTCTATCAGAAGTTCAGTCTCTTCTGGACAAGAACGCTATAGACATTGCAGAAAACCAGGAATCTCCAGTTTTCTACAGTCACCTGTTCCTGGTTCCAAGACCAGACAACTCGTTTCGTCCAGTTATAGATCTGAACTGGATAAACAAGCTGATCGTGGCTCCAAAATTTTATATGGAAACCATCCGATCGGTCAGAGCGAGCATGCGAGTGAATGATTATGCTGCGAACACAGACCTCAAGGATGTGTTCTTTCACATCATGGTACATCCGGCGTTTAGAAAGTACCTTCGCTTCGCTATCCCAGGAGTTGTTTTCATTTCCGAGCAATGATGCTCTGGTCTGAATCTAGCACCCTGGGCCTTCACTTGAATAGTGATCTCGGTAATGACTCATTTACGAGCTCATTCGTCTGTGGTATCGTCGGCCTACTTGGACGACATTCTTCAGAGTTACGGAGCAAGTTAACACTTCAGAATGATGTTCAGAGTCTGCTTCAATTGCTCCGACGTCTCGGTTTCATATTAAACGAAAAGAAGTCTGATCTAGTGCTGTCCAAGTCATTCACCCCCGTGGGAATGAAATTAGAGACGCACAACAATCTCGTTCATCTGCCGTTAACCAGAGCGATATTAGTCAGTTGTTACGCTTGCTTTTGTCTTCACTCAGATGTAGTAACAGCGAGAGAATTCATGAGACTGACAGGTTTGTGCGGAGCCGCTGCGGATCTTCTTCCGATGGGGCGTCTTCGCACTCGTCCACTCCAGATATTTTTTACTCAGAATTGGAGTGCGCGGACTCATTCGCTCGAAACGAACATCGTCTTGTCGAATCATGTGAAACATGAGATTCAGACTTGGGCAGATATTCAGTGGTTAACTCAGGGAGTACCACTGCAACTGCTGGATCCGATTTTTATGATATTGACGAATGGGAGTCAAACAGGTTGGGGCGCAACTTTGAGCCCATCAGATTTGAGGTGCCTGGGTCTTTGGGATCCGCAGTTCCTAAACAAGTACATAAACATCAAAGAGATGATGTCAATTGGCTTGCGCTACGTCAGTGGATGAACATCATTCAGAATTCGCATGTTCAATTTCTGTCCGACAATTCGACAGTAGTAGCATATATTTGGAACCAGGGAGGCACTCATTCCATTCCGTTGTTCAGTCTAATGGAAAGAATCCTTCTGTTTGTCCTAGAGCATCAAGTTCTTCTATCGGTCCGTCATATTCCGGGTCGTCTGAATGTTCTTGCGAACTCCCTTTCTCAAAAAGGTCGTATGTTGCCATCAGAATGGACTCTCAACAAACGAGTATTCAATCAGATTTGCTACCTATGGGATTGTCCTATGATAGACTTATTTGTGACGCATCTCAACAATCAGTTGCAGACATATGTGTCGTCATGCTCAGATCCTCTAGCGTTTGCAATAGACACCCTCTCGATCTCTTGGGATGGAATGATAGGATACATGTATCCTCCAGCTCCGTTGATTCAGCTGATATTGCTAAAATCAAGCAATCTCACTACAAGATCCTATTGGTAGCATCTCTGTCACCCCAGAGACCCTGAGAGACCATGGATAAATCTACTCAGGTGTCGGTTGTGGGACATTCCGTGGAAGCTTCCTCCATGGGAGGACCTTCTTTCGCAGGGGAAATCGCACACACTGCATCACAACCCGCTAGGTCTCAACCTTCACGTATTTCCGTTGTGCGGTCCTTCTTGCACGGCAAGCATTTTACAGGTCGAGCAGTGAATGCAATTACTAATTGTAGGAGGACCTCCTCTTAGCTAAATTATGCTGCCAAGTGGAAGGTTTTCTCTCGATGGTGTAGGGATCATTCTGTTGATTTTATGATCCCTCCATTCCAGACATTGCTAATTTTTTGGTGTACTTGTTTGATGAGATCAAACTGCAGCCAAATATTATTTAGGGTTATAAGTCTATGCTATCGGATACCTATCCTCATCATGATAGCTTACAGATTGAATCTAATGTCTCTTTATCTAAGTTAGAGTAAAACTTTTCGATAAATAAACCAAGAACCCTTAGGTTAATTCCTAAGTGGAAATTAGCTTGGGTTCTTCTGAAGCTAAAAGAAACGCCATTTGAACCTCTTGATACAGTGGATTTCAAATACTTATCTTATAAGACAGCTTTTCTCTTAGCTTTCTCTTCTGCTAGAAGAGTTAGTGAGCTTCATGCACTATCTGTTGATGATTCTCACTATCATAGTTTTGGTAATACCATTATATTGACTACTTATGTGGGATTTTTTGCTACAATCAGGCTCCCAATAAGTACCCTGAACCTATTGTTTAGGCTCTTCCGTCTCCAGACAGTCATAGGCCTTTGCTTTGTCCAGTCAGAGCTATGCATATTTACAATGTAGTTCTGAGTTTATCAGAAAGGAACGTAAGCGTTTCTTTCTGTCTTTGCTGCCTAATAGAAAGGACATTACGGTGCATTCTATTGCAAGGTGGATTCAATTAACTTTCCGTACTGCTTATGTTAAATTGTCTTCATCTCAGCAGTCTGTGCTTAAGATTTAGGCGCATGAAGTAATAGTGCTGTCTACATCTTGGGCTTATGCTAATAGTGTTGCCATTACCGATTTGATGAAGGCTGCATATTGGTCTCAGCCTTCCACGTTCACAAATTTTTATCTTAGAAATATTTGAGTCCATTTCTGGTGACCTGCGTTGTTTAGGTCCGTTATCTGTTGCTCAGAATGTCGTCCACTAAACAGTTGCAACTATAGTTATGCAGGCTTTCTGTTCTGGCAGTGACTCTGTCCTGCTGCCCTCTTCGTTCTGGAGTATTTGACCCAGAGCAAGGGGAAGGGGGGTGTGGGAATGGTGTTCCCTTATATCACCTGCTTTATAGTGAAAAGCAAGGGAATACCTCCTCTGGAGTTAGTATTTCCGAGTTGGTGCCGGGATGGTTTCAAAGTGTAAAGCTAATGTCTATCTCATTTATGTAATATTTTTAAAGTGTAGCTCGGTGTGAAGCACTTGGATATGTCACGTGTCATACGAGTGCTAATATACAATCCTCGGACACTTTTAAAAGAGTATAAAGAGTCTCATTCTCTGGACTATCTTAATTTATTGGCTTTCCTTTAAAAAGATTAGTATAATGGGTTATACTGGATGTTAATAGAGATCATTGATGTTATTGTGCTCAGTTACGGATTGGTATTGTGTCTTTCTTTTTTGTTATAAACAAGAAAGATACATGTAAAGCCTGTTCTCCTCTTCTCCTGGAGGGGATAATTCTGTTTACATGTAATTGAGTCTATTGGATTTTCCTTTATGTCCTAGGCCCTCCAGCCTTTTTTCTATTCAGCTAAGTCTGGGTCATTGGTACAGTATAAAAATTTTAAAAAATTTATAGTAATTTATATATTTATACACCCCACAAACAAAGTTTGGGGGGGTATATAGGAATTACCCTGTCCATCTGTCTGTCCGTCCGTCCGTCCATCCGTCTGTCCATCTGTCCGTCTGTCCATCTGTCCGTCTGTCCATCCTTGTAAGCGCAACTCCTCCTAAACCGTTTGAAGAATTTTCATGAAACTTTACACAATGGAAGAACTCCATATGAGGATGTGCATGAAGCAATATAATTCCATTTGGACATTTCCAAGGAGAGATAATCTAACTTATACTGTCTGTCCATCCTTGTAAGCGCAACTCCTCCTAAACTGTTTGAAGAATTTTCATGAAACTTTACACAATGGAAGAACTCCATATGAGGATGTGCATGAAGCAATATAATTCCATTTGGACATTTCCAAGGAGAGATAATCTAACTTATACTGTCTGTCCATCCTTGTAAGCGCAACTCCTCCTAAACTGTTTGAAGAATTTTCATGAAACTTTACACAATGGAAGAACTCCATATGAAGATGTGCATGAAGCAATATAATTCTGTTCTGACATTTCCAAGGGGAGATAATCTAACTTATACATGTCAGGCGTGGGGGGGGGGGGGGTATCACTTTGTGAGTTTGCTCACAGTGCCTCTAGTTTTTGGCTCACCAACGTTAGTTGTGTGAGCCTATGGCATAGCCCTCATGTCGGCGTCGGCATCGGCATCCGCTCTCAAATATTTTGAACTTTTGTGTACAGGTTTTGATTTTTTGGCTTTTCAAATTTTTTTTTAGTTTCAGCATATTGCTATAGTGGTTCACTATAACATTTAACTCTTTTCCAGGGTATTTTGTCGTAATATTAACCCTTTGAATGAAATTTTAGACTTATTTTGATGTTTGCGTGCAGGTTTTGATGGGTTTTTTTTCCTTTCTTTCAAGTAGAGATTTTACCTTGCAGCATATGTCCATGCTTTCTATTGTATGTAAACATGCATCTTAGGGCTATGTTTGTATTATTTAACCCTTTTCCTGCTGAATTACTTCAATTTTGGACTTTTATGTACAGCTTTTGGACTTAGGCTTACAGCTTCTTACTTTTATGTACAGGTTGTGATAAAAAAAAAACAATTTCAAGTGAGGTTGACCTCACTGCATATTGCAGTGGTGGTTATTATAACATTGATATCTTTCCAGTGCATTTTTAAAAATTTTTTAACCCCTTCAATAGATTTTTAGACTTATTTTGACGTTTGCGTGCAGGTTTTCATGGGTTTTTTTTTTCCTTTCTTCCAAGTGTAGAGTTTCTGCATATTGCTATGGTGGTTCACTATAACATTTAACTCTTTTCCAGGGTATTTTGTCTTCATTTTAACCCTTTGAATCAAATTTTAGACTTATTTTGATGTTTGCGTGCAGGTTTTGATGTTTTTTTTTCCCTTTCTTTCAAGTGGAGATTTACCTTGCAGCATATGTCCATGCTTTCTATTGTATGTAAACATGCATCTTAGGGCTATGTTTGTATTATTTAACCCTTTTCAAGCTGAATTACTTCAATTTTGGACTTTTATGTACAGCTTTTGGACTTAGGCTTACAGTTTCTTACTTTTATGTACAAGTTGTGATAAAAAAAACAATTTCAAGTGAGGTTGACCTCACTGCATATTGCAGTGGTGGTTATTATAACATTGATATCTTTCCAGTGCATTTTTTTTAACAATTTTAACCCTTTGAATAGATTTTTAGACTTATTTTGACATTTGCGTGCAGGTTTTCATGTATTTTTTTTCCTTTCTTCGAAGTGTAGATTTACCTTGTAGTATATGCTTTCTGTTGTATGTAAACATGCATCTTAGGGCTACGTTGTATTCTTTAACCCTTTTCCTGCTTAATTATTTCAATTTTGGACTTCTTTTGTTTACAGGTTTGGATTTTTGTGCTTTTAAAAAAATGTTTTTCTTCTTTGCATATTGCTGTGGGGGTTCACGATAACATTTAACTCTTTTCCAGGGTATTTCGTCTTAATTTTAACCCTTGGAATCAAATTTTGGACTTATTTTGACGTTTGTGTGCAGGTTTTGATGTTTTTTTACTTTTATGTGCAGGTTTTGAGGTTTGTCTTTCTTTTCTTCCAAGTGGTGACTTACCTTTAGCATATTGCCATGGTTCCTATTTTATGTTAGGATGCTTCTTGGGGCTATTATTATATTATTTAACCCTTTAGCTGCTTATTTACTTTAATTTTGGACTTTTGTGTGCAGGCTTTGTACTTTTGTGTGCAGGTTTTGATATTTTTTTTCAAGTGGAGTTTTACCTCTCTGGCATATTGCCATGGTGGTTACTGTAACATTTTCAGGGTATTTTTCTAAATTTTAACCCTTTGAAACAAATGTGATACTTTTATGTGCAGGTTTTGAGGTTTGTCTTTCTTTTCTTCCAAGTGGATATTTTTCAAGTAGACTTTCACCTTACTGGCATATTGCCATTGTGGTTACTGTGACAGGGTATTTTTTTCAATTTTAACCCCTTGAAACAAATGTGATACTTTTTTTTACTTTTATGTGCAGGTTTTGAGGTTTGTCTTTCTTTTCTTGCAAGTGGTGACTTACCTTGTAGCATATTGCCATGGTTCCTATTTTATGTTAGGATGCTTCTTGGGCTATTTTTATATTATTTAACCCTTTAGCTGCTTATTTACTTTAATTTTGTTCTTTTCTTTGCAGGTTTTGTACTTTTGTGTGCAGGTTTTGATATTTTTTTTAAGTGGAGTTTTATCTCACTGGCATATTGCCACGCTGGTTATTGTAATATTTTCAGGATATTTTTTTTCTAAATTTTAACCCTTTGAAACAAATGTGATACTTTTTTTACTTTTATGTGCAGGTTTTGAGGTTTGTCTTTCTTTTTTTCAAAGTGGAGACTTACCTTGTAGCATATTGCCATGGTTCCTATTTTATGTTAGCATGCTTCTTAGGGGTTATTATTATATTATTTAACCCTTTAACTGCTTATTTTCTTTAATTTTGGACTTCTGTGTGCAAGTTTTGAACTTTTTTTTTTTACTCCAGCCACCCCTTTGCATTGGCCACCTGTTGGTGAGCCACGGGGTACTGATACCCCCTCTAGTTATACTTACCAATGACCCAGACGGGGATGGCCCTCCCATGAGTTTGGAACTCATACTTCCCCGCTGATTACATAATGCTTACCAGGCACTGGTTGTAAGATTGAGGATTTGGCTCCAATTTCGGTACTTCCTAGACACTGCGCATGTGCAGTGGACAAAAGTATGGAGGACCCTATAGGACATCTATTTTTTGGATTTTGAAGCAAATTTTGGGGATTGGGGTGGGGGGGGGGGGTGCAAAATTTGTGTTTGGTCCTAGAATTTAAGAGTTAGCTAAGACCAGCTAAGTCTGGGTCATTGGTAAGTATAAAAAATATATAAATTACTATAAATTTTTTAACTTTTAAATTGTGCACAAAATTCACCTATTTTCAAGGTAGACTGAATTTGACAACACAACTTTTGCTTTTGATTGAAGGCAGAGCAAAGTGCGCCAATTTTAGGTGTCTTCTTTGCTCAAGTTGCACAGTTGGCTGATCTCTGCACCTTTATGGTTTACATCATTGCGTATTCTCTGTTGACCTGTTGACCAATGCATGGATGGTTGGTTCTTTTTTGAGTGAATAAAGGCATTTTAATTAACAATGCCTGAGCTGTGCACATACCATGATAAATGGAACAGTGATCCACATTTTTTGAGCTTGATTTGGTGAGTGCTGATAAGAGAAAAGTTAAGTGTGCTTATGACAAACAGTTTCAGAAATCTTGAACATGGGTGAAGCTGCCCTCGATAGTGAAGCAAAAGGTGAGAAAAACACTGTGTTGCCATTTCAAACAGAAACAGAACACTGACAAGTGAAATTTTCACCTGGCGAAAGTTGACAAATCTTATTTGAGATTCGGTGGAAAGCGCTAGTAGTTTGGACAGTCAGTCACCTCCATTGTGTTTTTCTTAGATTTGGCTATAACACATAACAAGAGAAATTCAGTCTGCAGGATTACTTTATCAGTAATCCATTCTAGAATTTAGTAATCCTTCACACATTGAAACTATGTTATAAATAAGTTGTGTTAGGTGTTTACAGGTAATGAAAATTTGGTAACAGGTCATGGAAAAGTCATGTAAGTAAGTAAGTAAGTAAGTAAGTAAGTAAGTAAGTAAGTAATAACTTTATTTGCAAAAGACATTATAATACATGTTTATAACATAACTGCCCAAGAAACAACAAATAGTATTAATAATATATATCACATCTAGGATTTATGAAGCTACATATTTGTCTTCTGCAGGGAGGTGACATAGCCAGCTGGCTGTATTACTGTCACCCACCTCAGGGAAAGGGAAAATGTAGAGTATAGAAAGACAAAAAAGTGGGAGATAAAAAAGCAACGAATGAGGGAAAAAAGTGAAGAGAGAGAGAGAAAGAGGGAGGGAGAGGAAGAGAGAGAGAGAGAGAGAGGAGAATCGGCTGCAACTGAAAATAACATGTAGAGTAGAAAAAATAAAGTAAAATATATATATGTAAGGAATGAACTCTGCAGTCCTGGTGATAAGTGGAAATTGGTTTCATTCTTGCACTGAGAAGGGGGGCATACATGGGAATGTGATATTTTGCCCAGAGCCAGCTGAGAGATTTGAGTTCCTCGTTGGCAGTTTGTGTTCTGGAGTTTTCAGGAATCAACCCTAATTAATAAGGACTTTTCGGACTTATTCAGTGAGTATGTAGTGTCGCGGGAGTCATGGAATTTTGTTCCTAAAATTGTGTCCGAACCCTTAGATTGAACAAGTTAATTATCATTTAGTTATGTAAGCTTTGAAAATTTCAAACAAATTACCTTGTTTGAAAATGAAAAATTTAAGAAATAATATTCTAAATTGTATTATTATGACAGTTAAATTCAGAATTTTTTTTCTTTCAACATTAAACTTTAACTCATACAGGCCTGAGAAATAAGAGTGAATTTATTATTTAACATCACATATTGCTTAAGACTTATGGCCTCAGAAATGTTTCTAGTCAAGTGTCTTCTGCCTGTTTTGGCAGATGGCACTTGACTAGAAAGAACTGCTTAGATTTCAGGACCCTCTTGTCGCTATTTTATTGACCATTGGTGCCAGTTTATATCTCAGCTGAAATGAGTAAACTCAAGGTTTCAAGGCCTTAAAGTCGGGCTTTTTTTTATTATAATTTCTACAGTGCTAGTGTTGTGACATGGCCTTGATTTCTGTCCATGTCTTGACTTCCTGGAAGGTTCACCAAGAATTGAATAGAAACTGTTAACAGGATCACTGAACATTTGTTTTAAATATTTTCCCATGATCCCACACTGTAGATCCTGGTTTGAGGGAACAAAATTTGTCAGAGTTAATCTTAGGCTTCAAGGGTTGATAACCTTGTGTTTGGGTACAGCAGTATAATATCAGAGAACCATCAGCATCCTTATTGGCAAATCATTTCTATTTTCCTTAACACTGAACAAAAAACGTTCATCATCTCATATTGACGCGTAATTAAGAAAATAATTTCTTGTTTTTGAGGCAGTTTTTCCTCAATTTTTGTGATGAAAGATGCTTTTTTCTCAAATCCATCCATGAAACAGAACTAAAAGTAGATAGAATTGCCTTAGAAATTTATGTCTACTCACTCTAATGTCGAAAAACTACCCTTTCCAGTAGCAAAAATTTCACAATGCCCACCAGAAATTTGACTAATAATATCTTGTTTGACAGAGCACAGTGAGCACTGTCAAATAAGATATAATTTGTTAATTTTTTTGTCGCCAAGTACAAAATAAAAGTATCATTGAAGAGATTTCTATTAAATTACCGTTTTTTTTGATGGACGTATTATGTTATGGCATTGTCTCTGTCTGCCTGCCTGCCTGCCTGCCTGCCTGCCTGCCTGCCCGCCCGCCCGCCTGCCCGCCCGCCCGCCCGCCCGCCCGCCCGCCCGCCCGTCCATAAACCATTTTTGTGTTGCCTACTCCTCCAAACATGCTACATTGTTCAAACTTTGCACACATGTTGATCAGTAATTGCCGTTGTGCATGTGATAAGTGCAGGTAACTCTGTTTTGTATTTCCAGAGTTATGCCCCCTTTTAGTACTTAAAACTTTAGTTTAAACAATATTTATTTTGTAAACTCAAAATGTAAAATAGTTTACAGAATATATGGATTCGGCAGTAAGCATGCAAGCTTATATTTAGTCGTTTCCACTTGATTAGCACATTACAATCAAACGAACATACATCAAGAGGATGGGAGAAACACAAACGATGAAATGATTTTGGAAATGGAGCGGTGTTATGTCATGGAAGCAATGGTAATTGACCCCAACCCAAGGACTGTAACCCGTTGGTAACACCGCTAATATCTAGTGAAAATACACATTACGTGTGCACATTGTCAAAAATTGTGAACAGGTATTCTACTTTGATGAGCCATATACAAGACTCTATGATTCATCAGCCTCAACGTGCACAGGGGGACAAGCCTACTATTGGGGTGAGGGTTACGATCTAGGTGGATGAACAAAATCTTTTTGTAGCGAGAATGAACTGTTCAACTAGGTTAAAAACAAGATGGTTTTCCTCTGCAGCTAATGTTTCAAACTTTACAGTATTGTGTCGCCTACTCTTTCAACATTTTACATGCTATATTGTTCAAACTTTGCACACATGTTGATCACCAATTGCCATTGTGCATGTGACAAGAGCACGTAACTCTGTTTTGTATTTACAGAGTTATGCTCCCTTTTAGTACTTAAAACATTACAGCATTGTGGCGCCTATTCCTTCAACATTCTACATGCTATATTGTTCAAACTTTGCACACATGGTGATCATCAATTGCTGTTGTGCATGTGACAAGAGCAGGTAACTTCATTTTGTATTTCCAGAGTTATGCCCCTGTTAGTACTTAAAACATTATAGTATTGTGTCGCCTTCTCCTTCAACATTTTACATGCTATATTGATCACACTTTGCACACATGTTGATCGCCAATTACCGTTGTGCATGTGACAAGAACAGGTTCCTCTGTTTTGTAATTTCCAGAGTTATATGCCCCCTTTTAGAACTTGAAACATTACACTATTGTGTCGCCTTCTCCAACATTTTACTTGCTTTATTGTTCAAACTTTGCACCCATGTTGATCATCAATTGTCATTGAGCATGTGACAGGAGCAGATAATACAATTTTATTTTTAAATGACAAGAATCCTTACCGTTTATAGCTATTATGATCCTCAAAATGTCCTTTTCCTATCGTCAGTCATTATCAATGAAGTTAACCTGTCAATGAATGGACTCTACCATTGTAAACGGTGAGGAGAATCTTCTACAGCAGCCTTGCAGCCCTTTAGAAGTTATCATATGAATAAAATAGATGCTATCATTTTTAGTCGAGTTGTGACGAAGTCAAACTCGACTTATAGTTTGATGAATGGCAGGCGGGCGGTTGGCCGGGTGGGCGGGCATAAACAATTGGTTTCCGGATGATAACTTGATAATGGTTTGACCCATGTTCATGAAACTTCATAGGTAGGTTGGCCTTGGTGAGAGGAGGAACCCTATTTATTTTGGACTCACTAGGTCAATGTTGAAGGTCACAGTGACCTTGAACATACTAAATCATAAACAATTGGTTTCTGGATGATAACTTGACTACGGTTGAACCCACATTCATGAAACTTAATATGTATGTTGGTCTTCATGAGAGGAAGAACCCTTTTTATTCTGGACTCGCTAGGTGATAGGTCAAGGTCACAGTGACCTTCAACATAATAAATCATAAACAATTGGTTTCTGGATGATAACTTGATAATGGTTTCACCCACGTTCATGAAACTTCATAGGTAGGTTTGCATTGGTGCAAGAAAGAGCCCTATTTATTTTGGAATCACTAGGTCAAAGGTCAAGGTTACAGTGACCCTTCACATAGTAAATTGTAAACAACTGGTTTCCGGACAATAAGTTGATAATGATTAAACCCACTTTTGTGCTGTCACAACTTGACAATGGATCGGTGATCCTATAAGCATTTTTTTTATTTTTATTTTGTAAAGACCTCAGATCGCTTAATATGAAAATGTGAAAACAAGTGAATTACCCTTTACCCCAGACAGGGCAGGGGAATGGGCAATGATTGGGGGGGGGGGGGGGGGACAGACATAGTCGAGTCAACAAAAATTTCAAACTTTACCCCAGAGAAACTTGTGCATGTTCCAGTTTTGACAGGTGTATGTTGCCCTGCTAGGCGGTACTCTTGTTTTTCTTGAATTTCCTCATTAAAAGGGTTAATTATTATATATAAACTGTTTTACTGATAGCTTTGATCTGATTAGCCTGGAATATCCCAGACCATCATTCATTGAATACTTATCATCAAGCTGCTGTAATTCTTTCTGATGATGAAATATAGCCAGTGCAGATTTTAGCACTTGTAAAAGAAGAAATGAATGTGAAATGCATCACAAACTGTAATTTAGGTCAGGCTTACAGATTTCCTAGGAGGGTCATTTAATCCTTTAACATGTAATGGTCTAATTGTAACTGGTCACTCTTTACTGAAAAAACAGATTCCACAACATGCAGTTATTGGGTAAACTTGCAAGTTACATTCTAAGTACCTAGGAAGTTGTTTCTAGGCAAGTGTTGGGTGCCTATGCAAGCAGCCAAGACTTTACTTGAAACAGCTGAAAAGCCTCAGAATGAAGACTGTTAAAGTGTGGCAAAAGTGTATAAAATTCTCCAGACTCTCAACATGTACTGAACTACTTCCACCTTTGACTAACTTTATGACCTCTTAATAGGTTTTCCCAACATGCATTCATGAGGAAGTTGTGGCAGTGTTATTCAATATTCCTTGGCAGTTGTTTTTAGTCAATGTTTGGATGCTGGACAGACAGCCAGCCAGATTTGACTAGAAATTACTGCCGAGTCCCCATTATGGCCGGTCACACACTTTGCAGTCAAAGAGCATCAAAAACATTCTTTGTACCTGGAATGATTAGGGAATAATTTTCATGTATGACAATAGACATGTAAGTTTAAAACAAATAATGTTCATGTTACCAAACCTTGAGTCATGAAATTTGGTGAAATGGGTGTGAAAATGAATGGAGAACTACCTTCTTCGGTTCGAAACAGTTATGCACTTCCTTCTTGGATATAATGGTGTTGTGCAAGTGTAAGTAGAACTGCATTGACGATGAAATGGATGACTATTGACTCAGGTAGCATGGCCTTAGTTTTTGCAAGATCAGTGCACACTCTTTTGTGTCCCTTGACTTCTCCATAATGGTGAGAAAGAAAACAGCTCTACTCTCTTGACATATGATTGTAGTTGACTCTGAAAGCAAGTACAGGAGACTATTATTATCTCTGATGGGTGAGGGTGTGAGATGTGTGAAATCTTAACTGAGGGCAAGATATTTGGGCCAGACACAAGACTTGCCAAGTGTCTGGACCAAATATCGTGTACCAAGGGTAAGATTGCCCCATCTCTCACCCACCCCATCAGGGATAATTTTTCTCCCTCCACCAAAACACCATGAGGTCATCAAAAATAATTCAGGGGCACGTGCTGCCATATCAAACAATTTTGTTGTCCATTTCTGAAAAAACTGATTTGCTTATCGGAAAGAGCACACAGAAGTTCTGTATAATCCACAGGTATATACCATGAAATTGATTCGTTATGCCAGCAAGACAAGGGTTAAAGATTTGTATCGAAATGAAGATCGACACATTCTGATGACAACATATTATGAATTCTGCAATGTATTCTCATAACTTTGGGATGGAAATTTCATGCAACTCACTCCACTCATAACAACATTCACCCAACAAATATTTATATAAAAGAGTCAAGTGTCCTTTGGTTTTGCGGTCTGTGTTTTTATTTTGTCTGCTAATATTTTCAAAACGTGACACCATGTTGTTTGTTTACAGAAGAACAAGCGATGATGGAATAGTCCTGTGCTCATTAAATATGCTAATTAAATATCTATCTCACATGGCCTTCTCACATGTGACATGCATATCTTGCATAGGAAGTGGGTGGGGGGGGGGAAATATGAATCGGAAAAGATTTGTCCAGTTCAGCTGATCGCCAATCTTGACTATACAGACTCATCATCTTCACATTCACGATCTCAGTGGGATGAGAGAGCTTAAACTGAGAAAACTTTATTGACTCTGCACAGCCAAGTATGAGCAGAGAACCCTGGACCAGGACCTAAAGAGTTAAACAAAGAACTGATGACCTATCTGGGATCATTACCACCAACATGCAACAGGCCTAATATACAGTACATGGAGAGTAGATGACCACTAAAACACCTACTGACTGGTGTTTCTAGATAGACAGTAACTCCAACTGTACATGAAAAACACAAGCAAAGGTTCAGCCAGTTGATCTCTGGATGCCCAAAGAATTGTGATCAGCCAAGTATATTTAAGTCTTTGTCCAACACAACTAGAGGATGACATGCACATAAAAACATTCTAAAATAACTAGATTTTCATATTTTACCTAATACATTTTGACCCTATGTGGTTATGGCCATTATGTTAGGTAAAGAGAAGAGATCATTCTTGTAGTCTTCTGTTACACACGGTTGATCCCCACAGGAACCCCGGGAAGAGAGAAGGAGTGTTTGTTTACTGTGGTGAACAAGCTCTCCTTTACTGGTAAAATAGGGCCCGGTCACCAATGCCTGGGGTGGAAGTCCTCTAAAATGAGTAATATGGATATAAACGATTGGCTGCATTTGACTTTATATCCATGTTGCAGTCATGATTAGCCATTGTGCAAAAATATGTGACCTTAAACATCAACAAATAAATACACACTATTCATCAAGGCATTACTTAATAGCATCCGCTCATGTGAGCCATAGATACTGCAGGATGTTGTTCTCATTTTAGAATAAATTCCAGTACCAGCAGGTACCAGAGCAGTTAAATTAGTTTACCCTTCAAGGACTGTTTCCAACTTTGATCATTTTTAATGTCAAATAACAGGTGCCCAAACATGCAGTCTGTGGGTAAACTTGAAAATCTCAGTTCAAGTAGCTTGGCAGTTGTTTCTAGTCAAGTCTTGGCTGCCTAGAAATAACTGCACAGCAAAAAGAGAAGACTTTCAAGGGTTAGCAAAAATGTCTAAAAATCTCCAGGTTCTTGAGGGTTCAAATCCAAATTGAGAAAGTGAATTTATATAAAGGGGTCAATTAGAGTGCAATGTATGGAAATAGTCTGAAAATTTTTCAAAGCATTTGAACTATCAGTGCTCTATAATCATAGAAAATCAGCTATTCATTGCAGACCTTTTAATGGTATTTCAAGTTTCTGTACCCCTACTCTTGGAGAGATTGAGGGGTGAACTGGATTAAATACGTCTATCTGTCCTTCCATCTGAGATCATATACTTGCAATAACTTCACAAGTAGTTGATGGAGTGTCATGAAATTTAGTTTGTATCTTCCCTATCATGTGCCTGATATTCATAATGCACAATTGCGGTGCAGACACTTTCTTTATTTGTTTAAAAATGTACATGTTGTACTCACTTTCTTTTGTAATAAGCTCAGTTGTTGACAAATTGTAAATAAATGCACTAATTATCTTCTCCACCATATGCCATTACTCACATTGGAAAATTATGATCCCGAGGATTTCATCCATAGCAATTATCTCTCCTCACCATATGCCAATACTCGCAATGTAAAATTAAAATGTTGAGCATTTCATCCAGGTGTTATGCCTCTTTGTCCATTAAAAAATGTTCCAGTTGGACCTAATTTTTACACAGTGTAGGGGCATGAATTGTGTAGTCTTGTTCACTAACAGTTTTTCTGTTGTGTTTTTATTATATTTCACAACTGTGACCAGAATTGTAAAAGTGAAATTCACAGTTCTCAAACTGTGTTTGTTTGGAATTTTTAACCAAGCTTGCATATATTTTTTATTTCAGATATTTCATAGCTAGAGGGTGAAGAATCTCTTTCTGAGGATGCCCAAAGTGCAGTAGAACAACTTCTAACAGTGGATGCTGCAAAAAGACCCCAAGCTAAAGGTAGTGGCATTTCTACAAATGTATACATTTATCATGTTTTGCATTCTTTATTTGTGATATAATGCTTAATCTGCTATCTACCACAATAGTACAGGGGTGCTATGTTACTTTTGGGGAGGATGGAGAAGAAGAATTGATGAGAGAAATTTGATCAGATCATGATGTCATTCCTTGAGCAACCTTCTTGATAAGCTTACCAACATAATAAACTTTGATGTCTGGAATTACATGTATCAGTGGAATGAAACTAGAAACAGGTTTTGATCATCAAAATGCATTACTTTGTTGCAATGTGGCATGTCGCCTTGCTCAACACAGCCAAGGTTCTACTGTTACTTCCATCTTACAAGTTGACTGGTACACTGGCAAGAACATTGAAATGACTATATGTCACAATTGGTGCAATGAACTGAATGAGTTTCATTATCAAATGAGCAGAATGACCTAAAACAGACTAAGATTGATATTTTGACACATTTGATAGTTTCTTGAATTATTCCTCAGTTGACTTGATATTCTTAAAGACCCTTAACTAGTAGAGTGTTGGAAGCCCATATTTGGGCTTTACTCTGAAGTGCAGGCACCATAACTTAAAGGCTACCTATTCATTGGATCTGCTTCATATTATCTTTTAAGTGAAATTATTTTACCTTGTTAAAATTTATGGGTGAGTGCCTAGAGAGTTCCAAGAGGCACTCTCCCATAAATTGTAACAAGGCAAAGACATGTGAACAAATTTTGGTGACAAAAAATAATTTAGTACTCAAAATTTTGGTGACAAAAAATAATTTAGTACTCAACCAGTTACAACTTTAGGTTACTTTTATGATAATTACTACTGTAGATACATGTCCACAGCTGCAGATAACCTTACAGGGTTTCTATCTAATTGCTGTCCTCCCGTACAGACAGAGAACAACATTGTAAATGTATTGCAAAGATAAATGCAGCCTACAGGTTGAGTTCTCAAGGAAGAATACACTTGGCAGGCCTGGCATTTTTAGGAGAGCAATTTATTTGCCCGCCGACTACTCGCCTTAAAAATATTAAGGAGGACAAAAACTAGCCCTCCTGGCCTTAAGAAATAATGATTACCACAACAGCCTTTTCCTAAAGCTCACATCTTTTCAGATCTCTGCTATGTTAGTGATCTCTGTAAGACTGCCACACTGCCCCTCCCACACCTCCGGGCCTTGCCGAGACCTGGAGGTGTGGGAGAAACAGTGTAACCAGCTCACAGAGACAACCTTGTCAGCAGCACAAAATAAAATGTACAAAGCCCCCTAGGCTGAATTCATGAATAGTAAAATTTCATTTGCCACTTTTAGCCTTGGTAAGCTTGAGGAGAGCTAATCATTATCCTAGGCCATGTGAGCTGAGCGATTTTTAGCCTTCCTGCATTTTTAGCTTAACTTGACAAAGTCAAGATAAGCTATTGTCATCATGCGTGCGGAAGTCTCTTAGTCTGTTCACATTTTCCTTTAGCACAGGCTGAACCCTGTAGTTCTTGTCCGATCATCACAAAATTTCATATGCAGGTTTGAGGTTATGTTTAGATGAGAATGCCCCCTTTTGGTCACGATCGGTTAACCCTGATGGCTGCCCAAGCCCAAAACCTGAAATCCTTTAGAACAGTCTACAGGTCGTATTTATGAAGGGATTTCATTGTAACTTGGTAGGATGACTCTGTATAATGTCTAGATGAGAACATCCCCGTTTGGTCATGAGCTGTCAACTGTGATGACTGCCCAAGCCTGAAATCCACAAACCTTTAGTACAGTCTACAGGTCATATTTATGGAGGGATTTTATTGTAACTTGGAAGGATGACTCCATATAATGTCTATATGAGAAATTCTCCTTTTGGTCATGATCGGTCATCTGTGACGGCTACAGGGGCCCAAAGCCAGAAAACCTTTGGCACAGTCTACAGGTCCTATTTATGAAGGTATTTCATTGTAACTTGGTAGGATGACTACAGATAATACCTAGATGAGAACAATCATTCAACCGTGATGGCTACACAGACCTGAAGCCCAAAAACGTTAAGCACAGACTACATGTCGTATTTATGAAGAGATTTCATTGCAACTTGATAGGATGACTCATTTTGGAATAATTTCACTGTAACTTGGTAACTTTGGTTGACATACATTAACTGTGAGGGTCACATTAACCCAACCCTCAATTCTTTAGTACAGTCTCCATCTCTAATTATTTTTATTGAAGACATAGCATACAGGGAACAGAAATTAACATATTCTCAATTATCACAATTCTTGTCGTATTTCATAAGCCTTCCAAAAACAATGAACATTATCCTTTTCATCAAACACAACACACTTTTAAGTTAAGCTACAGTGTCATTGACACTTTCATTAAAAATGCCAGGCCAGACTTGGGGGTAACTGTTTCAAAGCAATTTGAAAGTTGTGTTTTTTTTCTGTGTGGGTTACTTAACCCTTTATCCAGTGCAGATGATATTAAAATTTATTATTTTAAATATTATTTTTATCCCCGCATTTGAAAAAATGCGGGGATATATTGGTCGTCTCCGTCCCTCCATCCGTCTGTCCTTCCGTCCGTCCATCTGTCCGTCCATCCATCCATCCATCCGTCCGTCCGTACGTCCGGGAATGGTTTCCGGCAAAAAACTCCTAGGGGTTTCAATTCGAAACATTGAAAGTGTGTTCATGTTCATTCATCAGGTCTGTAGATGTGCATAAAGGTTTTGGATTTTTGATTCGGTCATCGGTGGCATAAGGGGCACCACTTTTGTCGTTAGAGGAATGGTTTCCGGCAAAAAACTCCTAGGGGTTTTAATTCGAAACATTGAAAGTGTGTTCATGTTCATTCATAGGGTCTGTAGATGTGCATAAAGGTTTTGGATTTTTGATTCGGCCCTCGGGGGCGTAAGGGGCACCACTTTTGTCATTAGAGGAATGGTTTCCGGCGAAAAACTCCTAGGGGTTTCAATTTGAAACATTGAAAGTGTGTTCATGTTCATTCATAGGGTCTGTAGATGTGCATAAAGGTTTGGGATTTTTGATTCGGCCCTCGGGGGCGTAAGGGGCACCACTTTTGTTGTTAGAGGAATGGTTTCCGGCGAAAAACTCCTAGGGGTTTCAATTTGAAACATTGAAAGTGTGTTCATGTTCATTCATAGGGTCTGTAGATGTGCATAAAGGTTTTGGATTTTATATTCGGCCCTCGGGGGAGTAAGGGGCACCGCTTTTGTCGTTAGAGGAATGGTTTCCGGTGAAAAACTGCTAGGAGTTCAATTCAAAACACTGAAAGTGTGTTCACGTTCATTAGTAGGGTCTGTATATGTGCATAAAGGTTTTGGATTTTTGATTCGGACCTCGGGGGAGTAAGGGGCACCACTTTTGTCGTTAGAGGAATGGTTTCCGGCGAAAAACTCCTAGGGGTTTCAATTCGAAACATTGAAAGTGTGTTCATGTTCATTCATAGGGTCTGTAGATGTGCATAAAGGTTTTGGATTTTTGATTCGGCCCTCGGGGGCGTAAGGGGCACCACTTTTGTCGTTAGAGGAATGGTTTTCGGCGAAAAACTCCTAGGGGTTTCAATTCGAAACATTGAAAGTGTGTTCATGTTCATTCATACGGTCTGTAGATGTGCATAAAGGTTTTGGAATTTTGATTCGGCCCTCGGGGGAGTAAGGAGCACCACTTTTGTCATTAGAGGAATGGTTTCCGGTGAAAAACTCCTAGGGGTTTCAATTCGAAACATTGAAAGTGTGTTCATGTTCGTTCATAGGGTCTGTAGATGTGAATAAAGGTTTTGGATTTTTGATTCGGACCTCGGGGGCGTAAGGGGCACCACTTTTGTCGTTTGAGGAATGGTTTCCATCAAAAAACTCCTAGAGGTTTCAATTCAAAACATTGAAAGTGTATTCATTTCATTCATAGGGTCTGTAGATATGCATAAAGGTTTTGGATTTTTGATTCGGCCCTCGGGGGCGTAAGGGGCACCACTTTTGTCGATAGAGGAATGGTTTCCGGTGAAAAACTCCTAGGGGTTTCAATTCGAAACATTGAAAGTGTGTTCATGTTCATTCATAGGGTCTGTAGATGTGCATAAAGGTTTTGGATTTTTGATTCGGCCCCGAGGGGTGCAAGGTGCACCCTTTTGGTCGTTAAAGGAATGGTTTCCGGAGAAAAACTGCTAGGGGTTTCAATTCAAAACACTATAAGTGTGTTCATGTTAATCAATAGGGTCTGTAGATGTGCATAAAGTTTTAGATTTTTGATTCGGCCCTCGGGGGCGTAAGTGGCACCACTTTTGTCGTTAGAGGAATGGTTTCTGGTGAAAAACTCCTAGGGGTTTCAATTCGAAACATTGAAAGTGTGTTCATGTTCATTCATAGGGTCTGTAGATGTGCATAAAGGTTTTGGATTTTTTTTGATTCCGCCACAAGGGGCGCAAAGGGCACCGTTTTTGTCGTTAGAGGAATGGTTTCCGGCGAAAAACTGCTAGGAGTTTCAATTCAAAACACTGAAAGTGTGTTCATGTTCATTAGTAGGGTCTGTAGATGTGCATAAAGGTTTTGGATTTTTGATTCGGCCCCGAGGGGTGCAAGGGGCACCATTTTTGTCGTTAGAGGAATGGTTTCCGGAGAAAAACTCCTAGGGATTTCAATTCGAAACACTATAAGTGTGTTCATGTTAATCAATAGGGTCTGTAGATGTGCATAAAGGTTTTGGATTTTTGATTTGGCCCCGAGGGGCACAAGGGGCACCACTTTTGTCGTTAGAGGAATGGTTTCCGGCGAAAAACTCCTAGGGGTTTCAATTCGAAACATTGAAAGTGTGTTCATGTTCATTCATAGGGTCTGTAGATGTGCATAAAGGTTTTGGTTTTTTGATTCAGCCCCGACAATAATCACAAATGCGAATGCGGGGATACACTATAGTGTGCTTTGCACACAAATGACCAGTTTCAAAGTTTTAAAAAAATTCAACAAAACCATTTCTTATCAACCAACCTTACGATTGTTTACTACATGCTTGTACTACAGTGGAAGACTCTAACTCGGAAAATATACTCTCTATTTTGATCTTTCCCAAGCGATTTGGGAAAAAAAAGTGGTGCAAAAGCACCAAAAAAAATAAGCCAAAACAGGGTCGAGCATCATCGGCGCAACCTAGTAGGGACACTCTTCTCTTAGTACAACTCCATGACTTCCATTGCCAGTGCACAGACACATAGCTAAAGACTTATTCTTTTTTCGTCCACTCTGTGGAAGGACGTCCATTTTTTTGCAGTCAGAAACAGTGATAATTCAACTCATTGATAACGGTTACCTGTGATTGGAATTATGGATCTGAGGATCGTATAATAACAGAACTGTGTTTTATATATTCTTGTTATCATTTTCAACCACATTTTCATTGTATTTTATATATTTTCCGTGTCGCTTGCGACTGGAGCGTACTGTGCGGTTCGGACATAAACATTTTCGGTTGATAAATTTTATTATTATTATTGGAGTTAGGTGTCAATGGGGGACAGTGTGGACAGGATTTCTCCTCTCTGTTGAGGGCAGAATTTCTGTTTTTTTGGTTCCTGTCGGCCGTCTGGGTTCAGTTGTGTTCCCACTAGTCCTTTTTCTGCCACCTTGCTGTGTAATTGGGGGTGTTCTTCTACTTTCTACATCTCTTGAGTTCACCTTTTTCGTCTACTGCTCTCACCTTTGTTATGTCCAGTACTGTTCCTTTAGGGCAATGCCTTTTGCCCTCAGTTAGGGTGCATTCTCATGCCGTTTCTCCTGCACCTGCCGGGGGGGGGAATTGGAGGGGAGAAATGCAGTCGTTAGGGGCCTCCCCACATGACCACGTCTGGTGAGAGTTATACCCCCTCCATGGGGGATATGCAGTTTTTAACCGTGGTGGATACTGCGGGAACTGTTGAGTTGCCTGGTGAAGAAAAGCCTGGTTCTGGGTCTATGGTCTCTCTCCAGTCGACATCTGAGGCTGTCACTGGGGTTGTGACTCCTCCTTTGGAGGCCAAGGTCGATTGCTCTCTCCTCTTTTCCACCAGTTTCAACAGCTTCCATCATATATGCTGCTACTGCTGTTCCATCTGCAACGTCATTGGTCACTGTTTCAGCTGGCGTTGGCCTATCCCTGCAGCGATATCTGGTAGTGTGGATGTGGGGTATCGGCCTCAGCCTTCCCTGACTTCAACTTGGCGAAGTCGGAAGTGGGTGCCGCCCGAACCCCCTGCTGTGGCCTCTCCACCGTTGAGCACAGCAGTTTTATCCCTGCCGGGGTCTGCAGAGATGTCTGGTAGTGTAGACATGGGGTATCGGCCTCAGCCTTCCCTCACTTCAACTCAGCGAAGTCGGAAGGGGCTGCCAACCGAACCCTCTGCTGTGGCCTCTCCACTGCTGAGCACAGCAGTTTTATTCCTGCAGTGGTCTGTGGAGATATCCGGTAGTGTAGACGTGGGGTATCGGCCTCAGCCTTCCCTGACTTCAACTCGGCGAAGTCACATGAAGCTGCCGGCCGAACTCTCTGCTGTGGTTTCTCAGCCGTCGAGTACCGTAGTTTTCTCATTGGATTCGGATTTTCATGGTGGGGCCACCATGAGCTCCATGGCATTTCCGTCCACGCACTCTGGCCCCATGGCCAGTTTTTGCGGGACCAACGCCTTTTGTGCAGCCTGGACCTTCTGTCCCTCAGAGGTCCATGGCGGCTCTCCTGAGCTTCCGCTCTGTAGATCCTTGGGGTATGTCATACCTCTATACACATCTGCCTTCACATGTTTTGGCTGCAGCCCGTCGCCCCACATCACGTGTATTTGAGGATCATGACCCTTTGCTGGTTAAAAGGGTCAGGAGTGAAGCCACTTTGCCGGTTCGTTCCCAAGTCGAACCAGCTGACATGGGCAGTGAGCTTAGGGAGGCCCTCTCTGGAAACAGGCCGCTTTCTGACCCCCCCCCCTCCCCCCCCCCCTTCCCCCCCCCCCCCCCCCCCCCCCCCCCCCCCCTGGTGTGCCTACACCATGGGAGGCATCGGCTGGTTTGCCAATGATGGGCTATGTGTCTTCCGACTCAGGAGATGAGTCCGACATACCTGACGTCAAGAGCCAGCAGTCTTCTGACTTGGGGACATCTTGACTTTGTGTTTGGGTTCCTTCCAGATCTCAAACTGGCAAACCAGCCGACAGTGTCAGCCCAGCCATGATCATAGGTCGTGTGCCTACAGCCTGTGGAGCAACCTGCTTCTGGGTGCCTTTCGAATGTACCAGTCAGTACAGGTGGTTGAAGCTTTTACAGCTTTGGACTCTTTTTTGCCTCCGACGTGTTATCATTCCTACAATTCCACCAATCCGTCAGTCTGCCAGACTTTGACAGTCTTGGATCAGGACTCGAACTCCCTCGGGCTTTTCAAGCTCAAGTCGGCCATTATTATTCCTATGGCGACTCTGGAATCCATGTTGGGCTTATCGAGAGAGATGCTGGAATGCTTTCTCTCTCGGATCACGTTGTCTCTGCTTTAGCTGCTTATCTGCCCCCAGATAAGTTTGATGATGTAGAGGCTCCTTTGCGTGTGCTGTCCAAAGCACTCATGCAAATTACTCACACGCAGGCCTGTAACACAGCTAACTTAGAATTAGTTCACAGGGACGCTGTGCTGGACACAAGCCGTTCCCTTCCTGATGGGCAGCACGCTGCTCTTCGATTTGCTTCTTTGGCGGGTCTGCAACTATTCCATGGTTCCGTGGCGACGGTCTGGGATGACACCCTATGTCATTCCATAGATCATCTGCTGCTTCGTCAGTTTTATTAGCCTTCTGTTGGAGGCAGGGGCCATCCAAAGCCTAACAAGTGCCCCTCTGCTTCCACTGCGAAGCCAAGGGCTGATCCTCCTGCCACCGCTTCTATTTGCTCATGGGGTAGGGGTAGGCGTCTGCAGTCATCACCTCAATTCATCCCAGATTGAGACATCCAACTCAGTCGAGAGTGCCTCTTCCAACACAAGTCCTTTTCGACGTTACATGTTGGGAACTTTTGATCACGAAGATAGGCAATCTCCTGTCAAAGGGGGCGATCAAGGTCATCAAGAACATTCATTCAGTGGGATTTTATTCCCACCTGTTCTTGGTGCCGAAGAAGGACGGCCGACTCCAACCGGTTATTGATCTGAGTATCCTGAACCAGTCTATCATTGCTCGTAAGTTCAGCATTGAAACTTTCAGGTTGGTTCGCCACTCCATTCACCAAGGAGTTTTCACTTCCATCATCGACCTCCGAGATGCTTACTTTCACATTCCGATTCATCGGACATCGTGAAAGTATCTCAGGTTCGCTTTTCTGGGGCGAGTTTATCAGTTCAAGGCCATGCCCTTTTGGCCTCAACCTGGCTCCTTGGGCCTTCACCCGACTGATGTCGCATATGTTAGTCTTACATCGCACACAGTCCAGGGGAACTACTTTGGCATATCTAGACGATATCCTCCAGAGGCATTCCTATGCTGCCTTTCTGGAGTCAGATGTTGACACACTGTTGATCCTGCTCATGTCGCTAGGATTCAACGAGGAGAAGTTAGACCTGGTCCCTTCTCAGTTGTTTTGTCATCTAGGGATGGCCTTCCATACTCAGCTGAATACGGTGGCGGTTTCCCGGGCAAGGGCTGTGATTCTCTCAGCTTTCGCCCGACTCTGTCCCAGTCCACGTTCACAACAGCTCGGAGTCTTCCCCGACTGCTCGGTCTCTGCGGTTTGGAGACGGATCTCATTCCTCTTGGTCGGCTGCATGTCAGACCTCTCCAACACTTTCTGCTCAGTTGTTGGAGGCCGAATCTTGATCCTCTGGATCTGGTGCTTCAGTTCCAGAGTCTCTTCCTCGTCACCTTATCCCCTGGATGGATGTTCAGTGGATTATGCAGGGAGTTCCGTTGGACTTCCCCACGTCTGATCGTGTTCTGACGGCAGTCGCCAGCGATCTTGGATGGGGTGTGACGTTGGATCTAGGTCTTTCCCTTCACGGATCATGGGACCAGGATCAAGCAGCTCCTCTTCTGAATTTCCGGCAGTGGATCCCCCACCTTTCGAATCGCCAGGTCCTTCAGTTGTCCAACAATTCGACAGTGGTCGCTTACATTCGGAACCAGGGTTGCAAGCTCTCTGTTCCCATGTTCGAATTGGCTCGGGATCTTCTGCTGCTCGCTCAGGATGTCAACGTCAGAGTGGTGGTTCATCCCATTCCCAGTCATCTGAATGTCCTAGCCGACTCCCTGTCCTGACTGGGCAGGGTCATTTCCACCAAGTGGATGCTCCACAGGGCAGTGTTCCAGTCGCTTTTTGATCTCTGGGGTTGTTCCCCACATCGATCTCTTTGCAACTCATTGGAACTTTCGTGTCCCCATGCCCAGATCCTCGGGCTTTTGCCATGGACGCTCTGTCACTTGATTGAAACAGTCTTGTTGGCTACGCCTTCCCGCCGGTTCCAATTCTGCCTCAGGTTCTAACCAAGTTACGAACCTGCAATTGTCGAATCATTTTGATCACTCCCCTGTCACATCAGTGGGTGTGGATCAATCTGCTCCGCTCTCTGTTGGTGGCAGTGCCGGCACGTCTCCCTCTACGTTGCGACCTTCTTTGCCAAGGTCACACGAGGAGGTTTCACATCGACCTGACTTCATTGTACCTTCCCGCATATCTTTTGTCAGGTCCTGTCTCCTCCATAGAGGTTTTTTCGAGACAAGCAGTGGAATGCATTTCTTCTTCAAGGAGGCACTCCACTGGTTTAGCCTATGCAGCTATGTGGAAGGTCTTCTGTCGATGGTGTGCGGATCACTTTGTTGATTATGCCAATCCTTTGATCATACAGATTGCGGAATTTCTGGTATATGTGTTTGATTCTCGGGGTCTCCAGTCTGTTACCATCAAAGTGCACAGGTCCATGCTTTCAGAGACCTTTTCGTATGTGGGACAGCCTTCTATCGGCACTCATCCATACCTCTCAAAGCTTGTTCGGAACTTTTCCTTGAAAAGGCCTAGGACTTTGCAGCTTACCCCAAGATGGAATCAGTCTTGGGTGCTGCTTTACTTGGGGGAGTGGGGGGGGGGGGGGGGGGGGGGTTGCGCCATACAAACCTTTATCCCAGGTGGATATGCATTTTCTCACATACAATATGGCTTTTCTGATGGCTTTTGCCTCAGCCAGACGGGTTATTGAGCTTCACGCCCTCTCGGTTGACTCGGCCTTTTTCAGGCGCTCTCCCAACAGTGTTACATTTACCACTGATTGCTCCTTTCTGGCCAAGAATTAGATACCAGAAACTACTCTGCCTCCTATCTTTATCAGGGCTCTTCCTTCTGTTGAGGGTAACTGCCCTTAGCTCTGTCCGGTTCGTGCAATTCTCATTTATCTCAATCGGACGCTGTTCATTAGGAAAGGTAGGAAACAATTTTTTCTGTCTCTTATTCCTGGTCGACAGAAGATCTCCCCTCAATCCATTTCTCGGTGGATTTGTCTTGCTATTTGCTCGGCTTACACTCATCTAGTGACTGGCGATTGTCTTACCAATCATATTTCTGCCCACGAGGTGTGTGCATTGTCTTCCTCTTGGGCTTATTCTAACTCTGTCAAGTTGTCGGATGTTATGCAGGCAGCCTACTGGAGAAATGCTTCTACTTTCTCCACCTTCTATCTGTGTCAGTTGCAGGAACAGTCTGAGTACCTTTTTGCTTTGTGCCCTCTTTCTTCTTCTCAGGCTGTTGTTTGCCCTAGCCATTCGGCTAGTCACAAGGTCAGTTCCAACTCTGTGCTGTTACTGTCCTTTTCTGTCTGTGCGTCGCACAGAACCATATGCCTCATCTCTCATTGTCTTTTACTAATGTTTGTGAGGCTATGGTTTGATAGGCCTGGAGACCTCTTCCTCTATCCACGTCTCCAGTGCAATTGGGTTATGTGGGGGTTGGTTATGTGATTCCCTCCATCCTATTGTCTATTCAGCCTGTAGTAAACAATTTTGGCCAGTGAGCGATTAAGGCCCCTTGGGGCCTCTTGTTTGTTTTCATGTTTTGTATATGGAAGTTGCTCACAGGAAACCACCTGCATATTTGCATCACATAATTTCTTGTGTGGCTTAGGATAAATTACTAATATGTAAAGGTAATATGTCATTAATTTGTGCTACCGATTGATAGCATGCATTAATTACTTAATTTCCTTTATATATCAGTAATTTTCCCTGATAGGCAGTGTTGTATGTGATATTTTAAACAAGTCACAAAAGTTTTTAGCTCAACTTGACGAAGTCAAGCTGAGCTATTGCAGTCACTTCTTTTCCATCGGGGTACGTATGTATGTACATACACCCCTCTTATGTACGTCAGTACATAGTCCATACCTACATCCGTACTTACACAATTTCCTTTGGCACACCGCACAGGTCGTATTTATGATCGGATTGCTTTGAAACTTAGTATGCTTATTTGGGGTACCTCAAAATGGGAGGTATTAATTTTTCTCATTTCCGTCAAAAAAACGCAGTTGGCAACAAATTTTGAACTAAGTTTAGTTAGGCATCAATATTGTCCTTTGGCACAAACTACGGGGCACATTTATAATCGGACTGCTTTGAAACCTTGTATGCTTGTTTGTGGTAAACTCTAGATGGGAGCTATCGATTTTCTTCCATTTCCATCAAAAAATATTGCCATTGTCAATGACCTTTGATGAACTTAGTGCAGTTATGCATCGATATTTCCCTTTGGCACACCCTGCACAGCACATTTATAATCTGATCGCGTTGAAACCTGGTATGCTTGTTTGAGGTGACCTCTAGATGGGACCTATCAATTTTCTCCCATTTCCTTTAAAAAACATTGCCATTGGCAACAACTTTTGAACTTTGTTTAGTCAGACATCAATATATTCCTTTGGCACTCCCTACAGGGCACATTTATGATCGGATCGCTTTGAAACTTACCATGCATGTTTGGGATGACCTCTAGATGATAGCTATTGATTTTCTTCCATTTCTGTCAAAAAACATTGACGTTGGCAATGACCTTTGTTGAACTTAGTGTAGTTATGCATCAATATTTCCATTTGGCACTCCCTGCAGGGCGCATTTATAATCGGATTGCTTTAAAACCTGGTATGCTTGTTTGGGATAACCTCTAGATGGGAACTATCGATTTTCTTTTATTTCTTTTATTTGTGTCAAAAAACATTGCCATTGGCATTAACTTGGCAACCTTGCTTTTAACTTAGTTTAGTCAGGCATCAATATATTCCTTTGGCATGCCCTATGGGGCACATTTTTTATTGGATCGCTTTGAAACCTTGTTCACTTGCTTGGGGTGATCTCTAGATGGGAGCTATCGATTTTCTTCCATTTCTGATGAAAACATTTCCATTGGCAATGACCTTTGATGAACTTAGTGCGATTATGCACCAATATTTCTCTTTGGTACACCCTGCACAGCAAAATGTTGCCATTAGGTACAACCTTTCAACTTAGTTTAGTCAGACATCATTATTAGTCAAGTTGTGACGATGTCAAACTCGACTTATAGTTTGATGAATGGCGGGTGGGCAGGCAGGCGTAAACAGTTGGTTTCCGGATAATAACTTGATAATGGTTCAACCCATGTTCATGAAACTTCATAGGTAGGTTGGTATCGGTGAGAGGAAGAAACCTATTAATTTTGGACTTGCTTGGTCAAACGTCAAGGTCACAGTGACCTTGAACATAGTAAATTGTAAACAATTGGTTTTCGGATGATAACTTGACTACAGTTCAGCCCACATTCATGAAACTTCATATGTAGGTTGGCCTTCGTGAGAGGAAGAAGCCTATTTATTTTGGACTCACTAGGTCAAAGGTCAAGGTCACAGTGTCCCTGAACATAGTAAATCAAAACAATTAGTTTTGAGATGGTTCAACCCATGTTCATGAAACTTCATAGTTAGGTTGGCATCAGTGAGAGGAAGAACTCTATTTATTTTGGACTCGCTGGGTGAATGGTCAAGGTCACAGTGACCTTCAACATAGTAAATCGTAAACAATTGGTTTCCGGATGGTGACTTGATAATGTTTTGACCCACATTCATGAAACTTCATAGGTAGGTTGGCATCAGTGAGAGGAAGAAACCTATATATTTTGGTCTTGCTTGGTGAAAGGTCAAGGTCACAGTGATCTTCAACATAGTAAATTGTAAACAATTGGTTTCCGGATGATAATTTGACAATGGTTCCACCTATGTTCATGGAACTTCATAGGTAGGTTGGCATTGGTGCAAGAAAAAGCCCTATTTATTTCAGAATCACTAGGTCAAAGGTCAAGGTCACAGTGACCCTTCACATAGTAAATTGTAAACAATTGGTTTCCGGACGATAAGTTGATAATGATTAAACCCACTTTTGTGCTGTCACAATTCGACATTGGATCGGTGATCGCATCGGCATTTTTAACTCATGTGACTTTCAGTCAGGAGAGCTATAGTGATCACTCACTGTCCGTCGTCCGTGAACATGGTGTTTACATCTTCTCCTCCCAAACCGCTGAACCAATTTAATTGATATTTGAGATAACAGTTTGTTATGACATCGCAATTTGATTTTGTTCAAATCAAGTTGCCTCGCCCCTTGGTAGGGCCATGCCCAAAAAGTGTGCTTAAATCTTAAAAAATCTTCTTCTAATGAACCAGCAGTAGCAGAGACTTGATAATTGGTGTGCAGCTTCCTTTTTAGATGTAGACTCAGGTTTGTTCAAGAGAATTTCAAGGGGCTATATTTGCCATCGTTATGGGAGTGCCAAGAATTTTTGCCCCTCCCAAAATTTCTATTTTCCAAACCGAGAGACAGATTTGGACCAAATTTGATATGAGGGCTTATTGGGTCATAAGTACTTAATTTATGCCCTAATTTTTTTTCCTGTCGCCCCATGGTAACCGCAGGAGCTAAAAATAGAAAAAAATTAAAACGTCATATCTCCAAAACTACACGGCACTGAGAATTCTTATTTGGTGTGTAGCTTCCTTAGGACCAACAGAATGGAATGGTTAAAAAAAATTGCTATCGGTTTTATCATGAGATACTTTTCTGGGACTTTGAAATAGTGCTGAGTCAGCATTTGTTAACACTGTGGGTAATGGGAAAAACATTTAACACTACTTTTCTCCCAAACCTCTGCTCCAAAAGCTTTCAAATTTCACACTTCTTTGGAAGATTGTTTCACATGTTTATTGAAATCAGTTCCCTGGGTCCATATTTGGGCTCTCTACAGGAGCCCAAATGTTTAAATTAGTGCAGTATGAGGAATATTCTTTACAAATCTTCTTCTTCAGATCTACCAATCAGAATCTTTTGATATTTGGTATGCAGCATCCATATGGGGGTGAGATTCAAGTTTGTTCAAGCCAGGTCCCTGGGTTCATATTTAGGCTGAAAATTTGGGATCCTGTTCCGGACTTAGAAATTTTGGACCAAAATCCGGAAATTTCTTTTTGTTTTTTTTATGTGTTTCAGTCAATTTTAAGACCAAAAAAATTTTTTTACACTGAAAATTTGGGGCGTGGGTGGGACTAAAATCCAGAAATTAGTTTTGGGTTTTTTTATGCGTTTTGGTCAATTTTAAGAAGAAAAATAATTTTAGGCTGAAGATATTTTGTTTGGGACTTCGAAAATTTCCGAACAAACATAAAAAAAATCTGTTTTTATGCGTTTATCTCAATTTTGGGATGTAAAAGTGCAGGAACTGAAAATAGAAGGAAAATCCTGTGTATTGTGTGGGCACAACTACTTCATCTAGTTGGTATATGCTTTTCTTAGGAGGGGTGTATGCAGCATCTTCAAGTCAAGTCCCTGGTTTGATATTTAGACTACCATGTCAGGTGAGCACCCTCAGGCCCCCTGGGGCCTCTTGTTTTCCTTTGGCACACCCTACAGGGCACATTTATGAACGGACTGCTTTGAAACATGGTATGTTTGTTTGGAGTGATCTCCAGATGGGAGCTATCGATTTTCTTTCATTTCCACCAAAAAGTGTTGCCGTTGGCAAGAACTTTTGAACTTAGTTTAGTCAGACGTGAATATATTCCTTTGGCATGCCCTACTAGACACATTTATGATCGAGTCACTTTAAAACTTACCATGCTTGTTTGGTGTACGATGGGAGCTATCAATTTTCTTTTATTTGTGTCAGAAAACATTGCCGTTGACAACCACCTTTGAACTTAATTTAGTCAGGCATCAATATATTCCATTGGCACGCCCTACAGGGAAACATTTATGATTGGATTGCTTGAAACTTGATATGTTTGTTTGGGGTGACCTTTAGATAGGAGCTAATAGCTATCAATTTTCTTACATTTCTGTCAAAAAAAGTTGCCGTTAGAAATTAACTTTGATGAACTTTAGTGCACTTATGCCTCAATATTTCCCTTTGGCTCACCCTGCAGGGCACATTTATGATCGGAATTCTTTGAAACCTGGTATGCGTGTTTGGGTTGATCTCTAGGTGCGAGCTACCGATTTTCTTCCATTTGCATAAAAAAAACATTGCTATTGGCAACAACTTTTGAACATAGTTTAGTTATGCATCAATATATTCCTTTGGCATGCCATACAGGGCACATTTATGATTGGATCACTTTGAATCTTGGTATGCTTCTTTGGGGTGACCTCTAGATTTTCTTCCGTATCTGTGAAAGAACATCGCTGTTAATATTTGTGCATCCGTATATTCCTTTGGCATGCCACACAAGGCACGTTTATGATCAGATCGTTTTGGACATGGTATGATTGTTGGTGGTGACCTTTATATGGTAGGTATCGATTTTCTTCCATTTTCATCAAAAATGTTGCTGTTAGTATCAAACTTTGAACTTAGTGCATTTGTGCATCAATATATTCCTTTGGCACACCGCACAGGTCACATTTATGATTGGTTTGCTTTAAAACTTGGTATACTTGTTTAGGATGACCTCTAGATAGGAGCTATCTAGTTTCTCCATTTTTGTCAAAATGTAACGACCTTCAAACTTAGTGCATTTGTGCATCAGCATTTTCCTTTGGCACGCCCTACAAGGTACATTCATAAATCACCTTTAAACTTACTGCATTTGTGTATCAACTTTCTTCCTTTAGCCAGCCCAAAAGTTTACATTTAAAAATGCATTGATTGCTCTGATGTTGGTCACACCCAATGCTGTTATGTGGAAGTTTCAATAAATAAAATTGGAACCAATGATGTTCAGTTTTGCCATTTCACTTACAACCTACCAAGTTCAAGTTTGTCAAGTTGAGCTACAGTGTCATTGACACATTCATTTAATTATTATAATTAATATTTTTTTCTATTATTACCCATCCCTAGTTCCATTACAGCATTTCATCACCATAGTAAACACTCAATTCTATGATCATCATAAAAAAGAACATGGTTTTGAAAATATTTTCAAATAAATACCACAAGCAATTTGGGCAGGTAAACTAATATATGCTATTTGTCAAAGTTTTAGAATTGGACACAAATGAAAATTCATCTCCTCTGTTACTTTGAGATGAATGAGAGGCATATTAAACAAACATTACCTCTTATTTCATATGAAAACCTCAGGAAGTGGAGCAATGCATGTTTACTGCAGTAACCAAGTTCAGCTTTACTGCTAAAATAAGAGCCAGTAACCAATGCCTGGGGTGGAAGTCCTCTAAAGTCGGCAACATGTGAAAACAATTGACTGAACTTAGTAGTTTTAAACTTAAGTTGCAGTCATGAGATAGTCACAGATGTTGAAAATGACCCTAAAAAACTGATAAATAAATAAATTGCCTTCTCTCTCCAGGCCTGTATTTCTATATGGACATGATGATTTGACTCATACTTTTTCAAGCCTCTAGTTTTATGTCCCTTCTGAGATAGGATGAGAAAGGTTAACTGGGCAACTGTTTTTCATATATTCAGTGGTAGTAAACAATGAGAAACTACAGGTTTATGTAATATTCACATGACACGAAAAGATTTTTATACCCCCACTTTCGAAGAAAATGGGGGTATACTGGATTACATGCATCCATCTGTGTGTCTGTGCATCCGTGTGTGAGTCCACCTGAGAATATTCATAACTTAAGTAAATTATTATTTTCTATAATATTTGTTGGTCATAGGTATGCCCACACTAGTTGTTTTTTTTATTACTTGGTTTTTATTACTTGTTCACTTAGAAATTGTGTCCGTCTGTGGGTCCGTGTGTGAGTCCGTACAAGAATATTCATAACTTTCATAACTTAAGTAAATTATTATTTTCTATAATAATTATTGGTCATAGGTATGCCCACACAAGTTATTTTTTTTTATTACTTGGTTTTTATTACTTGTTCACATAGAAATTGTGTCCATCCAAGCCAAATTTTGTTTGTTCAGCCCGTATCTCGGGTATCAAATGTTCTATTGCAATGAAATTTGCTGTGAACACTGCTTATGGTATAGGCTTTAAAAAGAGGATTCAGCGATATTTCTCACTTTCTCCTTTTTAGAGTTATCCCCCTTTTTTGACTTAGAAATTGTAGGAAATAGACATTGTTTGTCTGTTCAGCCTGTATCTCAGGTATGGGTTTTCAGATTTCAGTGAAATATGGCATGCAGTTTGCCTATGACAAAGGCTTTTGCCTCATTGCATAAAACTTCCAAACACCAAACAATTTACCATACCTTTTGACTTAGAAATTGTTGGAAATTGTTGAAAACTTTCGAAGAAAATGGGGGGGGGGGGGGGAGGGGGTATACTGGATTACATGCGTCCATCTGTGCATCTGTCCATCTGTCCGTGCATCTGTTTGTGTGTGAGTCCGTCCGAGAATATTCATAACTTTAATTATTTTCTATAATATTTGTTGGTCATAGGTATGCCCACACTAGGCGGTATACCACATGGGGGTATGCACCGGATGACAGTCCAACTCTTGCTTATATAGAATTTTAGGAGAAGGAAGATGATTATTTTTTTCTTTTAGTCTCAGTTCAGTTGAACCTTTACATAGTTACTGCTTTGTTGGAGTTTCACAATGATTATCCCAACATGAATTCCTTTTTGAAAGTTAATCCAAATTTCTTAATCAGTTAATTATTTGTTGGGGTATCAGTGTGGCATCATGGTTTTTTACTGCAGACATATATTTTATTTTGATTCACCTTGATGTAAGAATGATTGAAATGTTTTTGCATCCAAACTATTGTCTTTTTTAAATAAAACATTTATGTTAAGTTCTAATTCTTTCAATTCTAGTGTATTTATTAGAGATTGTAAAGAGTGTAAATTTGTGCTAGCATGTCAGCAATTTCATACTAGAGACTGTCAGAAACTTGATGTATATCTGTGTCGTGCCACTTGGCCTATTATTGAAGCCTCAACAGGAATGAAATTAGGGTGCTTTCAATATTATTACCCAGAATTAGAAGGTAAGAAAAACTTTAAAATCTCTTGGTTGTGTTCATTAGTATTGTCAATTACCTCATTTCTGTGCTTGCTATTCTATTGTCTGAGCATTGGAGTAATTTGGTATCACAAACCAGACCTCATTTTTCAAATATTAACTGGCAACAGAGAGTTGTTGAAATACTATTACTTGGCAATATTTATGTGTGCTGCTCCTTAATAGGTTCCAGTCTGTTCAGTGACCAGGTAATCTTTGTTCATGAAGAAGTCACCAAACAAGTCATGGATAGTTTACTACTCCATCAACTATAAGGACATGATACATCTCATTCACGGTCCCAGGATATGAGAAAACAGAACTACCCATGTGCTTCATAAAAGAATACAGAAGAACGACTCCCGATATTCACTTTGCTCATTGCATTCACAATCAAATGCTTCATGTGACTACCAGTAACCTAAATGATCTCAGAAATCATTCCAAGGATGTGCTCAGTCTTCATTCCAAGGCCAATTAAATAGAGGGAAACAGAGTTTCTCCAATCACAAGCCTCGAGGAGCTAGAAAATGAAGCCTCAACTCTATTACCTTCTGGTAATCGGAAGAACCTCTATATTTCTTTCAAATTTGCTGGAAATTACAGATGATCCTTGGGTTCATCAGGTTATAAAAGAAGGATAACCCTTTCATTGAAAAGAAAACCGCCTTTAACAAGGATGCCAATGCCAACTATTCTACCAACTGATCAATTGAAAAGAAATCGTCTATTAGACGCAGGTCAGTCAGTGCTTCAGAAGAAGGCAATAGAGATCGTACACAACACAAAGTCTATTTATTCCAGAGTGTTCCTGATGCTGAAGCCACTGGGGTCATTTCATCTTGTTATAGACCTCAGTTGAATCAGCAAGCTGATATTCACTTCAATATTCCTTCTGGAAACAATTGGATCAGTCAGGAATAGCATTCAGAACAAAGACTTTGTGATTTTTATCATCCTCAAGGATGTGTATTTTCACATCAAAATCCATCATGCGTTCAGAAAATACTTAAGGTTTGCTGTCGGTGGAAAGGTTTATCAAGTCTGACCTATATGTTTCTTAACCTTGCCCCATGGGCATTCACTTGCATCATGAATGCTGTCATGTCTCATTTCAGAGTTCAATCATCAGCTATGACTCTGGCATATTTGACAACACTCTTCAGAGACATTTTCACAAAGAAACTCCACTGCAAGATGTCCTGAAGCTTCTAACTTTGCTACAGTCATTGGGGTTCATTATCAACCTACAGACGTCAGATCTAACTCTGTCAACCTTTTTTCTTCACCACAGTATTAATTTCAGACTGTTCGAAATCTACTGCATCTTCCTCTAGTGAGAGCTTGATTAAACAGAGCATTCTTCCTCTATTTTTAACACCAGACTCAGTGACTGCAAGGAAATTCATGAGACTTCCAGAAGCAGCAACAGACCTTATTCCACTTGTATATCTGTTTATGTGATCTCTCTAGAGTTCTACTTCCTAGACAACTGGTCAGCCAATGTCAGCATGTTAGATCTTCAGATGTGGCTTTCTCCATCAATCAGGGAAGGGGGGGGGGGGGGGGGGGGGGTTGGACAATTCACATGTGAACAGATGCCAAGTGGATGACACAGAGAATTCCATTGGAAACACCTTCTTCATGTTAATGACTGATGCCAGCAATCAAGGTTTTGGTGTCGGCTTGATTCTGGAGAATTTTCACTGCCATGCTCAGTGGAACGACTCTCCATCATGCCTTCACATCAAACAGAAGATGTTAGCATTAGTTTAGAACAGTGGAAAACTTAATTATCAAGTTCCCAGATTCAGATTCTTTTGGAAAATTCAACAGTAGTGGCTTATTCTTATTGCAATTAGGGGGAACTCATTCTCGTCCAATGTTCGATTTAACAATACAGGTTTTTCTATTCATTCAGGAATAGGACATTTCACTATCAATTTGCCACATTCCAGATCAACTCACTATGATAGCTGATGCTCTTTCCAAATATGAAAAGATCCTTCCAATGGACATTTCACAGAAGTCTTTTTAGCTCTATATCAGGGATATAAATTTTCCATTTTCTGCTGTATTTCCAGTTCTTTCATTCCGCCATCGTTTTTCTCTGCATATTTGAACTGTCTGTCAGTGAAATGGATTTCTGTTTTTTCTTTACACTATGGCATCCATTTTTTTTCTTCACATTTTCAAACTATCCATCAGTGAAATGTCTATTTAATTGTTGGGTTTTCATATTTTTGTTGGAAATAGATCTGTTTTTCTTGTAGTTGGGTTCCTAAAATTAATGTAGCCACATGGTTTCTGCTTTCTCAGGTGCATGTGTTTACAAAATACAAACTCAAATGAATCTTCTGTTATGATAACAATGAGTATTTTGAATCACGATTTGCCGATCAAGGATGTGTGGATTAAAGATTAAAAATTTAAGTGGAGCTGGCTCGAAGATAAAGATGTACATGGAGAGTTTTTCATGTACATGAAGAAATTGAATGAAAAGGGGAAAGTTTTGAGCAGATATTGTGGTGATTATGTTAAATATATCTCTGCAGGAAAGAAAGCACTCCATAGTCATTCTAAGTCAGAAAAGCACAAAATTAGGAGGAAAAATTGTATTGAAAACCAGTCACTTCCATGTGTTCTTAAATACAAAGCAGTTTTAAGAAGGAGCTAACAATAACCCTGTGAGTATGTCAGACTGTGATTCTGCTAATGTGTTGCCATCAACTGGAAACATTCTCGTTTCGCCAAAATTGTGATTGAAACCTGAAAGTTGTATTTTTTCATCGATATTTTTTGGCAATTCTCCACTCCAAATATGTTCTCAGAGCTTCCAAAATTCAAAATTTTCTTGGGGAGGTCCCAAACCAAACCCCCAAATTAGTTTCAGGTTTCAGGTTTTTCACCAACAGCCACTTACATCCCTGCTATATGTATGTGGGAACATGCAGTGATAAATCTGTCCTCCACGAGATGGAACAAACAACCTCAGACATTTTTCTGTGTCTGGACCAGTGGATGCATGGTCCATGTCTTGGATTGAAATAGTTGGATATGCCCCACGTTTGAGGATCATTTTGGTGGCCCCTCGTCACAGCAAACATGGGTCAGCCTCCTCTAACATCATCTACCACTGTGGGAGAACCTCTTGTTTCATGACAACAACTACCAATTTCACTGCAATCTGGCAGTTCTCAACTTTTATGCCTTTATATTGTCACGACCTTCCAAAGATGCAAACATTTTTCAGAAAGAGTAATAGACTGCATTTCTGCTCCAAGCAGGACCTCCTCTTCTCTGAATTATGCAGCAAAATGGAGAGTCTTTTATTCCTGGTATCATGATATTTCAGTTAGTTATATACATCCTTCTGTCTCTAATATTGAAGATTTTCTGGTGTTTCCATTTGACATCAAAATGCATCAACCATTTATTGTCAGGGGATATCATTCAGTGTTGTCTTATACCTATTCTCATTAAAGCCATTTCAATATTGGCTTGGACCAATCCTTGTCAAAAAGGTTAAAACATTTTTAATCAAAAGTCCAGGTCCTTACGACATTCTGTAAAACCTTCAAGAAACTCAGTTTGAACCTTGGAGTTTAGGTACAGTACGTGGAGAGTGGATTGTAATGAAATCACCTGGGGAGTGGAGTTATCACCCAAAGCATCACTTTCAAATTCTGTACATGTGGACAAAGAACACAAGCAATGTTTCAGCCAATGGACCTCTGGGTATAACCCGGAGGTCCATTGGCTGGAACTTTACGTGTGCTTTGCAACAAATTTGCAATTATTAATTGGGTGGAATCTCCGCTCTGCGGGTACTTTAGTGATAATACACTATCCACGTACAAGATGGTATTCCTTCTTGACTTCACTTTTGATAGAAGAGACAGCGAACTTCATGCACTGTCTATTGAGGATGGTCATTATCATAGTATGGGAAATACTATCACACTAACTATTGAAGATGTGTTTTTTTTTAGCAAAATTCCAGTCACTAGATAAATTACAAACACTTGTTATTACCAATGCCTTACCTCCTATCAATACCATTAGACACATCCTATGCTATAGGACCCCTCCTGTGGGTTCTGAGGACTTATATCAACAAAATTTCGAATTTTATTGGGAAAGGGAGGAAAAGACTCTTCCTTTCTCTTATTCCTGGCAGGAAATACATTTGAGTACATTCCATATTTTTATACTGTACCAATGACCCAGACATAGCTGGTGCTAACTCTTAAAATATAGGGCCAAACACAAATTTTGCCCCCCAATCCCCAAAATTTGCATCTAAAATCAAAGAAAACATGTCCTGAAAGGCCCTCCACACTTCGCCCCCACTGCGCATGCGCAGTGTCAAGGACGTTCCGAAATTGGCGCCATTAATCATTCTAAGTTTGGCCCTTCATCAGTTAACATCTGACTGATCTTTGTGCTTATAAATCTCAGTTTAAATGATGCCAGACACATAAATATTAGTGAAATGGTGATTCTAAGGAGGATAGAGAAGGAGGAGAGGAAAAAAATGTGTGACAGAATATTATCAGGGCTGTAACTTAAAATTTTTTAATGAAATTATGTTAAGTTACCTATTTTCGAGGCAGCAGCCATTTTGTTGTCATTCTGATTATTTAGTTACACTGTTTTTTAAGTGTTTTCCTCTCTCCCTGTCCTTTAAGTCCCCCCTTGCTATTCTCCCATGCTTTTGGCATAGTTTTTGTAATTATTATTACTAAATTTTCTTGGGAGTTTTAGCTGAATAACAGAATGAATTCTGTTCTTTCCCCATGTTTACGTCTTCACCTACGGGTGGTTAGGCGTTGTGTTCTGCATCTACCATCTGATGTTCTGCAGTTTCTTCCCTGGAAGTCTCTGTTTTGCATCAGATAGTGTATTTTTGGTAACTGATTTCGGGCCTGGGTGCCTGGAGTCTTATTTTAGTGTTTTTACACTCATTGTTTACATTTTCAACAGCCCTCTGTGTGAGGGGGGGATTTCTAAAAAATAATATCTTGATGTTATTTTAATCATAACTAGATACATTATTATTGTTCGTAAGTGTTGAATAAATTGTTTAAAATATTTTTAAAATTTTTGTCCACACTTAGTCTTGGGATCCATTGGGGCTCAACGTTACTTTTCAGAAACTTGGGCTGTTCTGAAAAAATATTTTTTCAAAATATTTTGATTTCAATTATTTTTTCTATATTAATGGATCATATTATTATTATGTATTTTGATTGCCAGGGGTTAGTGTGAGTACCAGGACTTGTTTTCTTTTCACATTGAAAGGATATTGATCAATTGTTTTAAGAGGAAGTCTTCCTCTGACTTTATTATCATTCTATATGTGGTCAGTGTACTCGCATTAACTCCTGTTCTGTATCGTATGATTTCGATGACAATATGGGAAGCGTATGTCACGGTATGTTATTGGGGATTTGGACACTCCGGTCCTTTCCCCGCAGGGTCACTCTACTTTATCAATTTCTATTTCAGACGATCAAGATTAGGGTGATGTATCCGTGATGTCTTCCAACAGTGTGCCTCCGTCGTCACAATTAATGAAGGGCTAGCGGAAAAGTGCTCATGTAAATACGCCAATTGCCTAAGAGGACCCTAGTAGGTTCGACGGCCTTTGACGTCCGCTAGCTCGCCCGGTGTAGCGTCCATTCACCGAATGGTTCGGCAGCCGGGTTCGTCCGTTGCGGTCTAGAAGGAATTTTGGGGTGATGCGAGCACTATAAATTAACTTAATGCACACCCAGTGACGGCGGATCGGAGGGAGAACGGAGGAAGCCTTTTAGTCCGGTTCATAGCTCGTTCCAGTCCATCCGGACGGCAAGCGAGAGAGGCCCCTCTCTCATTCAACAACATCTGGCCCCAGATGTTGTGGTACAAAATGTGACGCAAGCGGAGCATACGTCCGTCGCTCGGGACGCTCCGTTGTATAGGCAGTCCACGGAGACTGCTAAGGCTTCCTCTTCTCGTCAGCGCACACGACCGCACCTTGGCTGCGTGACCGCCGATATATTACCAGCTTCGCCGATCAAGGATTCTTCGGCGACCAGGTCACACCATCCGGTAGCCAGGGACACGAGGCCTGCAGACTCCGGACGTTCGCATAGGAAGTGTGCGGGAGTCAACGTACACGGAGCTTCCGGCGGCAATGCATCGTAAGACCGCTACTGCACAGGCCTCGGGAACGGACGTGCTTTCCTTAATAGCACAGTTTATCGCAGCATCCCAGCATCAACTGAATCTGTCGCATATATTTTATCCGACGATGCTGGGTCGGGACGCTCCGCGGTAGCGGGTACGGACGTCCGAAAGTTTCATCCGGTCCGACGGGATACCGAAAGGGATTCGGAGGATTTCGAGCTTTTCCTTTCGGAACAACATATGCTGTTGTGTATGTCATCTGACTTGGTCTTCTACAGCTTCTTTCGTCGGACCAGAATGCTGCGATGCCGGATAAGAAACTGATAGCGTCGGTGGACTTAGAAATTTTTGATTCGGTTCAGGGACATCGTCCCTCAGTTCCGACATAGTCCAATAATGTCACACAAACTTTCGAATTATTGAACGACGCTATATATATTATTATTTTATGCTTGCTAACCAAGCATTTCTGGTTTCTTGTTCGAAGAGTTATGGAGATGTCTTTCAAAAGTGTGCCTCTGTCGTCATAGTTAATGAAGAGCTAGCGGCAATAAGTGCTCATGGAATATGTCTATTGCCTACGGAGTGACATTCGCTAGCTCACCCGGTGTAGCGTACATTCATTGAATGGTTCGGCTGCCGGGTTCGTCCGTTG
This sequence comes from Pictodentalium vernedei, assembly GCA_031216915.1. Classification (NCBI taxonomy): domain Eukaryota; kingdom Metazoa; phylum Mollusca; class Scaphopoda; order Dentaliida; family Dentaliidae; genus Pictodentalium; species Pictodentalium vernedei. Next base: position 279,300,801 of record CM062289.1, read on the forward strand.
CGGTCTAGGAAGGAGATTTGGGTGATGCGAGCACTTTAATTACTTTAGTACTCACCCAGTGATGGCAGATTGAGGACAGATCGGAGGAAGCCTGTTAGTCCGGTTCCTGGCTTGTCCAGGTCCGTCCGGGCTGTGAGCGAGAGAGGTCCCTCTCTCGTCCAACAACATAGGGGACCGCATGTTGTGGTTCAGATATTTTACATTCGGAGCATATGTCCGTCGGTCGGGACGCTCCGTTATATTGACAGTCCGAGAGACTGTCCTTGATGCTTCCTCATCCTCACAGCAGGGCACACGACCGCACATTGGCTACGTGACCTCGAGTATCCGATCAGTTTCGGCATTCAGTGATTCCACGGCGAATAGGTCGCGCCATCCGGTAGCCAAGGGACACGAGGCCTATACACTCCGTTCGCTCGCATATTGGTAGTATGCACGGGGGTAACGATCACGGAGCTTCCAGCGGCAATGCATCGTAAGACCGCTTCTCCTCAGGCCTCAGTGACGGACGTGCTATCCGAGTTAGCACAGTTGTTTCGCAGCATCCCAGCAATTGACTGTTTCTCGGTCGAATCAGGAATTATCCGACGGCGCTGGGTCGGTGCGGTCCGCGGTTGCATCAGGTACGGACGACCGAACGCTTTATAGGGTCCGACAGGATGGCGAAAGGGATTCGAAAGATTTCGAGTTTTCCCTTTAGTAGTATCGGAAGATGCCTTTCATGTCTTCTGGCATTATCTTCCAGTGATTGTTATTTCGGACTTCATTGCTGCGATCTTGGATAAGAGACTTATAGCGTCATTGGACTCGGATTTTTCGATCGGTTCAGGGACATTGTCCCTGACTTACCGACGCAGTCCAATATTGTCATTATAACATGTGTTTTATTTTTTCGACGCTATATATATATATATACAAGCCTGCTACCAAGCATGATAGTTTAGTTTCTTGTTCGCGTTGCTCATTTCTGCCATTTTATCATTTATACGAATAGTTTATTTTGGCAGAGCAGGGCATACCGAGAGTTCATATGCATCTAGACGGTGTGATTAAAGACTGCATATATTCTTTTTCGCCGTTTATGTCTTTTCCAATTTCAATGTTGGGAACGACATGATGTATAGTAGACTTAACTTAGACGCTTTATCATACGTAATCCGCCTTACTGAGGCGTTATCATTACGTCTTCAAGAAAAGTTTTACGGGATATTATTCTCAATGTAATTTCTTTTGAGGGTAGTGGTTTGTTCACGTATAACTCCGCCCTTCAGTGGCTGATTGGAGTTGGTTAGACGTGACGCAGCCCTAGCTACATCCACAAGCGTGGATAGTAAGGTTAAGAACTCTCTCAGAGTCGCTTCGTTCTCGGAGGAGCTTCTCTTCGACGGCAACTTTTCGGCAATCCATGAATTGCTCGATTTACACGTTCTCTTGTCTATCTAGTGTTACAAGAGATTCAGACTGGGGCAAACATTCGGTGGTTGACTCAGAGAGTGCCACCGCAGTTGCCGGACCCGAGTGTGGCTGTTATGACAGTTGCCAGTCAAACAGATTGGGATATAATACTGATCCCTACGGATTCGAAGTGCCAGGGTCTTTGGGTTCCGCAGTCTCTCAGCAATCAGTTTTCTTCCGCGGAATAATGTTTTTTAGGCTTGCTTTATGTCATTGCATGAACATTATTCAGAAACGCATGCCCAAATTCCTGTCCTTTAATTCGACAGTAGTGGCGTATCTCCGGAACCAGAGAGGCACTCTTTCATTTCCGTTATTCAATTTAATGGAAAGAATCCGTCTGTTGGTTATAGTACACCAAGTTCAGTTTTGGTCTGTCATATTCCGGGTCGTCTGATTGTTTTATCGGACTCCCGTTCTCTTACGGGTCGCTTGTTGCTGTCAGAATGGACTCTCAACAAACAAGTATTCAATCAGATTTGCTATCTATGGGAGCGCCCAATGATGATTTATTTATGACACAGCTTGCTAATCAATTGCAGACGTATGTGTTGGCTTGTCCAGATCTCTGAGCTAATGTTGTTAACGCTCTATTGATTTATAGGACGGAATGATAGGATACGCGTATCCTCCGGCGCTGTTGTTTCAGCAGGTATTGCTAAGATAAACAACCACAATACATTTCTGTTGATAGCATTTCTATCTTCACAGAGATCATGGGTAATTTACTCTCTTGTCTACTGTGGGTCTTAACGTGAAATCTTCCTCTATGTGAGGATCTTTTTTCACTGGGTAAATCGTGTCATCTTTATCACAACCCGCAAGGTCGCAACCTTCATGTATTCCGTTGTGTGGTCCGTATTGCATTGTAAGCACTGTACTGGACGAGCGTTGGACGCGATTTCTTACTATAGGTGATCCTCTTCTTCGCTATTCTATGCGGCTAAAGTAGAGGCTCTTCCGTCGTGGTGTAGGGATCATTATGTTTATATTGTGGATCCCTCCATACTACTCATTGCTATTTTTTAGTATACTTGTTTCACAAGATCTACTGCAGCCTGTTATTATTTAGGTTATAGGTTTATGTTACCTCATACCTATGCACTCTACGATAGTTTACAATTGAGTCTTTTGTCTCTTTATCTAAGTCAGTTAGTAACTTAGATAAAGAGTCTTTTGTCTCTTTATCTAAGTCAGTTAGTAACTTTTTGATAAATAGACTTAGAATCTTTAGATTAAATTCCTATATGGATTTTAACTTCGGTTCTTATTTAGCTAAGTAATCATTTGAGCCTCTGGAAACAGTAGTTTTCAAATTCTGACCTTTTAGACAGTAATTCTGTTGGTTTCTCTTTTACTGTAGAGTCAGTGAGTTTCATGCACTATCGATGGATGATTTTCACTTTCGTAGTTTCGGAATCACTACTTCCGTTACTATTTAGGTTGGATTGTTGCATAAGAGTTAGGCTCCTATTACCCGGAACCTATTATTTTAAGGTCCTTCCGTCTTCGTATGGGCATAGGCCTTTACTCTTTCCGGGTACAGTTTATGTATTTATAAACAGATATCTGTTTATTACTATGGGCGTAAACTTCTTCTGTCTTTGATGTCTAGTAGAAGGACGTTACGCTCCATTTTATTGTTAATAGATTCTATTAACTATCGGTACTGCTTATGGTATATCATTGACTTAGCAGTTGTGCTTAAGATTTCGGCTCATGAAGTAAGAGTTCTTCTACTTCTTGGGCTTACATTAATAGTGTCGCTATTATAGATTTTTTAAGGCTGCTCATTGCGCTCAGCCATCCACATTCATGAATTTTATCTCAGAAATATCGAGTCCATTTCTGGAGGCCTCTATTGTTAGGTCTATTATCTACTGCTCAGAATGTCATTCACTTAACAGTTGCTACTATAGCTAGGTAGGCTGTCTGTTTCGGCAGTGTCTCCGTTCGGCTGCCCTCTTCGCTCTGGGCTATTTGACCCAGGGCAAGAAAAAGGGGGGGGGGGGGGGGAGGGTGTTCCCTTGGGTCACCTGTTTTACTATGAAAACAAGGGGATACCTCCTCCGGAGTTAGTAATTCTGAGCTGTTATTGGGATGGTTGTTTAGTGAGAAGTTTAGGTTTTTAAAATTCATTCAAGTCTTAGTTTTTAAAGTATAGCTTTTGAATATTGCATATGTCAACGGACATGATTATGCAATCCTCAGACACTTTTAGGAGTATAAGAGTCTCTATTCTCTAGACTTACTTTATTTATTGGCTTACTTTAAAAGTTATTAGTATAAGGATTATATTGGATATTAATAGAGTACATGGATGTATGAAGCTCAATTTTGGAAAGTGTTGTATCTTTCTAATTTATCATAAATAAGAAAGATACATGTAAGGCCTATTACTTCTTTTTCCCTACAGGGGATGACTCTATTTTATTTTATTGAGCGTATTCCATTTTGCTCTCTGTCCTTGGCCCTCCAGCCTTTTTACTATTCAGCTATGTCAGGGTCATTGGTACAGTATAAAAATGTTAAAAAATTTATAGTAATTTATATATTTTTTATACTTACCAATGACCCAGACGGGGATGGCCCTCCCAGGAGTTGGGAACTCTTGCCTCCCCGCTGAGTACATAGCGCTTACCAGGCACTGGTTATTAGAATGATTAATGGCGCCAATTTCGGAACGTCCTTGACACTGCGCATGCGCAGTGGGGGCGAAGTGTGGAGGGCCTTTCAGGACATGTTTTCTTTGATTTTAGATGCAAATTTTGGGGATTGGGGGGCAAAATTTGTGTTTGGCCCTATATTTTAAGAGTTAGCACCAGCTATGTCTGGGTCATTGGTAAGTATAAAAAATATATAAATTACTATAAATTTTTTAACTTCCAGATGGTTTCAGTAAGGTCTCTGCACCGTTAACATTAGTCTATCCAATGTGAATAGGAGAGTGAAATAAATTTCCACTCATGAGGTGCAACTTCATGTCATCCTTATGGGTACACTAAAATTCAGTTGCTTTGTCTGATATTATGAAGACCGCATACCGAACTCAGCCTTCCTCTTTTTCTACTTTTTATCTCTGAAATCTGGAATCAGTGTCAGGGGATCTAAGATCTCTAGGTTTCCTGTGCATGGTGCAAAATGTCCTATAGTTAGTATAATAATTGAAATTACATTTTGTATGTGATGTTTGACATTTCTTGTGGCCTCCCCATATTCTGATTTTGCTAGACAATCTCCTCACAGAAAAGGCCAGGGGAGGGTAAGCTCACCTCTGATTTTTGGCACTTTCCATTCTGGGAAAGTATATGAACTTCTCTCTGATATTTTTGTGGGACCACAATCAAATCCAAAGCATTTGTAATCTTAGTATAAATTGTCTTATTTGTTTTATCTCTGGGTGCATCTAAGTTATTGCATTTTGCGAATATATGATTTTAAAGCTTGCAGACCAGGATAGGATTCTTGTATCCTGTTTTGCCTTTGCATCTATCAGTAACTATTTAGTTAATATTGACAGACTGACATGTTTATCTCTAATCTCTTTTGGAGATTCCCTTCACCTGGAGTTAATTATGGGAGCTTGCTTTCATCTTTTCTCCATAGTCCTGTATTGGCCTGTATTTATTTATTCACCTGGTCTGGGCCAGTGGAAATATTTGGATAAATATTGGAAATTTAAAATAATTTCTATATTTATCATAAGTACAACTGGTCTAGACAGGAAGCGCTGTTGACTCAAACCTCCTTGCATTAAACTATTAACACTTACTTAGCAGGCACTACAAAAGAATGGTCTTTGGTGGGAATGAAGATTACTTCCTGGAGATCTGCACATGCGTAGATGCCTTCTATGGAGTGTCATGCAGCGCTCCGTTTTTAGCTCAACATGACAATGTCAAGATGAGCTATTGCCATCACTTCTCGTCTGTACGTTAGTACGTTAGTATGTTAGTATGTTAGTTCGTATGTCCACAATTTCCTTTGGCACACCTCACAGGTCGCATTTATGGTCAGATCAGTTTGAAACTTGGTATGCTTGTTTGGGGTGACCTCTTGATGAGAGCTTATGGTTTTCTTCAATTTCCGTCAGAAAATGTTGCCTCGGCCAACGTTCTTAGAACTTAGTTTAGTCAGACCACAATATTTCCCTTTGGCACACCCTAAAAGGCACATTTATGATTGGATTGCTTTGAAACCTGGTGTGCTTGTTTAGGGTGACCTCTAGATGGGAGCTATCGATTTCTTCAATTTCCGTCATGTTGCCGCGGCCAATGTTCTTAGAACTTAGTTTAGTCAGTTCCCTTTGGCACACGCAACAGGGCACATTTATGATCGGATTGCTTTGAAACCTGGTTTGCTTGTTTGGGGAGACCTCTACAAGGGAGCTATCGATTTTCTTCAATTTCCATCAAAAAATGTTGCCGAGGCCAACGTTCTTAGAACTTAGTTTAGTCAGAAGACCTCAATATTTCCATTTGGCACACCCTGCAGGGCACATTTATGATCGGATTGCTTTGAAACCTGGCATGCTTGTTTGGGGTGACCTGTAGATGGGAGCTATCAATTTTCTTCAATTTCCAGCAAAACATGTTGCCGTGGCCAATGTTCTTACAACTTAGTTTAGTCAGATCACAATATTTTCCTTTGGCACGCCCTACAGGGCACATTTATGACTGGATTGCTTTGAAACCTGGTATGCTTGTTTAGGGTGACCTCTAGATGGGAGCTGTCGATTTTCTTTAATTTCCGTCAAAAAATGTTGCCACGGCCAACGTTCTTAGAACTCAGTTTAGTCAGACCTCAATATTTCCCTTTGGCACACCCTACAGGGCACATTTATGATTGGATTGCTTTGAAACCTGGTATGCTTGTTTGGGATGACCTCTAGATGGGAGCTATCAGTTTTTTGCCATTTCTGTAAAAAAATGTTGCCACGGCCAACGTTCTTAGAACTCAGTTTAGTCAGAAGACCTCAATATTTCCCTTTGGCACACCCTACAGGGCACATTTATGATCCGATTGATTTGAAACCTGGCATGCTTGTTTGGGCTGACCTCTAGATGGGCACTATTGATTTTCTTTCCATTTCCGTTAAAAAATGTTGCCATGGCTAACGTTCTGACAACTTAGTTTAGTCAGACCTCAATATTTCCCTTTGGCACAACCTACAGGGCACATTTATGATCGGATTGCTTTGACACCTGGAATGCTTATTTAGGGAGACATCTAGATGGGAGCTATCTATTTTCTTCAATTTCCGTCGAAAAATTTTGCCGCAGCCAACGTTCTTAGAACTTAGTTTAGTCAGACCTCAATATTTCCCTTTGGCACACCCTACAGGGCACACTTATGATTGGATTGCTTTGAAACCTGGCATGCTTATTTGGGGTGACCTCTAGATGGGAGCTATCGATTTTCTTCAATTTCCATCAAAGAATGTTGCCGCGGCCAACGTTCTTAGAATTTAGTTTAGTCAGATCTCAATGTTTCTCTTTGGCGCTCCCTACAGGGAGCATCTATGATTGGATTGCTTTGAAACGTGGTATACTTGTTTGGGATGACCTCTAGATGGGAGTTATTGATTTTTTTCCATTTCCATCAAAAAATGTTGCTGCGGCCAACGTTCTTAGAACTTAGTTTAGTCAGACCTCAGTATTTCCCTTTGGCACATGCAACAGGGCACATTTATGATCGGATTGCTTTGAAACCTGGCATGCTTGTTTGGGCTGACCTCTAGATGGGAGCTATTGATTTTCTTCCATTTCTGTCAAAAAATGTTGCCACTGCCTACGTTCTTAGAACTTAGTTTAGTCAGACCTCAATATTTCCCTTTGGCACACCCTGCAGGGCACATTTATGATCGGATTGCTTTGAAACCTGGCATGCTTGTTTGGGGAGACCTCTAGATGGGAGCTATCGATTTTCTTCCATTTCCATCAAAAAATGTTGCTGCGGCCAACGTTCTTAAAACTTAGTTTAGTCAGACCTCAATATTTCCCTTTGGCACACCCTACAGGGCACATTTATGATCGGATTGCTTTGAAACCTGGCGTGCTTGTTTGGGGTTACCTCTAGATGGGAGCTATCAATATTTTTATACTGTACCAATGACCCAGACTTAGCTGGTGCTAACTCCTTAAATTATAGGGCCAAACACAAATTTTGCCCCCCAATCCCCCAAATTTGCATCAAAAACTGAAATTTCAATGTCCTATGTGGTCCTCCATACCTTTTATCCACTGTGCATGCGCAGTGTCAAGGAGGTCTCGAAATTGGCTCCAAAAGTCATTCTTTGTTTGGCCCTAAAATTAGTAACATGTCACTGATATTTGTGCTTGTAAATCTCAGTTTAAATGATGCCACACACATAATTATGAAAGAAATGGTGGATCTAATGATGAAATAAAAGGATGAGAGGAAGAAACAGTGGCAGAATGTGTTCAGGGCTGTAACTTATAATATTTTTATACTGTACCAATGACCCAGACATAGCTGGTGCTAACTCTTAAAATTCTAGGGCCAAACACAAATTTTGCCCCCCAACCCCCAAAATTTGCATCTAAAACCAAAAGAAATCATGTCCTGAAGGTCCTCCATACTATGCCTTCACTGCGCATGCGCAGTGTCAAGGACGTCCCGAAATTGGCGCCAATTATCATTCTTTGTTTGGCCCTTCATCAGTTCACATCTGACTGATATTTGTGCTTGTAAATCTCAGTTTAAATGATGCCAGACACATAAATATTAGAGAAATGGTGGATCTAAAAAGGATATAGAAGGAGGAGAGGAAAAATGAGTGACAGAAAATATTCAAGGCTGTAACTTCAAATTTTTTAATGAAATTATGTTAAGTTGCCTATTTTCGAGGCATGGGCCTGTTGTTGTCATTCTTGCTATAAAGTTTCACTGCTTGTTCAGTGTTTCCTCTCTCCTTTTCCTTTAAGTCCCCCCTTGCTATTCTCCCATGCTTTTGGCATATTTTTGAGTAATATTATTACTAAAATTTCTTGGGAGATTTAGCTGGGTAACAGAATGAATTCTGTTCTTTTCCCCATGTTTACGTTCTCACCCATGGGTGTTTAGGCGTAGCGTTCTGCATCTACCATCTGATGTTCTGCAGTTTCTTCCCTGGAAGTCTCTGTTTTGCATCAGATAGTGTATTATTGGTAACTGATTTCGGGCCAGGGTTATCAGTGCCTGGAGTCATGTTTCTGGTGTTTATACACTTCTTGTTTACATTGGCAACAGTCTCTGTGGAGGGGGATTTTTTGTCTTTGTACTAGTTTAATCATTATAAGATACATTATTATTATTCGTAAGTGTTGCATTGATTTTTTAAAATATTTTTAAAATTTTTGTCCACACTTAGGCTTGGGATCCATTGGGGCTCAACCTTACTTTTCAGAAACTTGGGCTTTGCTGAAAAAATATTTTTTCAAAATTTTTTTTGATTTCAATTATTTTTTGTATGTTAATGGATCATGTTATTATGTATCTTTTGCGCACGCGACCGCATCTTGGCTATGTGACCATGGATATCCAGCCAGCTTTGCCAATCAGGGATTCCACGGCGACCAGGTCACGCCATCCGGTAGCCAGGGACAAGAGGCCTGTAGACTCCGGACGTTCGCATAAGAGAAGTATGCAGGAGTCAGTGTACATGGAGCTTCCAGCGGCTAAGCAACGTAAGACCACTACTCCACAGGCCTCAGTGACGGACGTGCTATCCCAAATAGCACAAATTATCGCAGCATCCCAGCAAATGACAGAATCTCTGTCGGATCAAGAATTATCCGACGACGCTGGATCGGTACGCTCCGCCGAAGCATCGGGTACGGACGACCGAGAACATCATGGGGTCCGACAGGATGGCGAAAAGGATTCCGAGGATTTGGAGCTATCCCTTTCGGAACAACATAAAGCCGCCGTAGATTTCATCCAGCATTACCTTCCACAAGTTGTTCCGTCGGGCCAGATTGCTGCGATGCCGGATAACAGACTGATAGTGTCATTGGACACAGAATTCTTTGATCGGTTCAGAAACATCGTCCCTGAGTTTCCGACACAGTCCAATAATGTCACAAGAACATTCGAATTATTGAACGACGCTATCTATAAGCTTGCTACCAAAACAGGCAAGGCTGGTTTCTTGTCCGCTAATGCTCTCAATCTGCCTCTCATCAATTCAAGGAATAAATTCGAAACGGCAGGACAGGGCATACCGAGAGTTCCTCTGCGTCTAGACGACGAGGCGGAAGACTTAGAATTGTCTTTACCATCGTCTATGTCTATTCCAACCACGACATTGGAAACGACAATAATGTCTAACAGTGCAAGCTTAGACGCTTTATCATACACAGACCACCTTACTAAGGCGTTATCATTGCGTCTTCAAGGGAAAGAATTCCAGGATATACAATCCTCATTAAGACTTCTTTCAAGGGCAGTAGCTTATTCCACGTATGACTCCGCCCTTTCAGTGGCAAACCTGGAGTTGGTTAGACGTAACACAGCCCTAGCTACATCCACGCGCGTAGATAGTAAGGTGAAGAACTCTCTCAGAGTCGCTTCGGTCTCCGGAGAGCTCTTCGACGGCAAGCTTTCAGCAATTTATGATAAGATAACTAAGAAAGCTTCGGATTCTCTGCTTTTTAAATCCGCTTCCAAAAAGTTGGATACAGCAGAAAAGAGTAAGACAGGCACTTCTGGGACAAGTACGCCCAAGAGAAGTTCCTATAGAGGTTCTTATACGTCCTCTAGGTCTTATTCTAGAGACCGTCAAGGCAGCGACTCACATACGGGACGTTATTCTGGCCGAGACAACCGGTCTGACGTCCCGAGGTCGACGGGACGAGGTGCGGGTCATGGAGGACGTAGTTTCTCCTTCCGCAAGCCTCGCAGGTCCAGGAGGTGATGGTTTGAACCTCTATCGTGTTCCGGTGGGCGGAAAATTATCAAGTTTTACAAACGAGTGGGCGTCGATTACGGACGACCCCTGGGTCCGAGGGGTAATTTCGGAAGGACTAAGAATATCCTTCAAACGAAAGCCTCCATTAACTCGAAGTCCAAAATGGACTCAGCTTGCGTCAAATCCGCAGAAAAGAGATGCTCTTTTATCGGAAGTACAGTCTCTTCTGATGAAGAACGCGGTAGAGGTCGTAGAAGACCAGGAATCTCCGGGTTTCTACAACCATCTGTTTCTGGTTCCGAAACCAGACGGCTCGTTCCGTCTAGTCATAGATCTGAGTTGGATAAACAAGCTGATCGTCGCTCCGAAGTTCTATATGGAGACGATTCGATCGGTCAGAGTGAGTATTCGGGTGAACGACTATGCTACAAGCATAGATCTCAAAGATGCGTACTTTCACGTCATGGTACATTCGACATTCAGAAAGTATCTACACTTTGCAGTCCTAGGAGTTGTATATCAATTCCGGGCGATGTGCTTCGGTTTGAACCTAGTGCCCTGGGCTTTCACTCGAATAATGAACTCGGTAATGATACATTTCCGAGCTCATTCATCTGCGGTAACGTCGGCCTACCTGGACGACATTCTTCAGAGGTACGGCAATGAGTTAACGCTTCAGAACGATGTGCAGAATCTGCTTCTGTTACTCCAATGTCTCGGTTTTATTATAAACGAGGAGAAGTCGGATCTGGTGCCGTCCAAGTCATTCACTCATCTGGGAATGAGCTTCGAGACGCACAACAATCTCGTTCGTCTGCCGTTAACCAGAGCGAAATTAATCAGTTGTTATGCTCGCTATTGTCTTCACTCAGACAAAGTCACAGCGAGGGAGTTCATGAGACTGTTAGGTCTGTGCGGAGCCGCTGCGGATCTCATTCCGATGGGGCGGTTGCGCACTCGTCCTCTCCAAATTTTCTTGACTCAGAATTGGAGTGTAAAGATTCATTCGCTCGATATAGACGTTCTCTTGTCAAATCAAGTGAAACAAGAGATTCAGACTTGGGCAAACATTCAGTGGTTGACTCAGGGAGTTCCACTGCAGTTGCCGGATCCGGGTTTTACGATTATGACAGATGCCAGTCAAACAGTTTGGGGTGCAACATTGATCCCAACAGATTCGAAGTGCCAGGGTCTTTGGGATCCGCAGTTTCTAAGCAAGCACATAAACATCAAGGAAATGATGTCAATTTGGCTTGCATTACGTCATTGGATGAACATTATTCAGAAAGCACATGTCCAAATCCTGTCTGACAATACGACAGTAGTGGCAATATCCAGAACCAGGGACGCACTCATTCCGTTCCGTTATTCAATTTAACGGAAAGAATCCTTCTGTTTGTTCTAGAACACCAAGTTCTACTTTCGGTTCGTCATATTCCGGGTCGTCTGAATGTATTAGCAGACTCCCTTTCACGAAAGGGTCGCTTGTTGCCGTCAGAATGGACTCTCAACAAACAGGTATTCAATCAGATTTGCTACCAATGGGAACGTCCAATGATAGACTTATTTGCGACACAACTCAACAATCAGTTACAGATGTATGTGTCACCATGTCCGGATCCCCGAGCATATGCAGTAGACGCTCTATCGATCTCGTGGGACGGAATGATAGGATATGCGTATCCTCCAGCGCCGTTAATTCAGCAAATATTGCTAAAGTTAAAACAATCTCAATGCAAAATTCTGTTGGTAGCATCTCTGTCTCCACAGAGACCGTGGATAAATCTACTCAGGTGTCTGCTGTGGGACTTACTGCGAAAACTTCCTCCACGAGAGGATCTTCTTTCGCAGGGGAAGTCGCGTCAACTTCATCACAACCCGCAAGGTCTCAACCTTCCCGTATTTCCGTTGTGCGGTCCTTCTTGCACGGCAAGCATTTTAAGGACGAGCAGTGGACGCGATTTCTAACTGTAGGAGGACCTCCTCTTCGCTAAACTATGCGGCTACGTGGAAGGTCTTTCGTCGTTGGTGTAGGGATCGTTCTGTTGATGTTTTTGATCCCTCCATACCTGACATTGCAAACTTTCTAGTATACTTGTTTGACGAGATCAAACTGCAGCCTGTTACTATTAAAGGTTATAGGTCTATGTTATCTGATACCTATGCACACCATGATAGTTTACAAATTGGATCTAATGTCTCTTTATCTAAATTAGTTAGAAACTTCTCGATAAATAGACCCAGAACTCTTAGATTAATTCCTAAATGGAATTTAGCTTGAGTTCTTCTTAAACTGAAAGAAAAGCCATTTGAGCCTCTTGAGACAGTAGATTTCAAATTCTTGTCTTATAAGACAGCATTTCTCTTAGCTTTCTCTTCTGCTAGAAGAGTCAGTGAGCTTCATGCACTATCGGTGGACGATTCTCACTATCGTAGTGTCGGGAACACTATTACCTTTACTACTAATGTTGGATTTTTAACTAAGAATCAGGCTCCTAATAAATATCCGGAGCCTATTATTATTAAGGCCCTTCCGTCTTCAGACGGGCATAGGCCTTTATTCTGTCCTGTTAGAGCTTTACGTATTTATAAACAAAGATCTCAGTTTATCAGAAAGGGACGAAAACGCTTCTTTCTGTCTCTGATGCCTAATAGAAAGGACATTTCGGTCCATTCTATTGCTAGATGGATTCAATTAACTATCCGTACTGCTTATGATAATCTATCTTCATCTCAGCAGTCTGTGCTCAAGATTTCGGCTCATGAAGTAAGAGCTCTTTCTACATCTTGGGCTTACGCAAATAGTGTTGCTATTACAGATTTAATGAAGGCTGCATATTGGACTCAGCCATCCACGTTCACAAATTTTTGTCTCAGAAATATTGAGTCCATTTCTGGAGACCTGCATTGTTTAGGTCCGTTATCTGTTGCTCAGAATGTCGTCCACTAAACAGTTGCAACTATAGTCATGCAGGCTTTCTGTTCTGGCAGTGACTCCGTCCTGCTGCCCTCTTCTCTCTGGGCTATTTGACCCAGGGCAAGGGGAATGGTGGGGGGAGGGTGTTCCCTTAGGTCACCTGCTTTATAGTGAAAAGCAAGGAGATTCCTCCTCCGGAGTCAGTAATTCTGAATCGTTACCGGGATGGTTTTAAAGTGTAATATTAATGTTAAAAATTCATTCATGTCATATTTTTAAAGTCTAGCTCGGTGTGAAGCATTTGTATATGTCACGTGTCAAACGGGCGTTAATATACAATCCTCGAACACTTTTAAGAGAATATAAAGAGTCTCAATTCTCTGGACTAACTTCATTTATTGGCTTACTTTAAAAATAATTAGTATAAGGGGTTATACCGGATGTTAATAGAGAACATGAATGTTATTGTGCTCAATTATGGAGGGTGTTGTGTCTTTCTAATTTATCATAAAATAAGAAAGATACATGTAAAGCCTAATACTCCTTTTCTCCTCGAGGGGTTGACTATATAGTTGAGCTTATTGGATTTTCCTCTATGTCCTACGTCCTCCAGCGTTTTTACTATTCAGCTATGTCTGGGTCATTGGTACAGTTTAAAAATGTTATAAAATTTATAGTAATTTATGTATTTTTTATACTGACTAATGACCCAGACGGGGATGGCCCTCCCATGAGTTGGGAACTCATACCTCCCTGCTGATTACATAAAGCTTACCAGGCACTGCTTGTAAGAATGACTTTTGGAGCCAATTTCGAGACCTCCTTGACACTGCGCATGCGCAGTGGATAAAAGGTATGGAGGACCACATAGGACATTGAAATTTCGGTTTTTGATGCAAATTTGGGGGATTGGGGGGCAAAATTTGTGTTTGGCCCTATAATTTAAGGAGTTAGCACCAGCTAAGTCTGGGTCATTGGTAAGTATAAAAAATATATAAATTACTATAAATTTTTTAACTTTCTTCGATTTCCATCAAAAAATGTTGCTACTGGCAATGACCTTCAATGAACTTTTTAAAAACTTAGTGCAGTTAAGCATCAATATTTCCCTTTGACACACGCTGCAGGGCACATTTATGATTGGATCGCTTGCAAACTTGGTGAGCTTGTGTGGGGTGACATCTGAATGGGAGCTGTCGATTTTTGTCCATTTCTGTCAAAAAATGTTGCTGCTGACCTTTGAACTTAGTCAGACTTCAATATTTCCCTTTAGCACAGCCTTCAGGGCCCATTTATGCCTCAGGACACATTCATTATCAGGTTGTTTTGAAACTTTTCATTTCCATCAAAAACTGTTGCTGTTAGCAACAATCTTTGAATTTATTGCATTTGTGCATCAACATTCTTTGACATGGCCTACAGGCCACATTTATCATAGAATTGTTTTTGAACTTGGTGTGCTCATTAGGCAAGAACTTTAGATAAGAGCTATTGATTAGCATTCATTTCTGTGAAAAAGTTGCCATTTACAATAACCTCTGAACTTACTGCATTTGTGCATCAACATTCTTCCTTTAGCCAGCCTTACAGTTTACATTTAAAAATGCATGGATTACTCTGACGTTGTGCACACACAATGCTGTTATGTTGAAATTTCATCAAATAACATTGGTACCAATGATCTTCAATTTTGCCATTTCATTTATAACTTACCAAGTTCAAGTTTGTCAAGTTGAGCTACAGTGTCATTGACACTTTCATTTATTGTTATATTGGCTTAATTTTTGCAGTTGAAAGAGGGGTTTCAAAATTTGAGCATTTGGCTTTGATTCTATCAAATGAAGCAGCCAGCTACTCTGGGCCAGTAATAAGTATGACAAATATAGAAATTATTTTAAATTTCCTATATTCTGATGTTAAATTGAATGTTTATACTATTATGCTCTGTTTGAAGAGCTCATGGAGCTCTATCAAACAAGATGCAATAGATTAATGCCAGTATTGCATGTACTAAGACCAAAGAGGTCTATAAAAAGGGGAAATTTGGTGGTGGTCTGGCCCATTTTTTTGACATATCACAAGAATCTATTTAGTTAACAGAAGTTCACCTACTTCCAGTTAAATTTGTGCTGAAGGTATGGAAAATGATTTTGTGCTTGGAAGTTATATTCAATTAACAGGGTTTTTCGATTAGGAGATATCCTTTTAAATTGACTCCAGTGTATTCAGAAGATATGATTCACTCAGTATTTTAGTTACAGTACCTTGATTTCAAAAGAGAATTTTGACCAGATCAGGACGGGTCAAAATTTTTGATACATTTTCCTCCCCCTCAACACTGAAAAAAAAATGCCAGAACATTGAATCTTGGATGTTTCATTTGTTTTTTTCTTTATTTTATTTTTATTATACAATATTGTATTTATGAAATTGTTATGACCATCATAATTTGATCGAGAACTATACCACTTTTGGGATCACTGTACTGTATTGGCCAGACGTGGTCTACTTCCACTGAATTTTCAAAGAATTTACAATTCCCTCTTCCCATAGCAGACTTCTTTATCCACTTTGAGTGTCTTATCATTTATCCTTTATAATTATAGTGTAAATGTTTTATTCCATAACTCTTTTCTTTTCCTGGTAAGAAATTTTAAATTTCAGAATTACCAAGCTCTCAGGCCACCAGTCTAATTCTGGAAGAAATTTGATGCGGTAATGGCCTGGAACCAGTCTAGCCATTAAATAGGTCACTGCCTATGTTTAGATTCACTCATCTGGAATATTTTTCAGTTGGTTGGAAAAGCAAACCTACAGTTCCTCTTTTCAAGCAACTGATATATTCCAGATGACTGAATCTGAAAAATTTCAAAAAGATTAATTTTCTGTGAATAAAAGGAAGAAATGTTGTTCAATCAAGACTTGATTTGCATTTTGAAGACATTACCATCGCTTATGCCATAGGTTTATGATTATGCCATATAGTTCCACAAATTATGTTAATATCTTTGTGTTTTCGAGGGGAATTAAATACTTATTGATTGGAATATCTATAAGTGGGGTAGGGCAGAATACCTGGATATATTGTTAAGTAAAGGCACTTCAAATTACATCAATGGTCATCTGCATGCAAATTTCCACAAAATGTGGGTAAACTACAGTCCATAACAGTGTGAATTTTCAAATAGAATTGGACTGGTGACCTGAGAGCTTAAAAATTATTTGTTTATCTGTCTTGAACTTATTTATTTACTTTTTGTTGAGGTTGGTTCTATAATTCAATTTTATGTTGAGACAAGAAATTTTAAGGCTGCCAAGATGATTACCTGAACAAAAATTTCGGAAGTGTTTCTGACTTCTATTCTGAAATGGAAAAAACCTTTTTAAGGGTTTCAGAACTGTGCTGTGCGGGAATATCTGCCAGCAGCATGCAAAGAGTTAAGTGATCACTTTCTGTCCATTATCCATTCATCCATCTGTCTATCCATTGTCCGTCATCTGTCAGGCGTGAACTTTGTTCCATTATCGACTTCTCATAAACCACTGGACCATATTGAACCAAATTTGATATGCATGTTCCTTGTCACATGTCAACTCAAGTTTGTTCAAATAAAGTTGCCACACCCTCTGTGAGCACCACAAGGGGCATTAGTCTGATATCACCCATATATTGTTTTCCAAAATTAAAACTTTTTTCTCCTGAACCATCAGTTAGAAGCTTCTGATATTTGGTATGTAACATATTTAGGGGTGAGAATGGGGGGGGGGGGGGGGGGGGGAGGAGGATGGGTCAGATCAGATTCAAGTTTGTTCAAATTGAGTCTTTGGATTAATATTTTGACTCCCTATTGGCAGGGTTTCCACTATACCGGCACAGCGACCATCAACCGGATGCATTTCCCCACCAGGGAACCTTCCAAACATTAATCAAGGCATTAAAATTCACCCTGACCTGCCCAATCCCAGAGAAATACTTGATTCACAGAATGCTGACGTGCATTTCCAGACTTCTTTTGAAGATTTCTGTACACAAATGTCATAGAAAAATGACTCAAGAAATCTGATGAAACGATTGTTCCATGAGTCCTACATAACTTATTCAACCCCCAATGAAAAGCTAGACAAATTGTAAACAATAACCACATTGAATGTTTAAGGTGTAACATTACAAAACAGTGCGATTTGTTTGGTCAGTATGTACACTATGTAATGTGAGTTGTAAAACATCATTCAGTCGTAAATATGTGACGTTCAGTTTTCTGACCAATCTTGTTACTCCAACTTCTGTAGATGTACTTTCACTGTCAGTGTTAATTAAAATGACACAACAGTCTGCGTGTATTGTGTTCACACCTCATTTGTGTTTTAATTAGTGTAATAGAATTTTGAATCTATTTTCTTGAAAATTATGAAGCGCGAAAAAGAGGGCTTCTTGTTTTCAATTTAGAAACGCAAAAAAACATGAGTGCGATAGTGCTCCTCAAATCAACAACACAGAAATTTATTGTGCAAATGAATGAATTTTAACCTGAATTTCTCCTCATTGGTCCTTATTCTCACGCAATTACCAGCTCTCGGAATGTTAAAACATTCACAAATATCGCTGTGAAAAACCTCAAAATATCCCTCAAATGCAAATGAATAGGGGTTTTGGGACCCCCAAATTTAAAATTTTCCTACCAAACCATGGTCAGCCTGTGGTAGCGGCGACTCATGGTTGCCCCATTATACAGCCTCATTTGTTTTCCCTTAGCAGAAACAATTCTATTGGAGACCAAAGTTTAACTTTCTGCAATATGAGGAAATCTTTAAAAATCTTCTTCTTCAGATCCACTTGTCAGAATCCCTTCATGTTTGGTATACAACATCTCTAGGGAGCAGATTCAAATTTATTCAAATCGAGTCCCTGGGTTTATCTTTGGGCTCCCTATGCAAGCTTAGTGCAATATGAGGGAATTTCTTTAAAAATCTTCTTTACATCCACCTGTTAGAATCCTTTCATATTTGGTATACAACATCTCTAGAAGGGTTAGATTCAAATTTGTTCAAATGGGTCTCTGGGTTAATATTTAGGCTCTCTGTTGGAACCCAAAGTTTAACGTACTGCAATACTTAGTGCAATATGAGGAAATTTCTTTTAAAATCTTCTTCAGATCCACCAGTCAGAATCCTGTCATGTTTGGTATAAAACATCTCTAAGTGGGTAAGATTCACGTTTGTTTAATGCAACTTCCTGGGTTAATATTTGGGCTCACAATGGAAGCCCGAATTTTAACTTAGTGCAATATGAGGGAATTTCTTTAAAAATCTTCTCCAGAACCATCTATTGAAATCTTTCTCAACCCCCCCAAAACATTTTTAAACCCGTTATTAAATGGAGACTTCTGGTGACTTTTGGGATTAAAAATCATGTTATATTTTTATACTGTACCAATGACCCAGACTTAGCTGGTGCTAACTCTTATATTCTAGGGCCAAACACCTATTGTGCACCCCCCAATCCCCAAAATTTGCATCAAAATCCAAAATTAGATGTCCTGTGTGGTCCTCCATACTTTTATCCACTGCGCATGTGCAGTGTCAAGGAAGTCCGAATTTGGAGCCAAATCCACATTCTTTGTTTGGCCCTTGAATCAGTAACATCACACTGAAATCTGTGCTTAAAATCTCAGTTTAAATGATGCCAGACACATAATCATGAGAGAAATGGTGGATCTGAGGATGAAATAAAAGGATGAGAGGAAGGAACAGTGGAAGGATGTGTTCAGGGCTGTAACATATAATTTTTATGCAAAATTATTTCATGTTCCTTAATTTTGGGGCATGGGCCTGATATTTTCATCCTTGCTATGAAATTTCCATTGTTTATTCAGTGTTTCCTCTCTCCCTTTCCTTAATACCCCGAATGCTATTCTCCCATGCTTTTGGCATAATTTTTGTAATTATTTTTACTGAAATTTCTTGGGAGCTTTGGCTTGGTAACAGAATGTTTATTCTGTTTTTCCCCATGGTTACGTCCTCACCCTAGGGTGGTTAGGCATTTCATTCATGCATCTACCATCTGAAGTACTGCAGTTTCTTCTCAGGAAGCCTCTGTTTTACATCGGATAGTGTTAAAACTGGTTACTGATTTCAGGCCATATTTTCAGTGCCTGGAGTCTTGTTTCCAGTTTTTATTCACTTTTGTTTACATTGACAACTGTTACTTCTGACAGTGATTCCTTGTCAGCTATTTAGTTCTGCTCATAGCCAGATACATTATATTGTCCGTAGGTGTAACATTAATTTTTAGACATGTTTTAACATTTTTGTCCACACTTAGGCTTTTTTGGGATCCATTTGGGCTCATCAATCCCATTGGGAACTTGGACTCAACTTGAAAATTTTTTTTTTGTAATGGATTATATTAATATCATGTATCTTATTTTCAAGGGTTAGTGCGAGTACGTTGACTGTTAAACTTTTTTCAAAATGAAAGAAGTTTGTTCAAATTGTAATTTGAGGAAATCTTCCTCTGATTCTCATGCTCAGTGTATTATTTGTAGTCAGTGTACTCACACTAATTCTTGCTCTGTGTGTGGCAATTGGAATGACAAACGTTCGAGACGTGTGTCACGGTATATTGTTAGTGGTGAGAGGTCCATACCGGTCCTCTCACCACAGGGTCACTCTAGTTTTTCAGTCTCTTTTTCAGAGGAACAAGAACAGGGTGATGTTTCTGTGATGTTTTCACGAAGTGTGCCTCCATCGTCGCAGACAAATGAAGAGCTAGCAGCTAAAGTGCTCAATGAAATTCGGCAAATGCCTAAGAGGTCCCACGTAGGATCGATGGCATTGTCACCCGCTAGCTCGCCTGGTGAAGCAATCATTCACGAAATGTTTGTGATGCCGGGTTCGTCCGTTGCAGTCCAGGAAAGGAGATCGGGTGGTGCGAGCACTATAAAAATGGATCGTACACACATGGCGGCGACGGATCCGAGGATGGAATGGAGGAAGCCAATCAGTCTGGTACCTAGCTCATCCAGGTCTGCCCGGACCGCGAGCGAGAGAGCCCCTCTCTCTTACAATAACATCTGGCACCAGATGTTGTTGTATGTAATGTTCGTCAGTCGGAGCATATGTCCACTCCTTGGGATGCTCTGTCGTATAGACAGTCCGGCACGACTCGTCTATTGGCTTCCTCATCCTCCCGGCAGCACACGTGACTGCAACTTGGCTACGTGACTTCTGATATCCAGCCTACTTCACCGACCAGGGATTCCACGTCGATCAAGTCATGCCATTCGGTAGCCAAGGACACGAGGCCTTACCAGTCGGGACATTTGCATAAAAGAAGTATGCAGGAATTAACATCCCAGGAGCTCCCAGTGGCTAAATCACGTAAGACCGCGGCTCCACAGGCCTCCGTGATGGGACTTGCTATAGCTCAGCTCTTTGCAGCATCCCAGCAGCCATCAGAAACTTTTTCGGAACAGGAACTGTCTGAGAAAGCTGGGTCGGTTCACTCCCTTTCAGAGTCAGAAAGGGAGGACCGAGAATCTCATATGGTCCAGTCGGATGGCAAAAGGGAATCAGCAGAGCTGGAATTTTCCCTTTCCGAACAACATAAGATGGCCGTAGATTTCATCCGGCAACACCTTCCAGAAGTTGTTCCTCTGGACCAAATTGCTGCATTCCCGGATAAGAGACTGATAGCGTCACTGGACACAGACTTTTTTCGGCCGGAATAGGGACACTGTCCCTGAGTTTCCGACCCAGTCCAAAAATGTCACACGGACATTTGAACTTTTGAATGACGCTATATTCAAGCTAGCCTCTAAGACTGGCAAATCCGGTTTCTTATTGCCTAGCGCTATACAGCTGCCTTTCATCAATATTAGAAATAGATTTGAAACAGCAGGACAAGGTGTGCCGAGAGTTCCTCTGCATTTGGACGACCAGGCAGAAGACTTGGCATTGTCATTGCCGGCATTCATGTCTACAGTATACTGGAGACGACAATCTTGTCTAATAGAATTAATTTAGGTGCATTATCTTACGCAGATCACCTTACCAGAGCATTATCATTACGTCTCAATGGGAAAGAATTCCAGGATGTTCAAACTTCCGTAAGAGTTTTTTCGAGTGCTATAGCATATTCTACGTATATCTCCACCCTTTCAGTGGCAAATCTGGCTGCATCCACTAGAGTGGATAGTAAGGTGAAAAACTCTCTTCGAGTCGCTCCAGTCACCGGAGAGCTTCTTTTCAACGGAAAGCTTTCTATTATCTATGATCAGATTACTAAGAAAGCTTTGGATTCTCTGCTTTTTAAATCCGCTTCAAAAAAGTCGGACTCAGCAGAGAGGAGTAAGGCAGGCACTTCGGAGGCAAATACGTCCAAGGGAAGTTCCTACAGAGGATCTAAGAAAGCCTCTACATCTTACTCCAGAGACCGTCAGAGTAGTGACTCTGTTATGCTGGCCGAGATAACCGGTCTGACGCCCCTAGGTCGACTGGATGAGGTGTGGGTCATGGAGGATGTGGTTTCTCCTCCCGCAAGCCTCGCAGGGCCAGGAGGTGATGGTTTAAACCTCTATTGCATTCCAGTCAGCGGAAGGCTGTCAAGATTCTTAACCAATTGGTTGTCAATTACAGACAACCCATGGGTGCAAGGGGTAATTTCCGAAGGTCTAAAACTGTCCTTCAAGGAAAAACCACCATTAACTCGAAGTCCACGTTGGACTCAGCTTCCGTCAAATGTTCCGAAGAGAGAATTGCTTCTTTCAAAAGTTCAATCTCTTCTGGACAAGAATGCTATAGAGGTCGTAGAAAACCAGGAATCTCCAGGTTTCTACAGTCACCTGTTTCTGGTTCCAAAACCAGACGGCTCGTTTCATCCAGTCATAGATCTGAGCTGGATAAACAAGCTGATAATGCTCCGAAATTTGATATGGAGACTATCCGATCGGTCAGAGCGAGCATTCGAGTGAACGATTATGCTGCGAGCACAGATCTCAAAGATGCGTACTTTCATCTCATGGTACATCCAGCGTTCAGAAAGTAGGAGTCATTTATCAGTTCCGAGCAATGAGCTTCGGTCTGAATCTAGCGCCCTGGGCATTCACTCGAATAATGAACTCGGTAATGACTCATTTCGGAGCTCATTCGTCTGTAGTAACGTCGGCCTACTTGGATGACATTCTTCAGAGGTACGGCAACAAGTTATTGCTTCAGAACGATGTTCAGAGTCTGCTTCAACTGCTCAGACATCTCGGTTTCATAGTAAACAAAAAGAAGTCTGATCTAGTTCCGTCCAAGTCATTAACCCACCTGGGAATGAGCTTTGAGATGCACAACAATCTCGTTCGTCTGCCGTTAAACAGAGCGAAATTAGTCAGTCTGAGTGCCTTCACTCAGATGTATTAACAGCGAGAGAATTCATGAGACTGACAGGTTTGTGCGGAGCCGCTGCGGATCTTATTCCAATGGCGCAGCTACACACTCGTCCACTCCAGATATTTTTTACTCAGAATTGGAGTGTGAAGACTCATTCGCTCGAAACGAACATCATTTTGTCGAAGCAGATATTCAGTGGTTAACTCAAGGAGTACCACTGTAACTGCTGGATCTGAGTTTTACGATAATGCCGGATGCGAGTCAAACAAGTTGGGGCGCAACTCTGAGCCCAACAGATTCGAGATGCCAGGGTCTTTGGGATCCCCAGTTCCTAAACAACCACATAAACATCAAAGAGATGATGTCAATTTGGCTTGCGCTACGTCAGCGGATGAACATTCTTCAGAATTCGCATGTTCAAATACTGTCCGACAATTCGACAGTAGTAGCGTATATTCGGAACCAGGGAGGCACTCATTCCATTCCATTGTTCAATTTAACGGAAAGAATTCTTCTGTTTGTCCTAGAGCATCAAGTTCTACTGTCGGTCTGTCATATACCGGGTCGTCTGAATGTTCTAGCAGACTCCCTTTCTCGGAAAGGTCGCATGTTGCCGTCAGAATGGACTCTCAACAAACGAATATTCAATGAGGTTTGCTACCAATGGGATCGTCCTATGATAGACTTATTTGCGACACATCTCAACAACCAGTTGCAGACGTATGGGTCGCCATGCCCAAATCCTCGAGCTTTTGCAGTAGACGCCCTCTCGATCTCTTGGGACGGAATGATAGGATACGCGTATCCTCCAGCTCCGTTGATTCAGCAGATATTGCTAAAAATCAAGCAATCTCACTGCAAGATTCTGTTGGTAGCATCTCTGTCACCCCAGAGACCATGGATAAATCTACTCAGGTGTCTGTTGTGGGACATTCCGCGGAAGCTTCGTCCACAGGAGGACCTTCTTTCGCAGGGGAAATCGTGCACACTGCATCACAACCCACAAGGTCTCAACCTTCACGTATTTCCGTTGTGCGGTCCTTCTTACACGGCAAGCATTTTACAGGACGAGCAGTGGACACAATTTCTAACTGTAGGAGGACCTCCTCTTCACTAAATTATGCTGCTAAGTGGAAGGTTTTCTATCGGTGGTGTAGGGATCATTCTATTGATATTTATGATCCCTCCATTCTAGACATTGCTAATTTTCTGGTCTACTTGTTTGACGAGATCAAACTGCAGCCAATAACTATTAAGGGTTATAGGTCTATGGTGTCGGATACCTATGCTCATCATGGTAGCTTACAGATTGGATTTAATGTCTCTTTATCTAAGTTAGTGAAAAACGTTTTGATAAATAGACCTAGAACCCTTAGGTTAATTCTTAAGAGGAATTTAGCTTGGGTTCTTCTGAAGCTAAAAGATGCGCCATTTGAACCTCTTGATACAGTGGACTTCAAAAAGACAGCTTTTCTCTTAGCCTTCTCTTCTGCCAGAAGAGTTAGTGAGCTTCATGCACTATCGGTTGATGATTCTCACTATCGTAGTGTTGGTAATACTATTACTTTGACTACTAATGTGGGATTTTTGGCTAAGAATCAGGCTCCTAATAAGTATCCTGAACCTATTGTTATTAAGGCTCTTCCATCTTCAGAAGGTCATAGGCCTTTGCTCTGACCAGTTAGAGCCATGCGTATTTACAAATGTAGATCTGAGTTTATCAGAAAGGGATGTAAGCGTTTCTTTCTGTCTCTGCAGCCTAATAGAAAGGACATGACAGTCCATTCTATTGCAAGGTGGATTCAATTAACTATCCATACTGCTTATGAAAAATTATCTTCAACTCAGCAGTCTGTGCTTCAGATTTTGGCGCATGAAGTAAGAGCGCTGTCTACATCTTGGGCTTATGCTAATAGTGTTGCTATTACCGATTTGATGAAGGCTGCACATTTGTCTCAGCCTTCCATGTTCACAAATTTTAATCTTAGAAATATTGAGGCCATTTCTGACAATCTGCGTTGTTTAGGTCTGTTATCTGTTGCTCAGAATGTCGTCCACTAAACAGTTGCAACTATAGTTATGCAGGCTTTCTGTTCCGGTAGTGACTCTGTCCTGCTGCCCTCTTCGTTCTGGGGTATTTGACCCAGAGCAAGGAGAAGAGGGGGGGGGGGGGGGATGGTGTTCCTTTATACCACCTGCTTTATAGTGAAAAGCAAGGGAATACCTCCTCTGGAGTCAGTAATTCCGAGTCGGTGCCGGGATGGTTTTAAAGTGTAAATCTAATGTCTATCTCATTTATGTAATATTTTTAAAGTGTAGCTGGCTGTGAAGCATTTGTATATGTCACGTGTCATACGAGCGCTAATATACAATCCTCAGACACTTTTAAATGAGTATAAAGAGTCTCATTCTCTGGACTATCTTTATTTATTGTCTTTCCTTTAAAAGGATTAGTATAATGGGTTATACTGGTTGTTAATAGAGTTCATTGATGTTATTGTGCTCAGTTACGGAATGGTATTGTGTTTTTCTTTTTTGGTATAAACAAGAAAGATACATGTAAAGCCTGTTCTCTTCTTCTCCTGGAGGGGATAATTCTGTTTACATGTAAATGAGTCTATTGGATTTTCCGTTATGTCCTAGGCCCTCCAGCCTTTTTTCTATTCAGCTAATTCTGGGTCGTTGGTACAGTATAAAAATGTTAAAAAATTTATAGTAATTTATATATTTTTTATAATTACCAATGACCCAGACGGGGATGGCCCTCCCATGAGTTGGGAACTCATACCTCCCACTGTTTACATAACACTTACCAGGCACTGGTTGTAAGAATGAGGATTTGGCTCCAATTTCAGACTTCCTTAATACTGCACATGCGCAGTGGATAAAAGTATGGAGGACCAGATAGGACATCTAATTTTTGGATTTTGATGCAAATTTTGGTTGATTGGAGTGGGGCAAAATTTGTGTTTGGCCCTAGAATATAAGAGTTAGCACCAGCTAAGTCTGGGTCATTGGTAAGTATAAAAAATATATAAATTACTATAAATTTTTTAACTTTTTGGCCATCAAAATTACGTATTTAGCTGGGGAGGGGTGTGTCGATCGCCTGATTGATCCAAAGCTGGTCATTATTGAATAAGAAAAAAATAATTGTTTTCTGTTGAATTTGTGATCTACATGTGGTTTGTGTTATGATAAATAAAATAATAATAAAAAAAATGCCGATAGGATTACCAATCCAATGTCAAGTTGTGACAGCACAAAAGTGGGTTTAATCATTATCAACTTATCATCCGGAAACCAATTGTTTACAATTTACTATGTGAAGGGCCACTGTGATCTTGTCCTTTGATTTAGTGATTCCGAAATAAATAGGGCTCTTTCTTGCACCAATGCCAACCTACCTATGAAGTTTCATGAACGTAGGTGGAACCATTGTCAAATTATCATCTGAAAACCAATTGTGTACGATTTATTATGTTCAAGGTCACTGTGACCTTGGCCTTTGACCTAGTGAGTCCAAAATAAATAGGGGTCTTTCACCCACCTAGGCCAACCTACCTATGAAGTTTCATGAATGTGGGTCAAACCATTATCAAGTTATCGTCCGGACACCAATTGTTTACGATTTACTATGTTGAAGGTCACTGTGACCTTGACCTTTCACCTAGCAAGTCCAAAATAAATAGGGTTCTTCCTCTCACTGATGCCAACCTACCTTTGAAGTTTCATGAGCATGGGTCGAAACATTATCAAGTTATCATCCGGAAACCAATTGTTTATGATTTACTATGTTGAAGGTTACTGTGACCTTGTTCTTCACCTAGCGAGTCCAAAATAAATAGGGTTCTTCCTCTCACTGATGCCAACCTTACTGTGAAGTTTCATGAACATGGGTTGAACCATTATCAAGTTATCATCTGGAAACCAATTGTTTTGATTTACTATTTTCAGGGTCACTGTGACCTTGACCTTTGATCTAGAGAGTCCAAAATAAACAGGGTTCTTCCTCTCACGAAGGCCAACCTACATATGAAGTTTCATGAATGTGGGTTGAACCGTAGTCAAGTTATCATCCGGAAACCAAATGTTTACCATTTACTGTGTTCAAAGTCACTTTGACCTTGACCTTTGACCAAGCAAATCCAAAATTAATAGGCTTCTTCCTCTTACCAATACCAACCTACCAAGGAAGTTTCATGAACATGGGTTGAACCATTATCAAGTTATCATCCGGAAACCAATTGTTTACGCCCGCCCAACCGGCCGCCCGCCATTCATCAAACTTTGAGTCGAGTTTGACTTCATCACAACTCGACTAATAATTGAAAACATTGATTCCAGTCTCTTGTTTTTCCTTAACCGTGTCATGTGCAGAGGTGCTGAAACAGATGTTTGTTTGGAGGAGAAAAGCTTCTGTTGCTTTGTCGCACCACCCAAATGTTATTTCACACCTTTTGCAAATAGTAGTTAATTAATCTACATGTACTTTAATTAATCACTTCAATCATGACTAGTTTCATTGCTCTACAAGACTGGAGAGGGTGGGCGGGTCGATTTTACTGAGTGTCATGAACTGGTATCACCTTGCTCACTAGTTGTGTGCTGTAGGCGCTTTCTTGACACACGAGGCTTATCGCTACCACTTTCAACAAACAACATGTTCATCACCTATACAGCTGTAAACAAATATGCGAGATTGAGAACATAGTGAATATCTGTCATATTCTCAGGTCTGGTTTATTCCATTTCTCAATCAATTTGATTGCACAAACACAACAATGTGGTTTCGCAAATGGCGAGACTTTGTACATAACCGAGCTGAGCCCATTGTTTGATTCTCAAACCTAAAAAATAGACTAATAGTGTGTGTCTGCTTCCTCAAATTTTCTGCTGTCATTGCCAACAGAACATGCATATGTCTTGACTATTGAGGAATACAAGTTGACAAGATATCACTTAATTAAGCAGCAGGCAAACGGACATGCATTGCGAAGGCAATTGAGCTAATCCATAACACTTGTGACTGTGGTGAGTCAAATTGTTTTGAAAACAGTCTTTCACTGATCAAACACTGTGGACCACAGGAACTTCGCGGTGGAGAACACACTGCACCGGCATTTTTGTTACATTCCTTGTTGAACCTACTGTAAATACATATAATTTAAAAAGTATTCAGAACTTTTCAAAAATCAAAATACAAGGAAAGCAAAATAATAGTATTGTTATCAATTCATTTCTTTTTTTTACTTATTATTCTCCACCCACTCAATTTATTGATATCTGTCCCAAACCTTACCATTCAGTTATTTGATTTCTTTCCAGAGGGAGAGAGAAGAAGTAATCACCGTGGTGACCCAGAAAAAGTTTCATCACAGTCAATCAGGCTGATTGGACTATTTTTAGCACAACTGTTACAATAATAATAATAATACCAGTTTGGCCGCCCGCTGATTTGTCGTGGTTCTCATATGAGAAGGCCTTGGTTACCCCTGTTCTACCAACTGCCTCTCTATTCCCATGCTTCTTCTCTCCTCCCAACACTCGGTGCCGAACTGCTTGATGACATCCCTTGCCGCCAATTCTTCCCAATCTCTCCAATTAGCATATTAACCCTCTCATTTGAGTCACCCCCTAACCACATGTCCTTCATTCTCCCTTCCCACTTCCCCATTATACTCCCCGTGAATCTTGTTCTTTTAGACTGGTATTTTGGGCATTCTAGAAGAAAGTGTTCCAGGGTCTCCACCACGCCCAAATTACACATCTGGCACTCTTTTTCACTGTTTTTCCCAATTTTTCCCCCAACTCCAGGGACCATGACCTCAGCTTGAACAACAGTGACCTCCCAAAGATGCCATCAAGGTACTCATCAATACCAGGCTTCTCTTTATCACGCAGACCACCAAAAGATCTCTTTGATTTGACCCCCTCTCACCAATTACGGTTACAATCCTCCATGACCCTTTCTCTGACGACCTTTTTTAACCTGGTTTACCTCAACGTCAAGGTCCGAGATCTCCAATGAGTAGTTTTCTACTAGCTCCCTCAATTGGACCAACAACCCCGTCTTGATATTTGAGTTGAAAGTTTTCAGGAACATTACTTTACACCTTTGGCTATCGGGGAGATTTACCAAATAATTAAGATAACCGAGTTTCAATAGGTCTATCCTGTCCTTGATCCTCATCCATCCAAGCTCACCCCTGATTGCTTCTAGCACTGCGTTATTACTCGACCCTGTTATCCATCGGCCTGCATCATTCTGCAGGATTTCCAAGCTCTTAACAGCCATCTGGTTTAGAGGTACAACTTCCGTACCATATGTTATACTTGGTAGACCCACCATTTCCCAAATGGTTTTCCCCACGAAAACCTTATTGAAACTGTTTCTCCCTATAAGTTTCATTTGGTTAAGGATTCGCTTCCCCTTCACAATCAATTTATTTGTGTTGTTTCGGTAGATGCCTCTTCCTGTGATGTTTATATTTACCCCAGGTACTCATAGTCACTAGTCTCTCCTACACTAAGAAGTTTGCTGCTACCTTCCGGAATGCAGAACTCCCCCACTCTCCACCTTCGAGTGGGATCCTCTTTGCAGCCCACAGGTATAACTTTGCTCTTGCTTTCATTAAGTTTGAGTCTCCATTTGCTCCCATATTTCCCAACAATTCCCAGCATCTTTGCTAGCCCCTCTTAGCTTTCTGACACTAGCACCATATCATCTGCAAAAAATAGCCCTGGGATCTTCAAGTCGCCAACTGCAACCCCCTCGTCGCTATGCAGGAGTTCATCTCCTAAACCTTTGATGTACAATGCAAAAAGAATTGGCGAAAGGATACACCCCTGTTTTAGGCCTATCTCCATAGGCACAAGTTTTGTTGTAATGTTTCCCAGGCTAAGTTCACTCTGTACATCTTTATATAATACTTTCATAATCCCAACAAACTCGTCTCCCAAGCCCAGAGCCTCCAGCTTGTGCCACATACCCTCCCTCCATACTCTATCGTATGCCTTTTTAACATCCAAAAAGGATATAAACATCTTTTTCTTTTTTGCTTTTGCAGATTCTATCATTTGGGATAGTGCGAAAAGATGGTTTGTGACTCTCCTTCCCTTCCTGAAGCCATTCTGGATTTCTCCTAAAAAACCCTTCTCTTCAATCACCTCCTCTAATCTCCCATACAGGA
This sequence comes from Pictodentalium vernedei, assembly GCA_031216915.1. NCBI lineage: Eukaryota > Metazoa > Mollusca > Scaphopoda > Dentaliida > Dentaliidae > Pictodentalium > Pictodentalium vernedei. The sequence continues at coordinate 279,330,655 of CM062289.1, forward strand.
CTTTACAAAAGACTTTTCCAATGTTGCTGCTGACAGAGATCCCTCGATTGTTATCCAACATGTCTTTTTCCCCCTTTTTGTGAATAAATGTCACTTTACTTTCCCTCCACTCCTTTGGGACCTGTTGTGTTTCTGGGGCTAAATTGAATAGGGCAGTTAGGCTTTCCAAGAGTTCCTCTCCCCTTTTTTTGATAAACTCGTTAGGAATTTTGTCCACCCCTCCCACTTTTCCATTCCTTAATTTTGAGATCACCCTTCGCACCTCCTCAGTTTTGATTTCGCTGCACACGAAATTCGATGGATTTTCCTCCACCTGCTTCGGACACTCTGGTGGGTTCCCCATGCCCCATCGCTTATCGTTTACCTTTTCCCAGTGCTTGTCTAGTTCTAATGCGATTTGATCTCTCTCTTCTGTAACTGTGCCATCTACTTTAATACTCTGTGAGTTACTCCCTTTGTTACGTTTGTTCACCCATTTCCAAAATACGTTCAAACTCGACCCCCTCTGTCGTTCTTATCGCTCTAAGAAGACTGCTATTTTGCTCTCTCCGATTGTCATCTTTAATCTTATTTACTTTATTTCGTGCTTGTTGGTATTCTTCCTTTCCTACCATGGCCTCATTGCTTTCCAACCCCTTAAGTTTTCTACTTCTGTATGCAGCACATTTACCTTTTCTATCCTTTATGGCCCTTTTCAGTTCTTCGTTCACTCTGTACCCAAGTTCCCGTGTCGGCACCCTAATCTTTCCTACACTTTCCTTCCCTGCCTCCACTAGGCTTGCAACTATGGCGCCGGCCATCTCCCCTTGTGTACGGTTGCAAGCTTTGGTTTCAGTTTTTCTTCGAACTTTGCCCAGTCGATATCATTTTTGAGTTCCCAAAACTCCTTGAAGCTTCCTTTGCTTTTATCTAGGTTTTTGGCCCTGATCATCACTGTAATCAAGTTGTGATCACTATCCATTTTGCCCCCATCATCCACTTCTACCCCTATCACCTCCCTCCATAAATTAATATCTGTGAGAATGTAGTCAATTATTGATTTTCTGTCGTTTCTCTCCCAGGTCCATTTCCCCTTACATCTCGAATCCCTGTTCAGAATCTTCAGACCGAGCTCATTTGTGAAGTTCAACAGCTTCCTTCCATTCCTGTTGACTTTCTTGTCTCCACCCTCTATGCCTTCTTCCATATCACCTATGTGTCTATTAAAGTCGCCCATCAGAATTATACCGAGCCCCGTGTTTTCTAGTTCAGTGATATTGGACCTTAGTTTTGAGTGTATCGAGTCATTTCACTCCGGTTTACTTCCCTCCACCGCACAGTACACAATCCCAATGGCAATACTTTTGTTTCTCAGACTGATCTTTACCCATCCAATTTCTTTTGACACCTCAACCTTCCAGATCTGTGATCAGCAATGGTTTTAATTCCTCTTTAATGTACATGCCCACTCCTCCCCCCTTTTTTTGGCCTTCCGTTTGCCCTACACCTATCCACACACACCCGCTTACTTGGTCTACCCATTTGTCTTGTCTTACCCACATCTCGCTTAAGCCCATGACATCAAACTCCTCAGGCCTCGATCAATGTAGCAATTTCACTTACTTTACGGTGGAGACCCTGGATGTTGCTATAACCCACTTTCAGGGTACCGAGGTTCGTTGGCTTCTGCCTACTGAGCCCATTGTTTTCTGGCACTAGCCTTGGTAAACTTATTCTGTCCCCCTCACTCTTGTTCACCCCACCTATGTCCACTCTAGTTATACTTGCCTCTGAACCTCCGACCCTGCTCCTCTCCAAAAAAGGCTCTACTACCCGTAGAATTTTATTCCCCAATATCCGTTTCCCCACTCTGCTAAGATGCAGCCTGTCACGCCCATACATGCTCCCATTGTCCCGAAACGTGTCCCAATGGTTGATAAAGGGTATTCCCAGATCAACACAGTAGTCCTCCAACTCATCATTTAGCGCCAAAATCCTTGAGTTCCGTTCGTCCCCACCTCCAAGGACAGGAATGACCCTGTATACGACTACCCTTGCATTCCTACTTAGCAGTTTGCCGACTAAGCCTCTATACGACTCGACCAAACTTACTGACCTTCTCTCCCTGATATTGTTCGTCCCCACATGGACCACCACTACCGGTTCTGGTCCTGACCCTGCCACAATGCCATCTAGCGGTCCCTGGGATCCTCCACCTTCGCCCCCGGAAAGCACAAGACTGTTCGATTGGAACTATCAGGACCACCAACCACATTGTCAATCCCACCTACAGTGCTGCTCCCCACTACAACTAATTTCCTTCTTCTGGCCCCAGTTCCTATATCATCTGCACTTCCTCTCGTTTTGCATGCCCCTGGCCCCCTCTTTCTCTTCACCGCCCTTCTTACCCCGTCTGGCCTATCAACATCAACAACCATCTCACCCCCCCACAATTTCCCCCTCACTCTTGTCCATAGCCAGGGGTATCAGAATCTAAAACACTAAACCTGTTTTCTAAACACCACCTAGTAACCTTGGCAGCCTTACGCTGACTCTGGTTTCTGGACTCGGCGCAGCCCTGACCTGACGCCACCTTCCAAATTTTCCTACTAGAACCCCTCTTCTCAGTTACACCATCCACATCAAGCATTCTTCCCCCATGTTTCCTGCTTCCCAGTTTCCTCCTTGAGTCCACAACGACCTTCCACCCACCTTCCACCTCACCATCATAGGTAACCTTCAACGGGGTAACTCCAGATACACTAGCCCTCCAGAACCTCCCTCTCAGCTCTTCAATCTCCCGCTCGAATCCAACACACTTCACTAATTGTTCATGAAAATTACTTTCTGTCAAATCCTCTACCACATCAATGCTAGCCATAATGAACTGCTCAGTGTACATCATTTTGAAAACTCTTTTATAGACTGATAGAAAAAAGCCATCTTTGTGGTCTTCTATCAAAACAAGATTATGTTTGGCTTCTATCAAAACAAGTCTATCAAATAAAATGGGCATAAATCAGGTTTTGTTTAAGAGCCCTGTTGGTTTTTATTTATCAAAACAACCATGTAAAACAAGCCATCCTTTTGGTCTTCTATCAAAACAAAATTATATTCAGTCAATGTTTCAAGAAATTGGCTTTATTTTTCAGTCAATTTGTAAATTGACTGACTTTTTTAGTCAATTTACAAATTGACTGATTGAAACAGGCAATTTATAAATTGACTAAAAATTTCAGGCAATTTACAAATTGACTGATTTTAGACATTGACTGTAACATATACACAAAATGTACGTGTACATCAAAATGAAGATTGAAATGTATAGAAGTTATTAGAACCCAAAACACGTGTGTAATCAACTCATAGAGTTGACCATAGGTACCACTGGTTCCTGGAAGTCTACTACCGTATTCATACCAGAACTGATAATTTAATAAAATTTCATGCGAACAACTTGTGGCAAAATGTGCTGTGCATATCCAAGAACAAAGCTAGGGTATCAAAATTCTTGGGGTGGGTGGGTCTCATGGTTATGGGACATTTCGTCCCAAAACCGGTTCATCCCAGGACGTTTCGTCCCAAAGTGGCAACTGGGATGATTCATCCCAACAATTTTTTCAGAGTATCGAGTTCATTCGTCCCAAATGAATTTGTTTTTTTTAAACATCCGGACAATTCGTCCCAACATTTAAAATCATTCTATCAGTGCAAATTGCCTTAGACGCAATTTTGTTCTCAGCAAATTATACTTTGCGAGATGTGTGGGATGGGTGGGTCTCATGGTTACTTGACGTTTCATCCCAAAACCTGTTCATCCTGGGACCTTCCACCCAGCCTGGCAGGACGTTTCATCCCAAATTGACAACCGTGATGATTCATGCGAACAATTTTTTTCAGAGTATCGAGTCAATTCATGCCAAATGAATTTTTTTTTTTAACATCAGGACGATTCGTCCCAACATTTAAAATCATGGTATTGGAGCAAATCGCCCTGGATGGAATTTTTTTTCAGCAAATTATACTTTGATTTACATGTATAGTGAAGCAAAAATATTTTAATGTCCCAAATTTATTATTTGGTTAATGTTTACTTATGTGAGAAAATAAAAGTATCAACTTGGAAGATTTAATTTCCCACTAGGGAGTGCTGTATCTCAGTGGTAAACAGTTGGACTTCTATGCTAGAGGCACAGGGACTCGATGTATTATCAGATTGTATCAATTTGAATAAAATATATATTATATTATCAATACTAAAAAAAGTGAAGGTATGACACTTTCCAGATCAAATTTTTTAACAATCTCTAAAATATGAATGAGAGAGTCGGCTATCCATGCCAGCTGTTATCTGGTAACCGAACAATGAATGCCACATTGCGGTTTCATTGGTCGTCTACCTATAGACACAATTGCGGAAATTTCAAAAGTCTTTATGCTTCTCTCAATACAACACAAAATGACACAACATCTTAACTTCAATAAAAACATTTTAATAAAAACGTAGATTACGTGGGAAGGAAAATTTAGAGGGGGCAGCAAGAAGTTTTCTCCCTTAAGACTCCCCCTCAACCACTCAACCATCCAACCCCCACCCCTTAGTAAAGTGATATTTCGTAAAGTGATATTTCTAAAACTCTTGGAGAGAGATTATCTATCCCACAACTTATTTCAGCTAGTACAATATTTCTTGGGTGTTGTGAATTTTACAGGCTCACTTTTAGTATGTGACCTTAAGAACCAATAAATAAATAAATAAATTTAATAAAGTATATTTTTTATACCCCTCACAAACAAAGCTTGGGGGGGGGAGGTATATAGGAATCACCCTGTCCGTCCATCCATCCATTTGTCCATCTGTCCGTCCTTATAAGTGCAACTCCTCCTAAACCGTTTGAAGAATTTTCATGAAACTTTACACAATGGAAGAACTCCATATGAAGATGTGCATGAAGCAGTATAATTTTGTTCTGACATTTCCAAGGGGAGATAATCTAACTTATACATTCGGGATTCGGGGGGTATCACTTTGTGAGCTTGCTCACAGTACCTCTAGTTTATATTTACCATTGATTTTTTGTCATTTTTACCATGTGGATTTTTTGTTCTATGGGAGTTTTGGTGCTGTGAGGCATTTTGTACTATGGGCATCTGTCCATGGGGCATATTTCTTTAGTCAAACTTGCCACCCCCCCCCCCCCCTTTTCAGGTGAGCCTTGACAGGAATGCAACCCTTATAGAGTGCTGCCATTATCCTTTATCTAATTCAAGAGAGAGAGGGACAACTCTTGCCATACTTTTCCCGAATAACTGAAGAATTTCATTATTTTCTTTTAAATCAGAGTTGAACCAGTATTGGTAAGAACCTGATGTGCACCTTCCAATGAAGGACCATAGGGACTGTTTTATGAAACAAAAACTAAAAATATATAAAAGTTTGAATTATGAATAGCACATGAGGCATTTTTAAGTCAATTAATTATTATTTCATATTTTCCTGCTTGTATTCTACAAGCACCATTGTTTGCGAAGTGTCGAAGAAACAAACATTTTGATCCAAATTGTTCCAACCTGTGGAGAAGTCTCTGAAAGATAAGTTGACACCAGGGTTTATTGCCATTTCATCAACTGAATGAAAATAAGTATTAAGCTTTGAATATTGTTTGTATCTCAACTGTTTGATGTCTGTTGGTGGCTTATGTTTTGTTTTTTTTTTTGTTGTTTTGTGCATTTTTACTTTTAACTGAGAGAAGTGTTTAGTTTTGTACTAGTGTTTGTACAACAATTAACTTATTCATGTTTTGATAGTAATGACTTAGTATTTGAAGTTTGTCTTGTTTATATAACCATTGTGTGTTAGCTTGTTATCAAAGGTTCTGAAATATATATATAACAGGTAGAAACCTTTCCAGCTAAACACTTCTCTCAGTTAAAAGTAAAAATGCACAAAAAAAACAGAAAAAAACAAAACTTAAGCCATCAACAGACATCAAACAGTTGAGATACAAACAATATTCAAAGCTTAATACTTATTTTCATTCAGTTGATGAAGCAGAAAAAAACAAACAACATTCAAAAACACTAGTAAATAAAAAAAAAAAATTAATGTGTCGGATATATATTTCTTAATATAATATATTTCTGTTTAATTTAATATTTTTTATAATTGGTAAAAAATGCATTTACATAAGATTAAAACATATTTTCATTCTGGTGATGAAGTGGGAATTGATGAATAGGGAAAATATATTTTTAGAGGCAGTTGATGAAAATGGGAATTGATGAAATGGGAAGAACGAAATGATGATTTCGCACGCCTTTGGCGCGCAGGGACAGTATGGGGACAAGCCTGTTTCAACCCTCTGTGACTGTATACGATGGCTCTCACATGTCAAGGCGTGTTGAAGGAGGAAAAGGATCCGATACTCGGCAGGTGTCTCCAGTAGTGTCCAGTTGTGGATGGGTGGTATCATTGGCAGATGTCAGTTGAACCCTCGAGTGAGGACCAGTGTGGGAGGTTGGGTCCTCTCACAAAGGTACTACCTCTCCCCGAGGGTGCAGTCAATCTGGATTTTTGGGCATTCTGCCGCTTCGAGGATGATAATGAGTGATGGCCATCACTGGCAAGTATAATCTGCCTCAGGCTCTGTTATAGTTGGACTCTTTGGAGGAAAACAACAACGACCCCTTTCAGGGACCACCAAGAAGAAGACCCGAACTTCCCTGGTTCGGGGGCAGGCCTGCATTGTAATCCTATTGGGTTGGGACAAAAGATGCGCAATGCGCTTACAAAAAGGGGCAGAAGTGAGACACAGGACCAACGCTCGCCTCCCTTAAAGTGGTTGACCACTTTTAGGGATGGAGCGGAGGATGTTCAGGAACCGTGGGGGTGACTGTTTCCATAACGGTTAGACTGTCTGTAGCGGTTATTGGGGTGCTGGTCAAAAAAACATCTTCTGTGTACCTGCTTAAAAGAAGAAGGTAGAATAAATTTTCATTAGAATATGTAAACTGTAAAGATAAAGGTAGCACCTCTTTAGTTGCGTGTCCTTGTGGTATCTGCTGTGTGTGTGTGGAGAGTATGGAATGCACGAATCTTTACATTCATAAGAGCAGTAACATACTCTCGTGTGGTATTGTGCTGTGTGTGTGCTTGTCGCTATGGGGGAGAGTATGAAATGCACGAATCTTTACATTCGTAAGAGCAGTAACGTACTCTCGTGCTTGGGACCCCAATCATTCCCTATTTATTATTTAGTTTTAAGGTGCAGGGGATCGTGAGCATTTTAAGTGGGCTGAACTTCCTAGTTTGCATAGGGACGATAGCAGGTCTAGCACACTAGACCACACCCGAGGGTGTTTCTTTCCTGTTGTGTCCTTCACTTAGAGTTGCCCTCCGCGCCCCATGGGACACACCCATAAAAACACTCCACGACAGGGCTGATATCCCCACCATTAAAGACCGCCTAGCCACCCTGGCCCCGAAAATTCATGACCGGTTAGCCGACAGCGAACTAATCTCCGAACTTGGAGTAATTTCCGAAAGCCGACAAAAGCCCAAAAATTGCAATCAAAACTAAGACCGCTCGAATAAAAACTAGGGAATGACAAAGTGAACTGCGATCCCCGACGCCCCCGAATTCCCCTAAACTAAATTAAAATGGGAAGACACCGACACCAGTTATTATAATACTAATGTAATTTATTCAAACCAATGACAATTCATCCACATCTGAGACATTTCATTCCACACTAGACTCAAAGGAACTCACTCTGACATCTACATGTACAGCAACATACAAAACTAGTTGCAAATGCAAAAAAATTCCTTCTGTGAAATGTCTCTCTGATATGATTGGTTCCTCCTCATTAATGCCACCATTCCCTGACACTTAGTCTTAGAAAGCTCTTACTTACCAAGGTTTATTGTCATAATGATATGGTATTAAAGAGAAAGAGATCATTCTCAATATCTTATAATTATTTATTTTAAGTGGTAGCCAGAAAAATGTTCATGAACATTCAAACCTGGGAAAAATGTCCATGGACATGATGTCTATTTAATAAATAATAGCTGTGAATCATATAATCACAAATTATAGCAGCTTGGAAAATGAACTGAATACTTTAAACCATGTTTTCATTCAAATTGATATTAACAGCTTTTATTATTTGTGCAAAGCTTTCTAAGAAATGTTTTTAGGTATGGATAGATTAGGTTTACAGATTAAAGAGAATCTCCCCTCAATGATAAAACTTTCTGCAGACATATCCCACTCCTGTATACAAAATGCGGCGTGGCATTCATTGTTCAGTTACCAATAACAGCTGGTGTGGAAAGCCGACTCTCTCGATTCAGTCGATAAAAAGTGAAAAAGATGTGAATAATAGTCAAATTCCATCAATCTTGGGCTCAAACTCTCAGGGGCTCCGCGAATTACACAACATTTTGTTGTTTAAATGAGCGAGATCGATGAGGTATTCGCCATTTTAGAGATTGTTGAAAATTTTGATCTGGGAAGTGTCATATCTTTACTTTTTTAGTATTGATAATATAATATATATGTTATTAAAATTGAAAAAATCTGATAATACATCGAGTGCCTGTGTGCTAGAGGGCCCAAGTTCAATCCCTGTCCAGAATGGCCCATGTTGTGACCTTGGGCAAGGCACTTTATGCCGGTTGCCTACATGGAGGCACAGTGACGCCGTGTACTAAGGCGTACTACACGTCGATGGTGCACATGTCTTCAACCACTGTAACCCTGCTTGGATAAATTTGGGTTAGCATTTCCTATTGTTTACATGATTTTTCTTTTGAAATTGCTTAGCTACAGTTAAAAATTGATTAGAAATCTGCTATGTGAATCCAGTTAAATCGAGCCCTGCACAACATAGATAACGGTAATATTTGATGAAAATAGTACATGTACTCTCATCAGCTTTTATCCGGTCTTTGGACCAGCAGAACTTTTCAGCTTTGTTTTGCTATTATTAGCTTTATGCCATTATTACTAGTAGTCTTTTGTGGTGTACTGTGATAAGAATCAGTACACCCGAAGCTGCAGGTTGTATTTAGTATATATATATATCTTCAGTATATTTTTTTAGCCATTCTGGCTTGGGGTCAACAACATAATATAGCCTTGGGTTTTTAGTTGACACTTTTTGTTTTAGAAGTTTTCACCCTCATTACCCATCTGTCGAGAAACTGACATGTATGTTGAAGGTGGGAGACAATGCTAGACATTTTGGATCGTAGTTATAATCAGATATGCATGTATGATCAGACTGATGCACTGAATAAAAGTTTCAGCATTCCAAAGTTGCACAGGGTCCAGGGACAATGTGGGATTTGAAATATCTTGTGACCCCGTCCAACAAATAGCAGTCTGGTACACAGCTAGGTGGTCCATTTGTTTCCAAGTGGACTATTCCAGGGCAGTGCAGTGTCCATTACAGTGCTTCCAGTTTAACTAGAATATAGGGTATTAATTTGGTGTAAATATAGCATGTTAAGTGCTGGTTTTTACAGTCAGTACCTTGCTACCACTGTATAAGGTAGTGGGGTTGGACTCGTGACAACACTACACACATCCCCACAAGCACATGCACCCAAAGACACAGACATTAAATCTCTTAAAGAGGGGTCTTATCTCTGTTTTAATCTATTTATTTAAAATGTATGCTGATCCCAACCAGACAAGCTTGTTTCAAGTCCACTGAAGTTGATGTTGGAACACTGTTTCAGTATTTTGTAAGAGACTTCGTCTTCGGTCGACATTTTGTAATTATACCCATGACCTCTTCAAGGCTTATTGGTTCACTTAATTTATGATATTCCCCATATTCAGGCCTTTGTTTGGAGTTTATTTCATTGAAAATTGAGTTGTTGTCTTGGACAAATTTATTCACTGTTCCTTTGAAATTGTCAAATTTGTGCCGTTCTTGTGCACAATGGGCTTTCTTTAGAAATTTGACAGAAGTGCTAGGGCTGCACGGTATTCAAAATGAAATACCAGTATCGGTATTAATAAAATTTCTGAGGTATACCAGTATATTGAAAGACTGCTCAGATAACTGAACATGCAGAATGTGGAAAGTGGGTTGTGACTAAATCATTGGCATAGGGGAGTTATCACCCAAACTATCACTTTCAAATTCTGTACATATGTACAAAAACAAAATGTTTCAGCCGGTGGACATCCAGGTTTAACCCGGAGGTTCAATGGCTGGAGTTTTGCTTGTGCTTGTGATGCATTGCAATATTAGTTTAGCAATGAAACCATTCTCATGTGACCCCTCATTGGAATGAGCTTTACAAGCTCGTTTTTATTGAGGGGTCTCTTGATATGGGTTTGTTAAATTTTTATTAAAAATAATATTGTTTGACTGTGCAATTTGGTGATGTGGCTGATTCATTAGGTAAAGGGATGATATTCATTCGAGACTACAGATTTTTCTATGAGCTTCTATTTTAGCACTCATAATTCTCCAATGTGGCATTGAAACCATGCACTTACTGCTTAAATCTATTTATATATTCATAATACACCACCCCATACCCTTTTCATCCCATTCCCACTACTTTCCTTTTCCTCGGTATCCCTCAGTGTTTAGTATGACCACACATTATGCATCAAAATGAGAGTATGATGTATAGAACATAAAAAATATATATACAATATAAATTATAATGGAGCCTGAAGCACATTTGGCCACGAGTTGTTCTGAAATATTATTTTGGCTATGTATTGATGGGTGGAGCATTATCTTTTTGGGGGTTCCAGGTCATTGTAGGCCTGGGGAGTAAGTAGGTATGGTTCTCCCATTGGTGGGTGGGGGCAAACCTCCACCAATGGGAAGGCCATACTTACCCCTACCTGAGGCCTATGGTATCCTCCTTCCTATTGGTGGGGGTCCAGATGTGGAAAAGGGCTCCTCAAATAAAAGTTTGAAAATTCAATGCATGTACCCTCAGCGTGAATCTGGGATCCTCTGATGCTTTAATTTTCCCATGGGGGTGGGGGCGGGGGCACTATAATTTTAGGGGGTGACACCCCCCCCCCCCCCTCCCTGGCTACACCACTGTATTATTTTCTTATCAGTTCTCAAATATATACAGTAGCAGACTTCCAGGAACCAATGCTGGCTGTGTCAACTCCATGAGTTGATTAACATATATTTTTGTGTTCCATACATCTCGGCCTTTGTTTTGATGTATATTTTGTGTATATTTAATTCGCATTTATGGAATATCAGTGGTGGATATTTCAAAGTAAACAAATTTCCCTTACTTTTGTAGCACCTTAACCACGGGCTTGTTACAAACAGTGATTTAACAATAAAATATTATCAGACAAGGGTAACTGGATATCGCTCATGATGAATACTGTAATATGACGCAAGGGAGAACATAGAATTCCTACCTCAATATTTTGAACTGTTCTAAATTTATTGTATTTACATCCATTCTGGGCACCATTTTCTTAAGGAAAGTTTTGTTTTGTAGATGACACATATGATTTCATCAAATTAAAATACAAACAGTGAATAAAACAGTGTGCAACAGTTTTACAAGAACACTCGTTTCGTTCACATGGTGATTACGTGAACAGATGATCATCTACCAAATATTATGCATCTTGAATGGTCTAAGTAACTTAATCATCCTTTCTTGTATTCTCAAAGATTTTTAGATTTTTGCCTTGAGAGGTTATATATATATTTCAATCCCATGCAATATAGTAATACTTGTTAATGATTAAAAAACAGCTTCCCAAGAATTTTTACACAGCCGAATGTTCGGCTTGCCCAACCCAAACGTGAAAGGTCTGTCGGTTAGAGTAATTTCTGAAATTTTGCACACAGCAAAGTATGATCAGTTGTCGAAAAGAACTCTTTATCATTTATGGAAGCTTGGCTTTTAACTGTTGCATCTCATCACCACATCTCCAAGTAATTATAATCCATGCCAGCAACAGAGGACCAAAAAAAGGATCCTTTCCCATCACCAAATCGGCATTCATTCTCCTTCTCTAAACCACTGAAACTTTTTATGCATAGTTCATGCCTGATAATTAAGTATTTTTTTCTGATCAAAACAATGAATTGTTGAAATTTTCATCTCTTCATAACATCATGACATCTGATACATAATAATAATAACTCTTCGGCCGGCCACTGATTTGTCGCGGTTCTCGTATGAGAAGGCCTTGGTTACCCATGTTCTACCAACTGCCTCCCTATTCCCGCGCTTCTTCTCTCCTCCCATCACTCGGAGACGAACTGCTTGATGACATCCCTTGCCCCATTCTTCCCAATCTCTCCGATTAGTATATTAACCCTCTCCTTTGAGTCGCCCCCTAACCACATGTCCTTCATTCTCCCATCCCACTTCTCCATTATACTCCCCGTGAATCTTGTTCTTTTAGACTGGTATTTTGGGCATTCTATAAGAAAGTGTTCCAGGGTCTCCACCACGCCCACGTTACACATCTGGCACTCCTTTTCACTGTTTTTCCCAGTTTTTCCCCTCAGCTCCAGGGACCGCGACCTTAGCTTGAACAACAGTGACCCCCCCCAAAGGTGCCATCAAGGTACTCTTCAAAACCAGGCTTCTCTTTATCACGCAGGCCACCCAAAGATCTCTTTGATTTGACCCTCTCTCGCCAATTACGGTTACAATCCTCCATTACCCTTTCTCTGACGATCTTTTTGCCCTGGTTTGCCCCAACGTCAAGGTCCGAGATCTCCATTGAGTAGTTTTCTACTAGCTCCCTCACTTGGACCATCCACCCCGTCTTGATATTTGAGTTGAAAGTTCTCAGGAACATTACTTTACACCATCGGCTATCGGGGAGATTTACCAAATAATTAAGATAACCGAGTTTCAATAGGTCTATCCTGTCCTTGATCCTCATCTACCCAAGCTCACCCCTGATTGCTTCTAGTGCTGCGGCATTACTCGAGCCTGTTATCCATCGGCCTGCATCGTTCTGCAGGATTTCCAAGCTCTTAGCAGCTGTCTGGTTTAGGGGTACAACTTCCGTAGCGAATGTTATACTTGGCAGACCCACCATTTCCCAAATGGTTTTCCCCACGAAAACCTTATTGAAACTGTTTCTCCCTATAAGTTTCATTTGGTTAAGGATTCACTTCCCCTTCACAATCAATTTATTTGTGTTGTTTCGGTAGACGCCTCTTCCTGTGATGTTTATAATTACCCCCAGGTATTCATAGTCACTAGTCTCTCCTACACTAAGAAGTCTACTGCTACCTTCCGGAATGCAGAACTCCCCCACTCTCCACCTTCGAGTGGGGTCTACTTTGCGGCCTACGGGTATAACTTTGCTCTTGCTTTCATTAAGTTCGAGTCTCCATTTGCTCCCATATTTCCCAACAATTCCCAGCATCTTCTCTAACCCCTCTTCGCTTTCTGACACTAGCACCATATCGTCTGCAAAAAATAGCCCTGGGATCTTCAAGTCACCAACTGCAACCCCCTCATTGCTATGCAGGAGTTCATCTCCTAAACCTTTGATGTACAATACAAAAAGAATTGGCGAAAGGATACACCCCTGTTTTAGGCCTATCTCCATAGGCACATGTTTTGTTGTAATGTTACCCAGACTAAGTTCACTCTGTACATCTTTATATAATGCTTTCATAATCCCAACAAACTCGCCCCCAAGCCCAGAGCCTCCAGCTTGCGCCACATACCCTCCCTCCATACTCTATCGTATGCCTTTTTAACATCCAAAAAGGCCATGAACATCTTTTTCTTTTTCGCTTTCGTGGATTCTATCATTTGGGATAGCATGAAAAGATGGTCAGTGACTCTCCTTCCCTTCCTGAAGCCATTCTGGATTTCTCCCAAAAAACCCTTCTCCTTAATCACCTCCTCTGATCTCCCATACAGGACTTTACAAAAGACTTTTCCAATGTTGCTGCTGACAGAGATCCCTCGATAGTTATCCAAGACGTCTTTTTCCCCCTTTTTGTGAATAAATGTCACTTTACTTTCCCTCCACTCCTTTGGGACCTTTTGTTTTTCTATGGCTAAATTGAATAGGGCAGTTAGGCTTTCCAAGAGTTCCTCTCCCCCTTTTTTGATAAACTTGTTAGGAATTTCGTCCACCCCTCCCGCTTTTCCATTCCTCAATTTTGAGATCACCCTTCGCACCTCCTCAGTTTTGATTTCGCTGCACACGAAGTCCGAGAGATTTTCCTCGACCTGGTTCGGACACTCCGGTGGGTTCCCCATGCCCCATCGCTTATCGTTTACCTTTTCCCAGTGCTTGACTAGTTCTAATACGATTTGATCTCGCTCTTCTGTAACTCTGCCATCTACTTTAATGCTCTGTTGGTTATTCCCTTTGTTACGTTTGTTCACCCATTTCCAAAATATGCTCGAACTTGACCCCCCCCCCCCCCCCCCCCCCCCCCCCCCCCCCCCCCATCGTTCTTATCATCCTAGTAAGACTGCTATTTCGCACTCTCTGGTTGTCTTGTTTAATCTTGTTTACTTTATTTCGTGCTTGTTGGTATTCTTCCTTTGCTACCATGGCCTCATTGCTTTCCACCCCCCTTAAGTTTTCTACTTCTCCTGTATGCAGCACATTTAGCTTTTCTAACCTTATTTACATCGAGACAACAAATATCAATCACAATCATTTGTCTCCACTTTGGAAAAACATACAGAAATTTGTTTTTCTAGTTTGGACCTTCATGACGCAAATTTTTCCCATTTCCAGAGGCTCCGATTCCTTTCCCGAAGTACACAGGAATGCCCCTTCCAAGTCAAGTTGGCCCTGAACATTTTGTCCCTGAGGACACTACATTCTTAATAGTCATTTCAGACATTTTACGGGACCACGTAGCCAGGATTGGAAGTGAGCACCCCCGGCACATTTTGAACAACAATGTTGAAAAATAGTAAGTGATTGAGTATGTTTACATTTACTCTCCTCTGATTGGTTGTTTTGTGTGGGTAGCTGTCTTCGGCTATCCGTAGAATTGGCAGACATGATTTGATGTTAGCTAATGAGTGTTTCCTTAAATAAATAACCCATATCAATAAATGGAAAAAGAAATAACTGGTGAAAATACTTTTAGAGAAGAAAAAGAATATTTAGCACTAATAAACTAGTAACAAATACTTTTCTATGTTCCAGAAGAATATACTGCAAAGTGTGATCTAAAGTGGCATCTGAACTAACACAGCCGAAAAATTCTGTAAGTGGGAGGGGGGGGGGCGGGGGGGGGGGTGGGGGGGGGGGCTCTTATTTTGTGTTGCAGTTAAAAGTGAGGTGCCATGCATTGGTCTAACTTGAAAGGGTGTGGGGGAGTGAAATGTAAGTGGGATTTTTGGGACTCTGATCCAGAAAAGCACCAGTGCTCCAGTGAACTAACGATGTACCAAACTGATGCTATTAACCCACTAGTTCCCTAAAATTGCCTAATTCACACAGTAGGCCTACACTATTTACTTTTGCCTGATTTTGGGCTACATTGTACTAACTGCTTTGACACAGGCTCAAATAAGCGCTGTGTTGAAAAGTAAATTCTTGTATTAAGAGTGACCACAGTAGAGTGATTACCAAGTCATTTAATGTATAAACCCTTGAACCAGGATAATAATAAGAGCACTGTTGAAACTCAATTGTTTACAACTTTCAACATTGTTGTACAAATTGTGAGTGGGGGTTGCCTGCTTCCAACCCTGGCTCTGCAGCCCCTTAAAGTTTTTTTGAAGTGACTATTAAGAACGTAGTGTCTTTGTACATGAAATGTTCAGGGCCGACTTGTCATGAAGTGCAACCACTAAAAGCCTTGTTTCTACTTTTTCAATGAAAGTGACAATAAATCATGTTGTGTTCACAACTTTTATTTTAATATGATAAAATCAAGTATTTTGTATCATCTAGGAGATAAATGTTTTCTCAACAAAACAGTGTGTAGAAGTAAACGAATGAATATGAAAAGAATAAATATTTAACTGTTTGAAACCTCGAGGTAGGAATTCTGTGTCTTTCCTTGTGTTATATTATAGTATTCATAATAGCTGCTATAAAGTTATGCTTGTCTAATAATATTATTCTATTAATAAATCATTGTTGGTGATGAACCCCTGTGATTTAACTCTCTTGTGTCACTTTTTAAGCTCATTCTGTGTTGCATGACAATAGTATACACTTTCCCCCTTACTGTTTTCTGGCTCTGCTTCAACAGTATGTGAAGAGTGGTTTGTAACTACATGTAAATCACCCATGGAGTGGAGTTGTCACACAAAGTATCACTTTCAAATTTTGAACACACAGACAAAAGAAGTCAGCAATGTTTCAGCCAATGGACCTCAGAGTTTAACCTGGAGGTCCATTGGCTGGAACTTTGTGATTGTTATGCTTTGCAACAAATTTGTAGAATCTCTACTCTGTGAGTGATTTAGTGACAATACACTCTCCACATACTGTATTATAAAGTAAATTTAGAACTTGGGAGAAATCAGTCAGTTTGGGTCAGTTCTGAAGCCATTGCTGATCCCTATACTCACTATAGAGGCCCTAAACCATTAAGGATATCTCCCATATTTGTTTATTTCAAGATGGATATTTTGTTTATCAGTATGTGTATGTTAAGATTATAGCATGGAAACTGTTAACCGGCTGTGTGCTAAAAGGCACTATATATGAGGGTTTTAAAAAGAATAAGCGTGCCGTAGCAAAAACCAACATTTTCCTTGCTTATGTTTCATATTAAGTCAAACGCAAAAAATATTTTGTTTATAAAAATTGTTTGATAACAAATTATTTGAGATTGCCCATGGAAACTCGCCAATAATTTGTAATAAAACAAATGCTGAATAACAAAACCGACCACCCAAAATAATCTAGCCTTCAACTAGTTAAAATAACTAATAAATATGATATTGTTGGACCTGAAATGGAAACCATTATTATTTTTGGGTACATATGAAAATAAACAAAAGAAAATAAACACTGAAAAACTGAGGAGTTGAGTATGCATAAATAAATTACAGGTTCCTCCATTCTTCAGTTTTAACTATTGTCATACTGGGGTTGTAACAACACTTTTGACAGCCAGGATCACCTTATGACAGACAGTTTTACTGGTAGGGAAGCCAGAGTACATGAAGAGAACCACCATGGAGAGGCGAGCAACAGTCAAGAGGCATTTGCTGTCAAAACATGTACATCATACATGCAAATAGGCCGATTTCCTTGTAAAATCTGCTACTATTAATGTAAGAATATAATGATTTTCCAGGGCATTACCTTCTTTAGAGGGCCAACAGAAATGATTAATGATTTAATGGCCTGAAGTCACAAGGTCTTATGACTATGAGCAGTCCAAGATGAAGTCTTGGGCCGCTAATGAGACAGAGGACTGTTAATCATTCTGCATGGGATGATCGCTAATAGAATCATAAATCCCTGCCTGACAAACTCGTGTTATTACTGTTATAACCACTAATGTACATGTTTATGAGAATACTACTATTTATTTATTGGGGTTTAATTACACTTTCGAAAGCCAAGGTCACCACGTGTCAGACAGTTATACAGGTGGAGGAAGCTGGAGATATGCTGAGGGAACTACAAAGCAGTGGCAAGCAACTGTCAGGCTCCCCAGCATACTAACTCCACACATGCAGGGTTAACATTGGGTGGAGACAAGTGCACCATCGATGTGCAGTATGCCTTAGCACACAATGCCACTGTGCCCCAACATGGGCAATGGGGGGTGAAGTGTCTTGCCCAAGGACACAATGTGGTTGCCGCAGGTGGAGGTGAGATTCAAACCGAGGCCCTCTCTGCATGCAGCCTGCAACTCTACCTAATGAGGAGCATACTTCTAATACTAATGAACTATATTTTGACACAGAACTTTTTTTTATTAAATTTCATCAGGTTTGGGCACTGAAAATCAGGAACTCAGTAAAAATAAAAAATAAGTATTGCCAGAAATAGAATTAGAAGAAATTCGAAACACTTATTTGATTATTGCACTGTGCACAGCATTCCAGCACTGATCAGAAATACATGTTTGTGAGTTGGAATGCTCTGCAGTGTTCCATTATTCACCATAGAATTCCGTGTGGTAACCATAATTATTTATACTTATAGCTTTATTCTTAGCAAAATAGATCACATATAGCATTTAATGCGACAAAATATCCAATTGTGTTTTTAATAGATTGGAATGCAATTATCAGTGAGGATTTCAGTTAGTTCATCATTAATCATGAATCTTCACTTGGACAGTTCCCTGATAGAACCTCTTGGTCAAGCTGTATTCACATTGTCCAATTACTAATTCCTATGGCTATATACATGAACCACTAACTGACAAGGGACTCGTGGGCAAGATAATACAAAAATGTATTTTTTATACATAAATCTTCCTATAACTGCAAACTACCATTTTAATAAAATGAAATAAGATGGGCTGCAGCAACCTGGGCCTCAGAGAAGTCAGTCCAAACAGTTTTGTTGAAGTCATTCTCTGGGAGAAGATGTCTCCCAAATATGTAGGAGAACTTGCCCATAGGAAAAGTCTGCCCCAAATACTATATAGAACACCAGGATGCCCAGGAGCTCAGTGGTTACAGCATTGGACTTCAAACTGCTTTGCGTCCTTGGGTAAGGCACTTCATCGTAATTGCCCACATGTTCAAATCTTTGGGCTCACTGTGGAGGACCAAGTTTTAACAAAGTGTAAGACAGTACAGTCATCATGAACTGGCCGTAATCCATGTGTGGTCAGTGACGTCCATGCATGCATTTATCAAGTAATAAAAATCGTGATCAAAGTTTTAATTAATGAAGCACCGGGTTGTACTCTTTGCTTCATTAATCCTTTACCTAAATGTAACAATCAAAACTGGACAGTACTATTCACAAACATCATCCATTCAAATTTTATTATTTTTACGTATTTTATCCCAAAAACATATCTTATAACCCGCCTGTTGGAATGAGCTTATTGAGCACATTCCAGTGAGGGGTCATAAGCTGAATTTTTGACAGTATATGTGAAAATTTAGTTATTACAGAATTTTGTTGACAAGTATCATCTGATTTTCATTTTAGGTAAAGGGTTAATTAAAATTTTGATGATTACTCCTATAATCAGTGTTTGGAATCTAATATTAGTGTGTCTGTGGAAATATTACACACCTGGGGAAAGTGATCACTGCACGGCAGCCATACTGTATGTTGTGTATGTCATATTTGGACTCCAAATGGGAATACCAGCTTTAACTTAGTACAATATGAGGAATATTTATTAAAAATCTAAGTTCTTCAATTTCTCAGTCAGAAACTTTTGATGTTTGGTATAGAGCAGCCTTAGGGGATCAATCATCAGAGATTCAAGTCCCTGAAATGATGTTTGAGCTGACCCACCCACTGTAGGAGCCCAGTTTTAATGCTCCCCCCAAAATTTAGGGGGAGCATATAGTAGCCACCCTGTCGTCTGTCTATCCGTCTGAAACAAATGGTTTTTGGATGATAACTTTAGTTTGCCTGAGTGAAACG
Source organism: Pictodentalium vernedei (assembly GCA_031216915.1). Classification (NCBI taxonomy): domain Eukaryota; kingdom Metazoa; phylum Mollusca; class Scaphopoda; order Dentaliida; family Dentaliidae; genus Pictodentalium; species Pictodentalium vernedei. The sequence goes on from CM062289.1 coordinate 279,350,196, forward strand.
AAACAACATTCTATACATAGGTGTATAACCACATAATACAGTTTGGGATTGATAGTGGGCTTTGTCTGATATTTTTAGACAGAGTTATGGCATTTTTTCCGACTTAGAAGACATGTTGATCTTGGTTTCCGAATGATAGCTTAGGTCTGACTGAATGAAATAGAACAAAGTTTTATGCATAGGTTTATAACTACATAATACAGGTTGAGATTGATAGTGGGTTCAGTCCAATATTTTTCAGCAGAGCTATGGCCCTTTTCCAACATAGTAGACATTATATTGGTTCACTTGGGGGCATGGTGGGTCAGGCAGAGAGGTCCTTGATTTGAATCCCACCTGCAACAACCGCATTGTTTCTTTGGGCAAGACACTCCACCCCCATTGCCCCGTGGTGGCATGGTGGCATTGTGTACTAAGACATACAACACGTTAATGGTGCGCTAATGTCTTCAACCAATGCTAAGCCTGCTTGTGTGGAGTTAGTATGTTGAGGGACCTGATAGTTGCTTGACATTGCATGGTGTTTTTTTCTGGATAATCCAGCTTCTTTCACCCGTAAAACTTTCCAACACGAAGTGAACCTGGCTGTCGAAAGTGTCATTAAACCCAAATAAATAAATAAATTTGGTTTACTTCAGTTTGACATGAATTAAAAAAAAATGTATATATTGGTTTATAACCACATAATACAGAGTGAGCTTGATAGTGGGCTTGATCTGATATTTTTATGCTTCCGAAAAAAATTTTTGGGGAGCATATAGTTGCCACCCTGTCTGTCTGTCCATCTGAAAGAAATGGTTTCTGGGAGATAACTTAGTTTGACTGAACAAAATGAAACGTAGTTTTATACATAGGTTTATAACTTCATAATACAGGTTGGGATTGTTAGTAGGCTTGGTCCAATATTTTTTATCCGAGTTACATGTTTGGTCCTTTTCCAACTTAGAAAACATGTTGATATTGGTTTCTGGGTGATAACTTTAATTTTGGTGCACAGAATGAAACAGAACTTTATACATAGGTTTATAACCACATGATACAGGATGGGATTGATAGTGGGCTTGGTCCAATATTTTTTGACAGAGTTATGGTCCTTTGAAAACAGACTCAGTCCGATATACGGCAGCGAAATTAATGGGCTGACATGGTAATTTGAGGTTTTGCCATGGCCCATTGTCCATTCGTCTGTCTGTCCATCAACAATTCAATATGGCTCGGGCTTGAGGCCGTATTTTGGATCCAATCTTAACGAAATGTCTTGTGTACCTTTGTTATCACTGTGGGATGAGAACGAGTGTTTTGAAATTCAAGATGACCACCGGCAGGCATTTTGTACCGAAATTAGTGCAATCAGTATTTTCAACTGGACTTCTGTATGAAAGTTCTGTTTTGAATAAATTTTTGTTTGAATGTTTAGTAACATGTAATACATCACATAAAATACAGGTTTTTTATCTTGTGCAGAAATTCTGCAAATTAGATGAGCATTGATTTATTCAGTGCTACTTATACACAGTATATGTAAATGCACATGTCAACACAGCTCGGGCTGGAATCTGTATTTATGAACTGATCTTCACGAAAATTCTTGGATACATTTGTTATCACCTTGGGATAAGGATGAGTGTTTTGGGATGTGGTCCAAAATTCAAGATAGCTGCCGGTGGCCATTTTATATCAAAATTAGGAGCAATCAGTATTTTATCTTAACTTGACAAAGTCAAGATAAGCTCTTGCCATCACGTGTGCGGAAGTTTGTTAGTCTGTGCACATTTTCCTTTAGCACAGGCTACACCCCAGAGTTCTTGTCCAATTGTCACAAAATTTCATATGCCAGGTTGGGGTCATGTCTAGATGAGAACGACCCCTTTTGGTCACAATTGGTCAACCCTGATGGCTCCCAAGCCCAGAACCCGAAAACATTTAGCATAGTCTACAGGTCGTATTTATCAAGGGATTTCATTGTAACTTGGTAGGATTCCTCTGTATAATATCTGGTTGAGAACGTCCCCTTTTGGTTATCATCTGTCAACTGTGACGGCTGCCCAAGCCCGAAATCCAAATATTTTTTGCACAGGCTACAAGGCATATTTAATATGGAGGGATTCCATTGTAACTTGGTAGGATGACTCCGTATGATGTCTAGATGAGAACTTCCCCATTTGGTTGCAATCTATTAACCGTGACAACTGCCCGAGCCCAAAACCTGAAATAAATAGCACAGTCTATAGGCCACATTTATGAAGGGATTTCATTGTAACTTGGTGGGAGCACTCCAGATAATGCCCTTTTGGTTGCGATCATTCAACCATGATGGCTGCCTGAGCCCAAAACACGAAAAACTTTAGCACAAGCTACATGTCATATTTATGAAGGGATTTCATTGTAATTTTGTAGAATGACTCAGTATGTCGAGATGAGGATGTCCCCTTTTGGTTGCGATTGGTCAACCGTGATGGCTACACAGGCCTGAAGCCCAAAAACCTTTAGCACCGTCTACAGGCCGTATTTATGAAGGGATTTCCTTAACTTGATAGGATGACGCATTGTGGAATAATTTCACTGTAACTTGGTAACTTTCACTGACATACATTAACTGTGAGGGCCACATACATTAACTGTGAGGGCCACATTAACCCACCCCTCAATTCTATAGTACAGCCTACACCTCATACTATTTTTATTGAAAACTTTGAAAAATTAACATCTTCCCTCTTATCACAATTCTTGTCTCATTTGGTAATTCTTTCATAAACATTGAACATTATCCTTTTCATCAAACACAACACACAGACAAGTTAAGCTACAGTGATACTTTCATTGTACAGAACTTCTATATGAACTTTGATTTATTCAGTGCTACTTATGCACAGTTATTACACATGTCAATATGACTTGGGCTAGAGGCTGTATTTATGAACCGATCTTCACAAAACGTCTTGGGTACCTTTGTTAGTACCTTGGAACGAGAACGAGTGTTTTTGGGTGCAGTCCAAAATTTTAAGATGGCCGCTGGCGGCCAATTAGGCAAACTTTGATTTATTCAATGCTACTTATACACAGTAAGTGCACATTTCAATACAGCTCTGGCTAGAGGCATCTAACTTTCACCCACCTTTACAATACTTTACCTGTACATTTGTCACAGGCTACTGTCAGTATTTATGTACAGACCTTTACAATACTTTACATGTACCTTTGTTATCAGGTTATTACCAAGATGTGTGTCATTGCTGTATCACATACTATCACTATACATGACTTACACAAGTTGAGCTGGAGTGTCATTGACACTTTCATTTGTGAATTTTGTTCTTGATAATGCCATAACTTCAAGAAAAGTCAACTGATCCAATTCATTTGTGTAATGTTGGTCTCCAGGAACATTTTCTTGATCGAGTATGAAAATGGGCTCAGTCCGATATATGCAGCAGCAGAATTATTGGCTGACTTTGTCATCTTTTAGCTCAACTTTGATATAATCAAATTTGAGGTTATGCCATGGCTTGTCGTCCATCTTCCTGTCTGTCCATCCATCAGCAATTCAATACGGCTTGGGCTAGAGGCCGTATTTATGAACCAATCTTTACGAAACTTCTTGGGTGCCTTTGCTTGTCACCGTGGGACGAGAACGAGTGTTTTTGGGTGCAGTCTGAAATTCAAGATGGCCACAGGCAGCCATTTTGTACCAAAATTAGTGCAATCAGTTTTTTTGTACAGAACTTCTGTATGAAAATTCTTATTTGAATAAATTTTGTATGAATGTTTAGTAACATGGAATACACCACATATACTACAGGTTTTTTTGTCGTGCTGAAATTATGCAAAGTAGATGAACATTGATTTATTCAGTGCTACTTATACACAGTAAGCACACATGTCAATATGGCTCTGGCTAGATGCTGTATTTATGAACCGGTCTTCACAAAATTTCTTGAGTACCTTTGTTATCACCTTGGGACGAGAACAATTGTTTTTGGATGCGGTCCAAAATTCAAGTTAGCTGCCGTGGCCATTTTGTACCAAAATTAGGTACAATCAGTTATTTGTACAGAACTTCTATACGGCTCGTGCTGGAGGCCGTATTTGTGAACTGATCTTTAGAAAACTTCTTGGGTACCTTTGTTATTACCATGGGATGAGAAGGAATGATTTTGGGTGCAGTTTGAAATTCAAGATGGCTGTCGGTGGCCATTTTATACCAACATTAGGTGTAATCAGTTTTTTGTTCAGAACTTCTAGGACTATGTTTGTTATCATCATGGGATGGTAACAAGTGCTATTGGGCATGGTCCAAAATTCATAATGCGTGTCAGCAGTCATATTTATGGGAATTGTGTTATTACATTTTTTGTACAGAACCTGTAAAGAAGATTTTTTATGTCAGTAATGTTTGCTATAAATTTATTGGATGCCTATGTTAATTGTTTTCACTGTGGTATGAGAACAAATATTTTTGGATTCAGTCAGACCATCTCGGGGACACAAAAAAGGGAGATAATTACAAAAATCTTTTCCAAAAATAATGTTTCTTGAATTCAGCATCCCTAGGATGTGTATATTCAAATGTGTTGAAGCCAAGTTCCAGTGTTAATATTTGGTGTTGTTTGGGGAGGGTAAACATTATTAGCTCAACTTGATTTCTTATTTCCAATGAGAAAAATAAAACCTCCTCACCCGTGTCAACCCTATGAGCTAAAGATAAAAAATTCAAATACCTATATTTTTTAGAATGACTGGACAAATATTTATTAATCGGTAGGAATCAACCGTAGAAGAGTTTGAATCAAACAGGCCAAAACAATTGCTAACATTTGGCTTATGATGTACCATACAAGGATCCCCATTGTAACATCAACCCCATGGAGATTTGTTTTCTAGTTTAACATCTAACTGTCACCCACCTTTACAATACTTTACCTGTACATTTGTTACAGGCTACAGTCAGTATTTATGTACATACCTTTACGATACTTTACTTGTACCTTTGTTATCAGGTCATTACCTAGATGTGTGTCATGGCTGTGTCACATGCTTTACATGTACATGTCTTACACAAGTTGAGATACAGTGTCATTGACACTTTAATTTTGCAAATTTTTATGCTTGATGGTGCCATAACTTGAACAAATGTAAATCGATTTGATTCTTTTTTAGCTCAACTTTGGCGAAGCCAAATTTGAGGTATTGCCATCGTCCGTTGCGCCGTACACACGGCTCAGGCTAGAGGCCGTATTTATGAACCGATCTTTACAAAACTTCTTGGGTACCTTTGTTATCACCATGAGATGAGAATGAGTGTTTTTGGGTCCGCTCCGAAATTTAAGATGGCCACTGGCAGCCATTTTGTACCAAAATTAGGTGCAATCAGATTTTTGCACAGAACTTCCATACGAAAGCGCTGATTTGAATAATTTTCTGTGTGAATGTTTAGTACCATGGGATACATCACATATAATACAGGTTTTTTTCTCGTGCATAAATTATGCCAATTAGACTGACTTTGATCTATTTAATGTTACTTTCAACACTGTTACTGCAAATGCCAATACAGCTCGAGCTAGAGGCCGTATTTAAGAACCGATCTTTACAAAACTTCTTGGGCACCTTTGTTATCACCTCGGGATGAGAACGAGTGTTTTGGTGTGCAGTCCGAAATTCAAGATGGCTACCAGTGGCCATTTTGTACCAAAATTGGTGCAATCAGTTTTTTGTACAGAACTTTTGTATGAAAGTTCTGATTTGAATAAATTTCGGTATGAATGCTTAGTAACATGGAATACATGACATATAATACAGGTTTTTTTCTCGTGCAAAAATTATGCAAATTAGATGAACTTATTTATTCAATGCTAATTATACACAGTAAGTGCACATGTCAGTACGGCTCAGGCTAGAGTCTGTATTTATGAACCGATCTTCACGAAACTTCTTGGGTACCTTTGTTATCACCTTGGGATGAGGACGAGTGTTTCAGGGTGAAGTCTAAAATTCAAGATGGCTGCCAGTGGCCATTTTGTACCGAAATTAGGTCCAGTCAGTTTTTTGTACACAACTTCTATACGGCTCAGGCTAGAGGCTGTATTTATGAACCGATCTTTACGAAACTTCTTGGGTACCTTTGTTATCACCGTGGGACGAGAACGAGTGTTTGTGGGTGCGGTCCAAAATTCAAGATGGCCACCAGCAACCTTTTTGTACCAAAATTAGTGCAATCAGTTTTTTGTACAGAACTTCTGTATGAAAGTTCTGATTTGAATAAATTTTTGTAGGAATGTTTAGTAACATGAAATACATCACATATAATACAGGTTTTTTTCTCATGCAGAAATTATGCAAATTAGATGAACTTTGATTTGTTCGGTGCTACTTATACACAGTAAGTGCACATGTCAATACCTCTAGGGCTAGAGTCTGTATTTATGAACTGATTTTCACGAAACTTCTTGGGGTACCTTTGTTATCAACTTGTGACAGGAACGAGTGTTTTGGGGTGCCTTTGTTATCACTGTGCTATGAGAACAAATATTTTGGGGTTCAGTCAGACCCACTCTAGGACTCACTAACTGTCGCCCACCTTTACAATACTTTACCTACACATTTGTTACAGGCTACGGTCAGCATTTATGTTCAGACCGTTACAATACTTTACATGTACCTTTGTTATCAGGTCATTACCTAGATGTTTGTCATTGCTGTGTCCTAAACAAGTTGAGCTACAGTGTCATTGACACTTTCATTTATTATATGGATTTCCAGGAAAATTGTCTTGACTGAGTTTGAAAATGGGCACCATCAGATATTCGACATCAGAATTATTGGGCAGACTTATATGTAAGTCGCTGAGCAGGTAGAGGTGCAGGTTGCAAGCCAAGAGGTCATACAGTTCGAATCCCATCTGCAGCAACCACGTTGTGTCCTTGTGCAAGACACTTCACCCCTATTGCCCATGTGGGAGATGGTGGCATTGTGTACTAAGACATACGGTGTGGCCATGATGCACCAGTGTATTCAACCAATGCTAACCCTGCATGTGTGGAGTTTGCATGTAAAGGGACTGACAGTGACAGTTGCTCGCCATTGTCCGGTGATTCTCTCTGGCTATTCCAGCTTCCTCCACCTGTAAAACTGTTGTTGTCATGATTAGCCATTGTGCAGAAATATGTGACCTTAAACACCAGTAAATAAATAAATTCATGTAAGTTTTTTGCAGATAAGTTATTTCGAAAATGAACACTGATGCTTTCTAGTTCATAGTTACCATTTTATTAGCCATGAGATGAACCCTTGTTAACTAACTGTTATATGAGGATTATTTTTTTTAGCTCACCTGACTGAAATTTGAAATTTAGGGTGAGCTATAGTGGTCACTTGTCCTTTGTCTGTCCATCATCCATAAACATGTTGTTTGTACTTGTTCAAAACTGCTGGGCTAACTGCATTTTGTTTTTGTAATTTTATTCAAATCAGCATAGGGAGGGGTTTGGGATGGGGTAAATGCTTCCAAATTTAAAAAAAGATCTCATGAACCAGTCAGTACAGTGACTTGATATTTGGTACTAAGCTTTCTTTTAAGGTGTAAAATCAAATTTGTTCAAAGTTTGATTACAGTACAGCCTATTACAAAGTATACCGTTAAGCGATATTCTTTTGTAAATGATGCCATAGTAGCGCCTTATTTTGGCAATATTTCTATAGCATTAACGCGATGTTTTCATTGTGTTGTGGCAAATATTGTAAGACAAATACATGCTTGAGTCGCATGATGGAAGATTTCCATAACTATCATTCGTAATTTTTGGGATGAAAAGAAGAGTAGCAGATATTTATAATAATATGGATGATTAGAGCCATGCAAAGCTTTTTATGTTAAACGAATTGATGAAGTCAATGTATTCATTGATGTCAATGCAATTAAAGCATGGATTTCCCTGTTCTACCCAGCTTCACGAGAGTCGATCAAGAGTATCTTTACTTAACTGTAGTTTAAACTTTTATAAATATAAAGCTCTAAAGTCAAGGGGAGAGTGAAGGGATGGGGCAACTCTTCCTTTCATGTTTCGATAATGATGATATTGACCAAGAATTGGGGTGATGTGCATATAAAATGAATTAGAAATATATGTGAATGCAACAAAATGGCCTAATTAAATGTTAAGATGAGCCAATTAAAAGGGTTTTGGGATTTTGTCATCTCAGCGTGTTATCACGACCAACATAACAAGACCAACTGATGCGTTATTGCTATAAAAATTTTGTGATATTCAGATACAAATGTGACACAAATATTGGCCAAATAGCAAGTTATTAGCTCGTCCAGGTTTCCACTTTATTGTAGGCTGTACTGTAAATGCCTGTATTGGATGTACTGAAGCCAAATAGGTCTGTAAACAAAGGAAAACTGGGGAGAGACAGGGTAATTTCTTGACAGTTTACAATCATTTTAGCTCAACTTGACAACGTTGAGCTATTGGGATTGGTTGCGATCTGTCATCTGTCCATATCTCCATATGTACGTACGTCTGTTGGTACGTTTGTCTGTCCATAATTCCTTTAACACAACGCATGGGCCGCAGCTCTTACCTGATGGGTTTCAAATTTCATATGTGGCTTTGAGGCAATGTCTAGATGGGAGCAATCGATTCTTTTTCAAATTTTGTTGAAGAACACAGCTGGCAGTGGCCATGTCAGATTTGGCATATAAACTATCAACAATTCCATTAGCACAACCTAAATGCTGCATCTCTCACTCGATCTTTTTCAAATTTCATATGTAGCTTTGGCGTAATGTCCAAATGGAAGCTATCAAATATTTCTGAATTTTGTTGAAAAACATGGCTGCCAGCAGCCATCTTGGATTTGGATATAATTTGTCAACAATTCCATGAGCACACCCTATAGGATGCATCCATCTCTCTAGTAATCTTTTTTGAATTCCATATAAAGCCTTGGGGTGATAGATGGAAGCTATTAATTTTTTTTGAATTTTGCTAAATATGGCTGTCATCAGCCATCTTTGATTTGGCACATCAATTGTCAACAATTCCATTAGCACACCCTGCAGGATACATCTCTCCCTTAATCCTTTTTTCAAATTTCTTATGTAGTTTTGGTGTGTGTCTAGCTGGAAGTTATCAAATTTTTCTGAATTTTGTTGAAAAACATGGCTACCAGTGGTCATCTTGTATTTGGCATATTAATTGTCAACAATCCCCTTAGCACACCCTACATGCAACATCCCTCACCCCATCTTCGAAATTTTATTTGTAGCTGTGGTGTAATGTCTAGATGGAGCTGTCAAATTTCTCTGAATTTTGTTGCAAAACATGGCCACCAGCAGCCATCTTGGATTTGGCATATACATTGTCAATTCCATTAGCAGACCCTACAGGCCACACCTCTCAACCAGTCTTTTTCAAATTTTATATGTAAGTTAGGTATGATGTCAAGATGGGAGTTATCAAATTTGACTGCTTTCCATTGAAAAAGATGGCTGTCACCGGCCATCTTGGATTTGACATATAAATTGTCAACTATTCTATTAGTACACCCAACAGACTCCTTCCCTCATCCAATTTTTTTCAGATTTCAAATGTAGCTTTGGTGTGAATCTGATGCCTTTTGTGTATAAACTTGAGTGAATGACTGGGCATTACTGGATCTTTCTATTTAGTTCAGTCCATTGTACAAATTGAGCAGCAATGTCATTGATACTTTAATTATTCTATCAACACGAGTTTACTCAGCATTACTCTATATTCAATTAACAGGTCAAATTTGTACTGGAGGAATGGTAAATGGTTTTGTGTTAACAGGCTTTTAATTCATTTATTTTGGGCTCACCATTGTGCCCAAATTTGGGCACGTTAAACCAGAAATAACCGTCTTATATGGTTATGATTTGTTGTCATGCCTTTCTTTGTTTTTCTGTGATCATATTGTGAGGGAAGTTATTCTTAAATGTAGAAGAGGAATAAAGAATTTATATATTTTTCTTGCTGTCTTCACACCATCTCTAATTTGGGCACACCTGTAAATGGTGTGAACTTGGGCTAATCTAAAGGCTTGGTGTTACAAAACTATATTCAATTAACAGGGTTATTCAGTTAAGGGATATCCAATTTACTGGGCTCCCTGCATTATTTAATCATATTAAAATACTTGATTCATGCAAGAGAATATCCTGTATGCCCGTGGGAACCTCAGGAGCTAAAAATAGAAACATTTTTTATCAACCTACTCACAGTTGTTTACTACAGGCTTGCACTACAGTGGAAGTCCCTAACTCGGATAAAATACTCTCTATTTTTGTCTTTCCCAAGCAATTTGGGAAAGAAAAGTGGTGCAAAAGCACCAAGAAAAAATAAGCCAAAACTGGGTCGAGAGCAACCGGCGCAGACCCAGTACGGGACGCTCTCTCCCAAGTACAACTCCACGGCTTCCGTTGTCAGTGCGCATATCTGTCGCTAAAGACTCATTCTTTTTGTCATCCGCCTCGGGTCGAGATGTTCTGCATGCTTATCAGTGTTTATCCAACTCGTTGATTGATGTTTCCTGATTCATAGTGTATCCGAGTATCCTTTGTATTCTCAGGAACAGTTTTTATTATATTCTCTTACATATTATATATCCATAATCTATTTTATATGTTCTCTCTCGAGTCGCGCGCGAATTTCGTGTGCCATGCGGTTCGGACTTAAATTATTTTTCACAATTATTGTCAGTGCTTAATTTGCTAATATTTCTAATTGTGTTAGAGTTGAGTGTCAGCGGGGTACCGCTCCTGCAGTTTTTCTTCTCTCCTTTGAGAGTAGTCATCCTGTTGTGTGGTTCCCGGTCGACCATCTGGGGTCTTAATTTCTGTCACCTTTCTCTCTTCTTTGGGGGTGTTCTTCTGTTTTCTGATTTCACCTTCTTTGCTCCTCTCACCTCTATCATGCCCAGGACAATTCCTTGTGGGCAATGTCTGCTGCCAAAGCATGTGGACGATTCACATTCTTCTTGTTCCTCCTGTAATGGGTGTTTGGCCGAGCGGCCATGTTGTGTCTGTGGATCATGGTCATCCACTTTCTGGGTGTCAGTTAACTGTGTCGTTCGTTCTCATGGCCGTGCCTCCTGCTCCTGCGGGAAAGGAGAACGTAGTCGTTCGGGGGCTGCCGAGCTGACCTTGTCTGGTGAGAGTTATTCCTCCTCCATGGGGGATGTGCAATCTTTTCCTGTAGTGGATACTGCGGGAGCCGTTGAGTGTTCTGGTGAAGAGGTGCCTGGGGTCCGGGTCTACGGTCCCCCTCCAGTCGACATCTGAGGCTGTCACTAGGGTTGTGAATCCTCCTTCGGAGCTGAGCAGGTGTGCTCTCTCCACTATTCCACCAGCCTCAATGACTCTTGACGTATCTACTACTACTGCTGGTCCGTCTGCTTCGTAGTCAGTTTCAGCCAGCCTCGGCTTTTCGCTGCAGGGGACTGCAGGAATGTCTGGTACTGTAGACGTGGGATATCGGTCTCAGCCTTCCCTGACTTCAACTCGGCGAAGTTGGAAGCGGCAGCCGGCCGAACCCATCAGAGTGGTCTCTATGCTGTCGAGCACCACAGTTGTGTCTTTGGATTTGGATGTTCTTAGTGGAGACACTATGAACTCCGTGGCATTTCCGCCCACTCATTCTGGCCACACGACCAGTTTTGGGGACCAACGCCTTTTGTGCAGCCTGGACCTTCTGCCCCGCAGAGGTCCGATGACTCTCATGAGTTCTCGCTATATTGATCCTCGGGGTGCCTCGTACCCCTTTACATGTCTGCCTTCAGATGTTTCGGCTGCCGCCCGTTGAGTGTTTTGGAGGATCGTGACCCTTTCGCTGGTTAAGAGGGTCAGAGGTGAAGCCACTTTGCTGGTTCGCTCCCCTGTCGAACCGGCCAGTTCGGACAGTGAGCTTAGGGAGGCCCTCTCCTTACTCACTCAGGTTCTGTCAAAGAGCCTTCCTGTTGCTTCCAGTGAGGCAGCGAGTGGTTTCCAGGCACCTCCTATGGCGCCGCCTCCCAGGATTGGAAACAGGCCAGTTTCTGATCCCCCTGGTGTCCCGACACCATGGGAGGCGTCAGCTGGTTTGCCCACGTTGGGCAATGTGTCTTCCGACTCTGGGGAGGAGTCCGACATGCTTGATGTCGAGGGCCAGCTGTCTTAGGACTTGGCGGCAGCTCTTGACTTTGTGGTTGGGTTTCTGCCTGATCTCAAACCAGTTAACCAGCCGACAGTGTCAGCCAGGCCACGATCATCGGTCGCGCACCTACAGCCTATGGTGCAACCTGCTTCTGGGCGCCTTCGACCGTGCCAGTCGGTACAGGTGGTTGAAGCTTTTTCAGCATTGGACTCCAAGCTGAGTTCCAAGGCTCTGAAGACTCCGTTCTTCACCAGGGTTGACACCTTTCTGCCTCCTGTGCATTATCGTTCCTACGATTCCGCCAATGCGTCGGTCTGCCAGACTTTGACGGTTCTGGACCAGGACTCCACTTCCTTCGGGCTTTCCAAGCCCAAGTCTGCCGTCATTTCAATGACTTCTCTGGAGTCCACATTGGGCTTATCGAGAGAGATGCTTGGCATGCTTTAGCTGCTTATCTGCCTCCAGATAAGTTTGACGAGGTACAGGCTCCTTTGCGTGTGCTGTCCAAGGTGCTCATGCATCTTACTCCCACGCATGCCTGTAACACGGCTAATCTGGAATTAGTTCGAAGGGATGCTGTGCTGGACACAGGACGATCCCTTCCCGAGGAGCAGCGCACTGCTCTTCGATCTGCTTCTTTGGCAGGTCCGCAACTTTTCCATGGTTCCGTGTCGACGGTCCGGGATGACGTCCTACGTCATTCCACAGATCAGCTGCTGTTTCGTCAGCTTGATCAGTCTTCTAGGAGAGGCAGGGGCCATTCCAAGCCTAACAAGTACCATTCTGCTTCCTCTGCGAAGCAAAAGGCTGGTCCTTCTGCCGCCGCTTTTACTTCTTACTCAAGGGCTAAGGGTAAAGATCGGCAGAATCGAGGAAAGTCTCAGGATTCTTCATTTAGTAGAGGAAGTGGTTTCTCCTCTCGTGGGCCTCGTTGGGGCTCGAAATGAAGGTCCTCACCTCGACTCATCCCAGGTTGGAGGAAGGATAGCAGAGTTCACAGACCATTGGGCCACCATCACATCCGATTCGTGGGTGTTAGATGTTGTTCGGTCCAGGCTGCGAATATCCTTCCCACGACACCACACTCTGTCAAGGGTGCCTCTTCCAACCTAAGTTCCTTCAGATGTTTTACGTCAGGAACTTTTGTCCACAGAGATTGGCAATCTCCTGGCAAAGGGGGCGATCGAGGTCGTCAAGAACATTCAGTCAGTGGGTTTCTATTCCCGCCTGTTCTTGGTGCCGAAGAAGGACGTCTGACTCCGACCGGTTATTTATCTGAGTATCCTGAACCAGTCTATCATTGCTCCCAAGTTCAGCATGGAGACTTTCAGGTCGGTCCGCCATTCAATTCACCAGGGAGATTTCGCTGCCAGCATCAACCTGCGAGATGCTTACTTCCAGGTTCCGATGCACCAGGCATCACGGAAGTATCTCAGGTTCGCTTTTCTGGGGCGAGTTTACCAGTTCAAGGCCATGCCTTTCGGCCTCAACCTGGCTCCTTGGGCCTTCACCAGACTGATGTCGCATGTGATAGCGTTCGATCGCACACAGTCCAGGGTGACTACTTCGGCATATCTGGACGATATCCTCCAGAGGCATTCCAATGCTGCCTTACTGGAGTCAGATGTCGCCACTCTGTTGAGCTTGCTCACGTCGCTAGGATTCAGAGTCAACGAGGAGAAGTCGGACCTGGTCCCTTCTCAGTCGTTTTGTCATCTGGGGATGGCTTTCCAAACCCAATTCAATTTGGTAGCGGTTCCCCAGGCCAAGGCTGTGATTCTCTCAGCTTTTGCTCTGACTCTGTCCCAGTCCACGTCCGCGACCACTCGAAGTTTTCTCCGGCTGATCGGTCTCTGCGGTTTGGTGACAGATCTCATTCCTCTAGGTCGGCTATGTGTCAGACCTCTCCAACACTTTCTGCTCAGTCGTTGGAGACCGAATGTAAATTCTCTGGATCTGGTGCTTCCGTTTTCGGAATCTCTTTATCCTCACCTTCTTCCCTGGACAGATGTTCAGTGATTATGCAGGGTGTTCCATTGGACTTACCCACGTCCGATCACGTTCTGACAGCAGATGCCAGCGATCTCGGATGGGGTGCGACGTTGGATCCTCTCGGTCTTTCCCTACACTGGATGTGGGACCAGGATCAAGCAGCCCTACACATCAACCAGAAGGAGCTTCTTGCTCTTCTTCTGAGTTTCAGGCAGTGGATCCCTCACCTGTCGAATCGCGAGGTCCTTCTGCTGTCCAACAATTCGACAGTGGTTGCTTACGTTCGGAACCAGGGCGGCACGCACTCGGTTCCGATGTACGAATTCGCTCGGGATCTTCTACTGCTCGCTCAGGATGTTCACGCCGGAGTGGTTTTTTGTCACATTCCCAGTCGTCTGAACATCCTAGCCGACTCCCTGTCCCAACAGGGCAGAGTTATTTCCACCGAGTGGATGCTCCACAAGGCAGTGTTCCAGTCGCTTTGCGATCTTTGGGGACGTCCCCACATCGATCTCTTTGCGACTTGTTGGAACCATCAGGTGGACACTTTTGTGTCCCCGTGTCCAAATCCTCAGGCTTTTGCCGTGGATGCTCTGTCACTCGATTGGAACGGTCTAGTCGGCTACGCCTTCCCGCCGGTTCCGATTCTGCCTCAGGTTCTAGCCAAAATTCGAACCTGCAGTTGTCGAATCATTCTGATCGCTCCCCTGTCGCCTCAGTGGGTGTGAATCAATCAGCTCCGTTCCCTGATGGCGGCGGTTCTGGCACGTCTCCCGCTATGTCGTGACCTTCTTTGTCAAGGTCGCCCGAGGAGGTTTCACGTCGACCCGACTTCATTGTGCCTTCACGCATATCTTTTGTCAGGTCCTGTCTCCTCCGTAGAGGTTTTTCGAGACGAGCAGTGGAGTGCATTTCTTCTTCAAGGCGGCACTCCACTGGTTTAGCTTATGCAACTAAATGGAAGGTCTTCTGTCGATGGTGTGCTGATCACTCTGTTGATTATGCCAATCCTTCGATTTCACAGATTGCGGAGTTTCTGGTATATCTGTTTGATTCTCGGGGTCTCCAGCCTGTTACCATCAAGGGTTACAGGTCCATGCTTTCAGAGACTTTTTCTTATGTGGGGAAGCGTCGTATCGGCACTAATCCTTACCTCTCCAAGCTTGTTCGGCACTTTTCTTTGAAAAGTCCTCGGACTTTGCAGCTTACCCCACGATAGAATCTTTCGTGGGTGCTGCTTTGCTTGGGGGGGGGGGGGGGGGGAGGGGGGGGGGGGGCGCTGTTCAAACCTTTATCCCAGGTGGATATGCATTTTCTCACATATAAGACGGCATTTCTGATGGCGTTTGCTTCGGCCAGACGGGTTAGTGAGCTTCATGCCCTCTCGGTTGACCCGGCCTTTTTTAGGAGATCTCCCAACAGTGTTACTTTTACCACTGATTGCTCTTTTTTGGCCAAGAATCAGTTAACAGATACTATTTCTCCTCCTATCTGTATCAGGGCTCTTCCTTCCTTCTGTTGAGGGTAATCACCCTTTGCTCTGTCCGGTCCGTGCTATTCGCATTTATCTCGATCAGACACATTTCACACGGAAAGGCAGGAAACGTTTTTTTCTGTCTCTTATTCTGGGTCGACAGAAGATCTCTCCTCAATCCATTTCTCGATGGATTTGTCTTGCTATTCATACGGCTTATGGTCGTTTAGTAGCTGGAGATTGTATTATCAATCGTATTTCTGCCCACGAGGTGCGGGCATTGTCCACCTCTTTGGCTTATTCTAACTCCATCAAGTTGTCGGATGTTATGCAGGCAGCCTACTGGAGAAATGCCTCTACTTTCTCCACCTTCTATCTGCGCCAGTTGCAGGAGCAGTCGGAGGGACCTTTTTGCCTTGGGTCCTCTTTCTTCTGCTCAGGCTGTTGTCTGCCCTAGCCATTAGGCTTCTTGAAGGTCAGTTTCAGCCTTGTGCTGTTACTGCCCTTTTCTGTCTGTGTGTCACACAGGCCCATATGTCTCCTTTCATTGTCCTTTACCAATGATTGCGATGTTATGGTTGATAAGCCTGGGGACCTCTTCCTTCTGCTTCACGGTTCCAGTGCACTGGGGTTATGTGTGGGTTGGTTATGCGATTCCCTCCAGCCTATTGTCTATTCAGCCTGTAGTAAACAATTGTGAGTAGGTTGATAAGAAATCTAAATTTTATAGTAAATTTCCTTTCTTATTATACCTACCACAATTGTTTACATGGAGGCCCTCCCATCTTCTTTACGGGTAAAGAATCCTTCCTCCCCGCTGATCACATAACTCTAACGTTGACAGATTCAAAAAGAATGAGTCTTTAGCGACGTATATGCGCACTGGCAGCGGAAGTCGTGGAGTTGTACTTGGGAGAGAGCGTCCCGTACTGGGTCTGCGCCGGTTGCTCTCGACCCAGTTTTGGCTTATTTTTTCTTGGTGCTTTTGCACCACTTTTCTTTCCCAAATTGCTTGGGAAAGACAAAAATAGAGAGTATTTTATCCGAGTTAGGGACTTCCACTGTAGTGCAAGCCTGTAGTAAACAATTGTGGTAGGTATAATAAGAAAGGAAATTTACTATAAAATTTAGATTTTCATGCACCTGTATTCCCCAAACTGCACACAACAGAGATATGTTATTTTGATATGAAGCATTTTCAGAACCAGTAGAATTGACTTTGCCATGTTCTGTCCATAGTGTACTGTAAGAGGGAAATGAAAAAATGCTGTGTCAGCATATTTGCAGAAATTTTGCAAAAATCTTCTCTTCCAAATTTTAGTTTCTTGCAATATGTGGAATAATCTTTAAAAATCCTCTCCAGACCCACCATCCAGAAGCTTTTGATATTTGGTACTCTCAGGTGCCGAATAAATATGCAGGCATGTTTATTAATTTGTGAAAAAAATACAAACCATCATGGATATTGTGACCCATCACATTTATTATTTTCCCCAAGTGAGGCCAATAAAAAAATAACTGTTTTTATGGTAGGTGCTTGGCTCCTTAGAAATCCCATGGCTCTTCCACTGGATCCGCCCCACTAACTTAATTATTTTTTGGTGTTTACGGTCACATGCTTCTGCACAATGGCTAATCGTGACCACAACATGGAGGTGAAGTCAAGGTCATTTGATCATTCATGCCCCATGTTGCCAAGCATTAGTGACTGGGTCCTATTTTACCAGTAAAATGGTATGTTTACCACAGTAAACAAGCACTGCCTAACTTCCTGGGGTTCTTGTGGGAGCAGTAACTTGTTTTTCAGTGTTTGTCATGTCTATTGACAAATAAATTTGAAATATTAAATTAAATTCTCTTCTCAGTATTTATTTATTGGTGTTTAAGGTCACATATTTTTGCACAATGGCTTATCATGACCACAACATGAGTATCAACTCAAGATGGGGGAGCAATAATAAGCCATTTTGCCCATTTTAGAAAGGGTTTGCACCTCCTAAGCATTGGTGACTGGGTCCTATTTTACCAGTAAAACAAAGCCTGTTTACAACACTGCTTCACTTCCCGGGGTTGAATCTCTTCTCAGTATTTCTTTCTTTAGAATTTTTTCTTCTCTCTGCCAAAATCCTGTGGGGCTATGCTTGTGAAGAGTGTAGAAATGGGGAGGGGGGCAGGATAGAGGGCACTACACTTGTACTGATGGCAGGGGAAATAACAGAAAATCTTTTCAAAGGGGGGGGGGGGGGGGGGCAGCATGGAGGGGATCCCTGGAAATCCCATGGCTCCTCTACTGGATCCCACAAACTTGATTTTCAGAGTTTGAAAGGTCTGTTGAATTTTGAAATTTTAAATTCTCTTCTCTGCATTTTTCTCTTTAGAAATTTCACTTCTCCCAAAAGAGCTTTTGCCTTTCCGTCTTTTTCTGAGAGGGAGAAGTCACATCTACCTAAAATTCTCTCATAGGCAAGTTTCTAGTAGAAATAAATATATTTGACATTGTAAATGTGGAGTAAATGTGGAGCAAGTGTCAAATTCCAGTTCTGAAACTGTGTTTGATAAAGTGATGAATATTTTACAATGCTTCACCTTTGGTGTTGACAAAGAAAGTGCAACCATTGAGGCTGGGGTTTTTTTTTCATTAAATTTTCCAATAAAAAGACAGCAAAAGTTATTTTCTATCAATTTCTACTGCAGTTAGCAATTAAGTGTACATAGTTACTACAGATTTTTATCAATGGTCACGGAATGGTTGTCGAACCAACTGGAAATTGTCTTTGGCAATTTCTTGGCAAGTCAATAGCAGTATAGGGGAGCAACATATTTTGGTACTCATGTGAAATTAGCTGAGTTTGCAAGCCAGCACATTTATTGTGCACCAGCACTATTGTTCTTTTCAGTGTAAATTGTTACCCAGCGCTCTTATTTGGCAAACACTTTTATTCGGTACCTGAGAGTATACATCGTCCTTTGGGAGGTAAGATTTAAGTTTGTTCAAACCAAGTTCCTGTGTCAGTATTTGGGCTTACTGTTGGAGCAAAAATTTTAACTTACTCGAATAATAAGGGCAATATGAGGAATCATCTTTAAAAATCTTTGTCTCCAGAACCTTTAGTCGAAATCTTTTGATATACGGCATACAGAATTTTTACAGGGGTCAGATTGATGTGTGTTCAAATCAAGTCCATCAGTTATTAATTGGGCTTTCTATAGGAGCCTAAATTTTAATGTTGTGCAATTTGTAGAATAATCTTCAAAAATTTTCTTCAGGTCCACCAGGCTGAATCTTCTGATGTTTGGTTTACAGCATCCTATATGGAGGCCAGATCTAAGTTTGTTCAAACCAAGCCCATGCCTTAATATTTTGACTACCTGTTGGAGTCTGAACTTTAACTTAGTCTGGTATGAGGAATAATATTTAAACCTCTTTTTAGCTCACCTGACTGTAAGTCAATGGGAGCTACTGCCATTACTTGTCATCTTGCGTCCGTCGTCTGGCATCTGTCGTCCGTCATCCATTAACTTCTGCAAAAGTGATTTCTTCTTCACAACCATCAGGCCAAATTCAAACATATATTGCACAGACCATCTAAGGAGTATACCTTTTCTATTTTGTTCAAATGAAGCAGCTGCCATCTTTGGGCTCTGGTTAATACCCCAAAATCTTTAAAAATCTTCTTCCCATGATCCACCTGAGGGAATGCCTTGTGATTTGGTATGGAACATGCTTTGGTGTTGAAGATTAAAGTTTGTTCAAGGGAAGTTGGTAGGTCAATATTTGGGCTCTGTGTGGGCATATCCATTTTGGGTTCCGCTCAAAATTTCCATTTAAGGGACCGGTGGGCCAGTTTCAACCCAATTTGGCATGTTGTAAAGTGGGTCCCAAGTAATTGATTGATGCCAAAAAAAAAAAATTTCACAGCCCTGTGGGAACACGAGGGGCTAAAAACAAAACACAATTCAAAAGCCCATATTTCCCAAACCACTTGGAGCAAAGAACTGTTGTTTGGTATGGAGCATCCTTAGGACCAGTAGAATGGAACGGTTAAAAAATATTGCCCTTGGTAATGTTGGGGTGCATGGTAGGAGGCATTGAAAAAAGGTGAATCAGCATTTTTGCTGTAATATTTTTCCCTGTACAAATTGTTAAAAGTTCTTCAGACTGTTTACTATTATCACTTAAGGTCAACAAGAGACAGGAGAGACTCCTGTTACCTGTCGAACACACATGTTCTCTATATTAGTTTAAGCTTAACCCTTTACGATTATCCAAAGCAGATGATATAAAATTTTTTATTTCAAATATTGTGTTTTCAGAATTTTCTAAATATTTCAACAAAGCCATATCACGTGACCACTCATTGGTATGAGCTCAATGAGCACGTTTCAGTGAGGGGTCACATGATATAGTCTTGTTGGAATTTTCTGAAAATTAATATTTCTTCAATTGCTGAATTTGCATATTAAGTATGCAGATGTGGCTGATTCATTAGGTAAAGGGTTAATAGAGTGAAAAGGGAGTGCGGTGGTGTACTGTTGGACTTCTTTGCTAGAGGTTCCGAGTTTGATCCCCATTTGGGACGACCCCTGTTGTGGTCTTGGGCAATGCACTTTATCCTGGTTGCCTACATGGGGGCATAATGACGCCGTGTACTAAGGCATACTGCCCGTCGATGGTGCACATGTCTTCAGCTGGTGTAACCCTGCTTGAATGGAGCTTGAACAGAGCTAGAATGTTGAGGAGCTGACAGTTGCACTTCGATCACTCCAGCTTCCTTCACCCGTAAAACTGTCATGGTCATGATTAGCCATTATGCATAAGTGTGTGACCTTAGACACCAATAAATAAATAAATAATTAATAGAATGAAATTTCTGTTCAATGCTTATTTAACCCTCTCAAGGCTTCCATAAGTGGCAGAGGAGAAATTTATCTCATTCCCGTATGAATACCTTTAATTTAACCTGAAGACTTCAGTGTATTTTCCAAATATTTTATTTTATGTTGAACCCTATCATGATGTATGAATATCTTTAATTTAACCCTCTCATGACTTCAGGTAGGGTCCTGCAAATCACACATTTTCGAATCGAATCTCGAATCGAATCACATCTATTATCCAAAATCAAACCGAACCTCGAATCGAATCAGTTTCATCTTGTAGATGACCCATGGGGCTCGGGTAATATAAACCTCATTTGTTCTGAATATTATGGCTCAAGTCCGGACTGATAAAATAATTCAGCTACATTATCAAGGCATGCCTTTGTTGAAGGCATGCCTTGATAATGTAGTTGGAATATTACTCTGTAAGGATTATTAGTTTATCGTCGACATTGCTTGGAAACCTTAAATTTGTGTTTAACTGTGGTAGGGACTAGTGATATTGGAATTAGCATGGCTGCTGGCATGTGAGGATGTTATTTTTTGCCCATGTATCAGAAGTTACACTCAGTCTTTTATTTCAACAGTATTTATGTACGATTTCTATCTGAACTATACGTTTTGTGAGACTATATTCCTATGAAAAAGATTCGAGAGAAAACGAATCGGGCTGCCGATTTCGAATTAAACCAAATATTTATTTAACATTCAAAATCGAATCGAATCTCGAAGCTTTGCAGGGTCCTAACTTCAGGGTGTTTTGCAAAGATTTTATTTTATGTTGAACCCTTTCATTACTGTACACATATATGTTCTTTCTGTTTTCTTGGAAACATTTATCTGATTCCTGTATGCATATCTTTAATTTAACCCTCTCTCAAGACTGCAATGTGAGCTCCCAGAAAGCTCTAATTTGTCCCCCAAAAAACTGTCTTAATCATTTTCTTGTCACAATTTTGCCATTTCACTTTATTTCTTCACTCACTGATAGATTCCAGGAGCACTGAATATTTCACTCAGTTTCAATCCCAAAGACTAATCAGCCTGGGGGAGAGTGGTGGCTGACTGGTTATGACATTGGACTTCAAGCTGAAAGGTCCTCAGGCAAGGATTGCCGTTGTTTGGGTTCAGTGGTGCTGTGTACTGAGGTGAACTGCATTTCGATACAGCACTTGTCTTCAACCAATGCTAACCATGCTTTTGCTGAGTTAGCCGTTTGGTGACTACGCCGTTATTTTTAGCTCACCTTGACAAAGTCAAGTTGAGCTAATCTAATCGCTCTCCGTCGGTCGTCTGTCAACAACACGTTTTCGTCTTCTCCTCCCAAAACCACTGGGCCAATTCAAGTGAAAGTTTGTGTTAGTGATGGTCCTGAAGAGGCATTGCATTTTTGTTCAACTCAACATGCCCAGCCCCATAGGGAGGGGGTGGATGAAATTTCTATTTTCTGAACCTATCATATGATTTGAACCAAAATTGGCATGTGGTGTTATTGAGTCACAAGTACTTGACTTGTGCAAGAAAACAAAAATTCCTGTATCCCCATGGAAACCCCAGGAGCTAAAAAAATAGGAATATTTTCAAATGCCCATATTTCCCAAACCACACGGAACAGAGAGCTGTTATTTGGTATGAAGCATCCTTAGGACCAGTAGAATTGAATGGAAAAAGAAATTTGTCATCATTTATGTTAGGGTGTTCTGTAGTGGGCATCGAAAAAATGCTGAGTCAGCATATTTGCAAAAATTAAAAAAAAATTTTAAAAAAACTTTTCTCCAGAACCAATGATCAGAATCTTTTGACATTCGGTATACAGCATTCATAGGGGGCTTAGATTCAAGTTTGTTAAAATAAAACCCATTGGTTCATATTTGGGCTCAATATAGAAGCCCATATTTTGTACATAAGGTAATATGGGGAATATTCTTTAAAAATCTTCTTCAGAACCACCAGTCAGAATCTTTTAATGTTTGATATACATCATTGTTATGAGGGTCAGATTCAAGATTGTTCAAACCAAGTCCCTAGGTTAATATTTTAACTTTGTTCAATATGGGGGATAATTTAAAAAAAATCTCCTTCAGATCCACCAGTCAGAATGCTTTCATATTTGGTGTTCACCATCTTTAGGGGGGTCAGATTAAAAAATGAAAAAAAAAATTTCTTCAGAACCAGTGGTCAGAATCTTTTGATATGTGGTATTCAGCAGGGGGGGGGGGGGGGGGGGGAGGGGGAGGGGAGTGGGTTCAGATACAAGTTTATTAAACTAAAGCCCTTTGGTTCATATTTGGGCTCAATACAGGAGCCCAAATATTTAACTTAAGGCAATATTGGGAATATTCTTTAAAAGTCTTCTTTAAAATCACCAGTCAGAATCTTTTAATGTTTGGTATACATCATTGTTATGAGGATCAGATTCCAGATTGTTCAAACCAATTCCCTAGGTTAATATTTGGGCCAAGATACAAGTTTATTAAACTAAAGCCCTTTGGTTCATATTTGGGCTCAATACAGGAGCCCAAATATTTAACTTAAGGCAATATTGGGAATATTCTTTAAAAGTCTTCTTTAAAATCACCAGTCAGAATCTTTTAATGTTTGGTATACATCATTGTTATAAGAGTCAGATTCCAGATTGTTCAAACCAATTCCCTAGGTTAATATTTGGGCCCAATTTTAACATAGGGGGATAATTTTTAAAAATCTTCTTCATATTTACTAGTCAGAATGCCTTCATATTTGGTATACTACATCTCCAGTGGGGTCAGATTCAAGTTTGTTCAAATCAGGTCCCTGGATATATATTTGGGCTCACTATGGTAGCCCAAGTTTTAACTTAGTGCTATATGAGGCAATTTCTTTAAAAATCTTGTTCTTCAGATCCACCAGTCGGAATGCTTTCATATTTGGTATACAACATCTCTAGGGGGTGGGGGCAGATTCAAGTTTGTTTAATTCAAGTGCCTGGGTTAATATTTGGAATCCATATGGGAACCTGAAATTTAACTTAGTACAATATGAGGGAATTTCTTCAAAAATCGTCTTCAGATTCACATGTCAGAATCCTTTCATATTTGATTTACAACATCTCAGGAGGAGTCAGATTCAAGTTTGTTCTAATTGGTTCTCTGGGTTAATAATTGGGCTTGCTATGGCAACCTGAATTTTAACTTCATTAGTACAATATGGGGAAATTTCTTTAAAAGTCTTCTTCAGATCCACCAGTCAGAATGCTTTCATATTTGGTATACAACATTTCTAGGGAGGTCAGATTCAACTTTGTTCAAATCGAGTGCCTGGGTTAATATTTGGGCTCCCTATGGGAGACAGAGTTGGCCATGTAGATGAAGAATTAGAAAGTTTGTATTCAATACCTTCTGGAGGTGTGTAACTAAGATTAATCTACATAGGTTGTATCAAGAGGCTTCATAGGGGGGCTCCATATTTTACATTAAGATCAACTGTTGAAAAGGCACGATGTTCACACTATTTTTGTCCCTCCTGAGGGGCTCAAGGATTGACAATGTATCCTATGGAGATGGATTGCTTTATGTAGACTCATTCTTGGACTCTTGTTTATATTGTGTTCTGTTCAAGGTGAGTGCTTCAAGCCCTGTTGAGCCTCTTGTTAATGTGTATACTTGCTTCCTCCACCCTGCAAAACTGTCTGACATGACATGACCTTGGCTGTTGAAAATGTTGTTAAACCCCAATAAAAAAAATACAACGGTAGAATGAGGCTGTTTCATAATTTTTAGATATAATTAGCTCTTCTGGAGGCATGGTGGCTCAGTAGGTAGAGGTTCAGGCTGCAAGCTGAGATGTCCTTGGTTTGAATTCCACCTGCTGCAACCACATTGTGTCCTTTGGCAAGACACTTCATCACCATGCCCACTTGTTTGTGTGGAATTGGTATGTTGGGGAGCCTGACAGTTGCTCGGTGGTTTTCTCCAGCTTCCTCTACCCATAAAACTCTGACATGAGGTAACCTTGACAAAGTGTCATTAAATCCCAATAAATAAATAAATATTAGTTCTTCTTTCTGTAAGTCTGGGTGAGCTATAGTGATCACTCATCGTCTGTCATCAGTGAAAAAAAGGTATTCACGACTTCTCCAAAGCACTGAATTGATTTCCGTTAAATCTGAGGTGATTTGTAACTCTGCTGAGCAATGCTCAAGGGAAATTTTAGTTATCACTTTCTGTCAGTCCAGCGTGAACTCTATATTATCGACTTCTCCTAAACAACTGGCCTGGATTGAACACAATATTGATATGCATGTTCCTCATCATATGTCAATTCTGGTTTATGCACAAAAGATTGCCATACTGAGAGGGGCACCACAAGGGGTATAATTCTGTAAGGACCCACAAAAATTTCTTACAAAATTAAAAAAATCTTCTCCAGAACTACCAGCCTGAAATCTTGGGGCAATTCTAACAAAAGTTTGTATTTGTGATGGTCCCGAAGGGTCATTGCATTTTTAGCTCAACTTGACAAAGTCAAGCTGAGCTATTGCCATAACTTCTCGTCCATTGGCGTACATACGTACGTTAGTATGTTAGTACATTAGTACGAAAGTCCACAATTTCTTTGGCACACCTCACAGGTCGCATTTATGATCAGATCTCTTTGAAACTTGGTATACTTGTTTGGAGTGACCTCTAGATGGGAGCTATCGATTTTCTTCAATTTCCGTCAAAAAATGTTACCGCGGCCAACGTTCTTAGAACTTAGTTTATAGTCAAACCTCAATATTTCCCTCTGGCACACCCTACAGGGCACATTTATGATTGGATCACTTTGGAACTTGGTATGCTTGTTTGGGGTGACCTCTAGATGGGAGCTATCGATTTTCTTCAATTTCCGTCAAAAAATGTTGCCACGGCCAACGTTCTTAGAACTTAATTTAGTCAAACCTCAATATTTCCCTTTGGTGCACCCTACAGGGCACATTTATGATTGGATCGCTTTGAAACTAGGTATGCTAGTTTGGGGTGACCTCTAGATGGGAGGTGTCGATTTTCTTCAATTTCCATCAAAAAATGTTGCCGCGGCCAATGTTCTTAGAACTAAGTTTAGTCAGACCTCAATATTTCCCTTTGGCACACCCTACAGGGCACATTTATGATTGGATTTCTTTGAAACATGGCATGCTTATTTGGGGTGACCTGTAGATTGGAGCTATCGATTTTCTTCCATTTCCATCAAAAAATGTTGCCACGGCCAATGTTCTTAGAACTAAGTTTAGTCAGACCTCAATATTTCCCTTTGGCACACCCTACAGGGCACATTTATGATTGGATTGCTTTGAAACTTTGTAGGCTTGTTTGGGGTGTCCTCTAGATGGGAGCTGGTGATTTTCTTCAATTTCCATCAAAAAAATGTTGCCGCGGCCAACGTTCTTAGAACTTAGTTTAGTCAAACCTCAATATTTCCCTCTGGCACACCCTACAGGGCACATTTATGATTGGATCACTTTGACACTTGGTATGCTTGTTTGGGGTAGCCTCTAGATGGGAGCTATCAATTTTCTTCAATTTCCCTCAAAAAATGTTGCCGCGGCCAACATTCTTAGAACTTAGTTTAGTCAAACCTCAATATTTCCCTTTGGCACACCCTACAGGGCTCATTTATGATTGGATCGCTTTGAAACTTTGTATGCTTGTTTGGGGTTTCCTCTAGATGGGAGCTGTCGATTTTCTTCGATTTCCATCAAAAATTGTTGCAATGACCTTCGATGAACTTAGTAAAAACTTAGTGCAGTTAAGCATCAATATTTCCCTTGGACACACCCTGCAGGGCACATTTATGGATCGCTTGCAAACTTGGTGTGCTTGTGTGGGGTGTCATCTATATGGGAGCTGTCGATTGTCTTCCATTTCTGTAAAAAAATGTTGCTGCTGACCTTTGAACTTAGTTTAATCAGGCCTCAATATTTCCCTTTAACACACCCTTCAAGGCACATTTATGATCGGATCGCTTTGAAACTTGGTATGTGTATTCGGGGTGACCTCTAGGTGTGAGCTATTGCTTTTTTTCATTTCCATAAAAAATTATTGTTGTTTTCACCAGCCTTTGAACTTCCTGCATTTGTGCATCAACTTATCCCTTTTGAACTCTCAGCAGGGTATATTTATGAATTTCCATAAAAAAAAACCCAAAACCATTGCCACATGCCATGACCTTCTACTTAGTGCATTTGTGCATTACCATCTTCCTTTGGCAATCCTCAGAGGGCACATTCATTATCAGGTTGTTTTGAAACTTTGCATGCTGTATGCTTATGCAGGGTGACAAAGATAGGAGCTATTGATTTTCTTTTCATTTCCATCAAAAACTGTTGCTGTTAGCAACAATCTTGGAATTTATTGCATTTGTGCATCAACATTCTTTGACATGGCCTGCAGGCCACATTTATCATAGGATTGTTTTTGAACTTGGTGTGCTCATTAGGCAAGACCTTCAAATAAGAGCTATTGATTAGCATTCATTTCTGTGAAAAAAAGTTGCCATTTACAATAACCTCTGAACATACTGCACTTGTGTATCAACATTCTTCCTTTAGCCAGTCTTACAGTTTACATTTAAAAATACATGGATAACTCTGACGTTGTGCAAACACAATGCTGTTATGTTGAAATTTCATCAAATAACATTGGTACCAATGATCTTCAATTTTACCATTTCACTTATAACTTACCAAGTTCAAGTTTGTCAAGATGAGCTACAGTGTCATTGACACTTTCATTATGTGTACCCATACCATGTATGGTACACATAATGCCGGCATCCGAGGTAGCCCCCCGTCGTTTGTCCATCCTTTGTCTAACCGTCCGCCCATCCATCTGTCTGTCCATCTGTCCATCTATCCAGCATCCATATCCATTTCTTATCAACCTACCTTACAGTTGTTTACTACAAGCTTGCACTACAGTGGAAGACCCTAACTCGGATAAAATACTCTCTATTTTAATCTTTCCCAAGAGATCTGGGAAAAAGAAGTGGTGTAAAACCACCACGAAAAAATATAAATTGTAATGAATATACCCCTCAAAAGGTTAAAAATTCATGTTATCCGAGGATTTCTCTAAAAACATCCTGTAGATTTTCAAAATAAAATGGCCATTCTCAGATCTTAGTGTGACATTACAAGTTGCATGTACAAAATATTCCAGTAAGCATTTGTTAACCCTATGCAGGTTTTCAAACATCAAAAAGTTGATAAAATGGGCTGTGTTTGCATACCCACACAACCCAAAGTTAAGAGGAGAGTTCATCATAAGTGGAAGTAGAATTCACTGAGAATTATTTTTGGAAGTAATAAGGGTATTCAAAAAACAACACTTAACTGGTTTTGGGCTGGATAAACAATGATACTCATCAAAAGCTTAAAATTCATGTTCTCCCTGGATGTCTCTGAAAACGTCTTGTCAATTTTAAAGAAAAAATGGCCATCCACAGTTCTTGGTGTGACATTACAAGTTGCATGGAAAAATATTCCTGTTAGCATTTGTTAACCCTCTACAAGCTGCCAGACATCAATATTTTGGATACATTTGAGATAAAATGGACCATTTTCAAATAGCCACAGCACTTAGTGGGTATGTGTCAAACAAACGTAACACATTTTGTCAGTCATTAACTTGTCTGATGCCGGTATTGATATTAACCCTCTCCGCCATTGATGATGGTTTTTACCTAAACATTTTTTATCAAACTGAGTCACTTCAGACTACTATACCCACCTTTCTCATAACATCAATAAAGGAACTTCAGTGAGACAGTTATAAACAATTCATCAGACTCTCTGGGGTCATGAAAAATCATGGGATCTTATCTGGAAAAGCCATGATTCTCCAGAATCATAAAGTCTAGATCCAAGTTAATTTTATAAGGAGCCATGTATCTAAAGAATTAGAAATCTTTTATTAAGTACACTCTGCATGTAGGTCTGTGTGTAACTAAGATAATCCAGGTAGATTGTACATCAAAGGGATCCATTTTTTTTAATGGTCTTTAAGGTCACATACTTATGCTCAATGGCTAATCACGATCGTGACAATTTTACGGGTGGAGGATGCCGGAGTACCCAGAAAGAAAAATTGACATGCAACTATCAGCTCCTCAACATTCTAACTCTGTTCAAGCTCAACTCAAGCAGGGTTACAGCGATTTAAGACATGTGCACCATCGGCATGCAGTACGGCTGGTCTACAACATCATCGTGCCCCATGTAGGCAACTGGGATAATGTGCCTTGCCCAAGGACACAACGTGGGTCATCCCAGACAGGGATCAAATTCAGAACCTCTAGGATAGAAGTCCAGCAGTCTACCACTGAGCCACAGCGCTCCCTAAAGGGGCTCCATAGGGGAGCTCCACTTTTTACATTATGATTAACTGAAGAAAAGGCATGATGCTTGAACTATGTTAGCTACTCCTGAGGAGCTCATGAATTGACAATGGATCCTATGGAGATTGATTGCTTAATATAGATTCATTCTTGGCCTCTGTTTATATCGTTTACATCAGGTTCTGTTCAAGGTGAGCACTTCAGCCCCTCTTGCTTTTTTTTCTCTCTGCTTCAAAGTATGTCACTTATAGCTAAATAAGATTAACTGTATTTTAGTTGCATTTGATGCTGAATGTGACCATGAGCCTTCTTGAAGCAATTTTATCAGGTGAGAAATTAAGGTCCCCTATTGTCCCCAAGTTTGGCCTTAGTCAATCGTCTGTCCATTCATCCATCTAGGTGACCATTCGTCCATCTAGGCGTCCATCCATCATCAACATTTTGTTTATCCTGGTCATAACTTCTTAACCAACAGTGTGTCCGAATTATAATATGGTATATGTCTGTCAAGGTTAGAGGCCCTATGTTAAGGTCACAATTCGAAAAACTTTGTGACATTCACTCTCACTTCTGTCCGGTTCATATAACTTGGCGTGAATGACCAATCTTATTCAGACTTGATTCAATTATTGCCCGTGACTGAAAGGTGTGTCGCGACTTTGATCCAAGGCCATGTCATCAGTGTCAAGATCACAGGCAGCAAAACTTGGATATTGTTATACAGCCCTTGTCTGGTACACATAACTTGGTATGATTGACCAATCTTATTCAAACTTGGTACAATTATTGCTTATGACTCATTTGTATCAGGAGTTTGATCCAAGGTCATATTATCAAGGTCACAGTTAGTGAAACTTTGATATTGTTATACAGATTTTGTCTAGTCTGTACATATATAATTGAATCTATGTGAAAGATCTTGTTCATCATTCACACAATTGTTTCACGTATCATAATGTTGTGTCATGAACATGACCCATTATATCATTAAGGTTAAGGTCACAACAGTAAAACTTGGATTCTTGTTTTGTATTTAGCTTTCCCCAAAAGCTGTGACCATGGGTGGAGCTGAGAGGCCTCTTGTTTTTGGCTCACCAACGTTAGTTGTGTGAGCCTATGGCATAGCCCTCATGTCGGCGTCGGCGTCCGCTCTCAAATATTTTGAACTTTTGTGTACAGGTTTTGATTTTTTGGCTTTTCAAATTTTTTTTTTGTTTCAGCATATTGCTATAGTGGTTCACTATAACATTTAACTCTTTTCCAGGGTATTTTGTCGTAATTTTAACCCTTTGAATCAAATTTTAGACTTATTTTGATGTTTGCGTGCAGGTTTTGATGTTTTTTTTTTCCTTTCTTTCAAGTGGAGATTTACCTTGCAGCATATGTCCATGCTTTCTATTGTATGTAAACATGCATCTTAGGGCTATGTTTGTATTATTTAACCCTTTTCCTGCTGAATTACTTCAATTTTGGACTTTTATGTACAGCTTTCGGACTTAGGCTTACAGCTTCTTACTTTTAAGTACAGGTTGTGATAAAAAAAAACAATTTCAAGTGAGGTTGACCTCACTGCATATTGCAGTGGTGGTTATTATAACATTGATATCTTTCCAGTGCATTTTTAAAAATTTTTTAACCCCTTGAATAGATTTTTAGACTTATTTTGACGTTTGCGTGCAGGTTTTCATGGGGTTTTTTTTTTTCCTTTCTTCCAAGTGTAGAGTTTCTGCATATTGCTGTGGTGGATCACTATAACATTTAACTCTTTTCCAGGGTATTTTGTCTTAATTTTAACCCTTTGAATCAAATTTTAGACTTATTTTGATGTTTGCGTGCAGGTTTTGATGTTTTTTTTCCTTTCTTCCAAATGGAGATTTACCTTGCAGCATATGTCCATGCTTTCTATTGTATGTATACATGCATCTTAGGGCTATGTTTGTATTATTTAACCCTTTTCCTGCTGAATTACTTCAATTTTGGACTTTTATGTACAGCTTTTGGACTTAGGCTTACAGCTTCTTACTTTTATGTACAGGTTGTGATAAAAAAAATACAATTTCAAGTGACGTTGACCTCACTGCATATTGCAGTGGTGGTTATTATAACATTGATATCTTTCCAGTGCATTTTTAAAATTTTTTTAACCCTATGAATAGATTTTTAGACTTATTTTGACGTTTGGGTGCAGGTTTTCATGGGGGTTTTTTTTCCTTTCTTCCAAGTGTAGAGTTTCTGCATATTGCTATGGTGGTTCACTATAACATTTAACTCTTTTCCAGGGTATTTTGTCTTAA
Organism: Pictodentalium vernedei; assembly: GCA_031216915.1. Lineage (NCBI taxonomy): Eukaryota > Metazoa > Mollusca > Scaphopoda > Dentaliida > Dentaliidae > Pictodentalium > Pictodentalium vernedei. Next base: position 279,381,347 of record CM062289.1, read on the forward strand.
TTTTAACCCTTTGAATCAAATTTTAGACTTATTTTGATGTTTGCGTGCAGGTTTTGATGTTTTTTTTTCCTTTCTTCCAAGTGGAGATTTACCTTGCAGCATATGTCCATGCTTTCTATTATATGTAAACATGCATCTTAGGGCTATGTTTGTATTATTTAACCCTTTTCCTGCTGAATTACTTCAATTTTGGACTTTTATGTACAGCTTTTGGACTTAGGCTTACAGTTTCTTACTTTTATGTACAGGTTGTGATAAAAAAAAACAATTTCAAGTGAGGTTGACCTCACTGCATATTGCAGTGGTGGTTATTATAACATTGCTATCTTTCCAGTGCATTTTTAAAAAAATGTTAACCCTTTGAATAGATTTTTAGACTTATTTTGACGTTTGCGTGCAGGTTTTCATGGTTTTTTTTTCTTTCTTCCGAGTGTAGAGTTTCTGCATATTGCTATGGTGGTTCACTATAACATTTAACTCTTTTCCAGGGTATTTTGTCTTAATTTTAACCCTTTGAATCAAATTTTAGACTTATTTTGATGTTTGATTGCAGGTTTTGATGGGTTTTTTTTCCTTTCTCCCAAGTGGAGATTTATGTTGCAGCATATCTCCATGCTTCTTAGGGGTTATTATTATACTATTTAACCCTTTAGCTGCTTATTTTCTTTAATTTTGGACTTTTGTGTGCAGGTTTTGAACTTTTTTTTTTACTCCAGACACCCGTTTACATTGGCCACCTGTTGGTGAGACACGGGGTACTGATACCCCCTCTAGTTGTTCAAATCAAGTCGCCCTTCCCTATAGGGAGGGGTGGGGAAAATTTACCCAAATTTTTAAAAAATCTTTTCATGAACTGATGGTTACAGTTACTTGATATTTGGTTCTCACCATCCTTTTGAGGTGCAGAATTAAATTTGTTCAAAGTTTGTAGGCAATATTTGCCTTTGTAAATGCCGGGCCAAGTTTTTTGTTCTTGCACAAAATTTCTCTTTCTTTTATTTTTTGAACTGATAAGACAATTAGAATCAAATTTGGTGTGTGGTATTATTAACCCTTAAGCCCCCATATAGCCCCAAACCGCCACTTTTATATTGCATTGAAGCAGGTGCTCCCTTGTGTAATCTTTTTTATTACTCTTGTGTGTAGAATGAATTTTCCCTGGCAGTGGTTCTACATCACTGCTGGCTGCCTGTATAGGCAGCCAGCAGTGATGTAGAACCACTGCCAGGTCATCAATAACTATGTAAGCAGAAAAAGGCCATAAATACTTTAAAATTAATCTGAGGACTTAAGGGTTAAGTCACAAATACTTAATTTATGTAATCCCCCCCCCCACCCCAAATTTTTGCTTCTGCATGGGATCCCCAGGATCTAAGAGTAGAAATATTGTAACCCTTTACCAAACACAAAAGGCAGATAACACTTGCAAATATAATTCTTGAATAACTAATTTGTTTTCATTTTTTGCTTCAAAAACATAGCTTATGACACCCTCATTGGAATGAGCTCATTGAACTCGTTCCAATGAGGGGTCATAAGCTATGTTTTTGAGACAAAAAGTGAAAAAAATAATAATAATTGAATGGTGATTTTTGTGACTAGTGCTGGCCGGTTTTGGTCGTTATGTTGAGTAAAGGGTTAAAGTGCCCATATTTGGCAAACCGCACAGAACAGAACTGTTATTTGGTATGAAGCACTCTTAGGACCTGTAGAATGGAATAGTAAAAAAATTGCTCTCACCCCTCAGTATATTGTCATGGTGTACAGTTAAAACTAGAAGTCCTGTCATGAAATGTGCACAAATAGCACGTTGATCTGTGCATTAATCCACATGTTATGACCATAGTAAGGCTGTCAAATTCTATACATATGGCTTGTGTACAAGCAATATTTCAGCCAATGGACCTCCAGGTAACCCGGAGGTCCATTGGCAGAAACATTGCCTGTGTTTGCTATGACTAACCAGGAGAACCCGCCGTGCTTTGGATGTCATTCGGTATGGCAATTGCACACAATTCCTATGTGCAATTAAGCTAAGATAAGCGCACTGTTCGTGACAGGATTTCTAGTTTTAACTGTACTTTAGGGGGCAGATCAAAAAATGCTGAGTCAGCCCATTTCTAGGAAAAAAAATGCGCTAGAACCACTCGTTAGATTCTTTTGATATTTGGCATTCAGCATTCATTGGGGGGTGGGGTTGTAGGGGCTGAAGTGGCAGGTTAGATACAAGATTGCTAAAATTAAATCAAGCCCTTCTGTTCAGAATGGAGTCAACACAGAGATCAAATTTTATTTTAACTTGGTGTAATATGAGAAGTACAACATTGGTACAGTGGTCAAATTTAAAATAGTTCAAATCAAGACCCTCAGTTAATATTTGGGCTATCTGGGGTGGGTGTGGGGGATTGGGTAGGGGTGCTAATTTTAACTTAATGCAGTATAAGGAATAGTCTTTGGAAGTCTTCTTCTTTGAACCTGCCACTCAAAATCTTTTGATATTTGGTTTACAGCATCATTAGGGAGGTCAGATATTGGTTTGTTCAAAACAAGTCCTGGGTTAATATGTGGGTTCCCGATTGGAGCCAGAATTTTAACTTAGTCCAATACGAGGAATAATCATTATAACTCCACTTCTCCAGAACCACTAGTCAGAATCTTTTGATATGTGGTATATGGAATCCTTATAGAGTTGGATTCAAGATTGTTCAAAGCAAGCCCCATGGTTAATAATTGGGCTCTCTGTTGAAACCTGAAATTCAGCTATGGGCAATATGGGAAATGATCTTCAAAAATCTTCTTCAGATCCCCAAGCTGAATCTTTTGATGTTTGGTGCACAACATTCTTACGGGGATCAGATTCTATTTTGCTCAAATCAGGTGTGGGATTAATATTTGGGCTCCCTCTTGAAGCCTAAATTTTGACTTGGTACCATATGAGGAACGTTCTAAAAATCTTCTCGTGAACCTACAGTAAAAATATTTGGAATATAGTACACACCATCATAAGGTGAGTTAGATTCAAGTTTGTTAAAAATGTCTCTGGACTAATATTTGGGCTCCCTACTGGAGCATGAATTTTAACTTGGTCTAATCTCTGAAAATCTTCTTCACCAGAGTCACCACTTATCATCTTTTGATATATGGTATACAGCATCAATACATGGTCGCCAGTCAAGTCCTTCCTTACAGGAGGCTGAGTTTTAGGTTTGTGCAACAAGAGGATTAACTTTTAGAAATCTGTTAAAAATCTGCTTCTTCTGATCTAATAGTCAGAATCCTGGTTGAGGTCGGGGTGGGGGGAGCACTTCAAGTTGTTTGAGTCAAGTCCCTGGGTTGATATTTGGACTCCTTAGTTTTATAATACTGGAAATTTGGCCATGATTTGTGTGTTAGCATCTCCCACAAATTTTGTGTGTTAGCATCTCCCACTCAGAAAAACATTATCTTCCTTGGACAACAGAGTTATAAAGTATTACATGACTTTATTCCTCTGTAGTCCCCAAGTCGCCTTTTGTTGTAATTTGTAAGCTTAATTTTGGATATATGCAAGGAGTGGCAGTGGGAAAACAGATATCCCTTTTAACTTACTTTTAACTAAGAGCTCTATCAAGGAATTTCTTGAAAAATTATCTTCAGATTCAGCAGCCAGATTCCTGCCATTGGGATACAACCTCTCTAGGTAGGTCAGATTCAAGATTGTTCAAATCTAGTCCCAATGTTAATATTTGGGTTCTCTGTTGAAGACCAAAGTTTAACTTCATGCAATGTGAGGACATTTCTTTAAAAATTATCTTCTTCAGACCCACGATCCAGAATTCTTTCATGTTTGGCTTATGACATCTCCAGGGGGATCAGATTCAAGGTAGTTTCAATTTGAATCCCTGGCTTAATATTTGGGCTCTCTGTGGGGAGGGCTGACAGGAGGAGAGGAGCACGTTAGGTTCAGGTTTGTTCAAATCCATACTTAAGTGTTCTTTCATAAAATCTGCCTTTCAAACTGCAGTGACATAACAACCCTTGGAAGGTTGGCAGTGCATGTCTCCAGCTGATAGAATTGGATGCAGCCAGGAAGACCTATGATAATAATCATAATAATCATCTGGCATGGACACTAGAGTTATGAATAATAATTTCATGACTTCATTCCTCTGATGTTGATGAACCATGACTAACCGAATGTGACCCAAAATACTTTAAACCACTTTGTGAGGTGAGTGAATACGGTTCATTGGGACCTCTTGTTAGCTCACCTGACTTTCAGTCAGGAGAGCTATAGTGATCACTCACCGTCCGTCGTCCGTCATCCGGCGTCCGGCGTCCGTGAACATGATGTTTGCGTCTTCTCCTCCCAAACGGCTGAACCAATTTAATTGATATTTGAGATAATAGTTTGTTATGACATCGCAATTTGATTTTGTTCAAATCAAGTTGCCCCGCTCGTGGGTAGGGCACACCCAAAAAGTGTGCTGAAATCTTAAAAAATCTTCTTCTCATGAACCAGCAGTAGCAGAGACTTGATATTTGGTGTGCAGCTTCCTTTTGAGGTGTAGACTCAGATTTGTTCAAGAGAAGTTTGTGGGGCTATACTTGGAGTCGTTATGGGAGGGGCAAAATTTTTGGCCCCGCCCAAAATTTCTATTTTCCAAACCGAGAGGCTGATTTGAACCAAATTTTATGTGAGGGTTTATTGGGTCATAAGTACCTAATTTATGCTGATTTTTTTTTCCCATAGCCCCATGGGAACCGCAGGAGCTAAAAATAGAAAAAAATTAAAACGCCCATACCTCCAAAACTGCACGGCACAGAGAATTTTTATTTGGTGTGAAGCTTCCTTAGGACCAACAGAAAGAATTGGTAAAAAAAAATTGCCATCGGTTTTGTCATAGGGTACAGTTTCGGGACATTGAAAAAGTGCTGAGTCAGCACTTTTTAACACTGTAGGCAATGGGAAAAACATTAAAAAATCCTCTTCTCCAGATCCAGCAGGCAGAATCTTTTGATATTTGGTATGCAACATTGGAGGGTGGATCTGATTCAAGTTTGTTCAAATCGGCCCCCTGGGTTCATATTTGGGCTCAGTATAGGAGCCCGATTTCGAACTTAGTGCATTTCAGGCAAATTTCTTAAAAAATCTTCTTCTCCAGATCCAGCAGGCAGAATCTTTTGATATTTGGTATGCAACATTGTGGGGTGGATCTGATTCAAGTTTGTTCAAATCGGCCCCCTGGGTTTATATTTGGGCTCAGTATAGGAGCCCAAATTTGAACTTACTGCATTTCAGGCAAATTTCTTTGAAAATCTTCTTCTCCAGATCCAGATGGCAGAATCTTTTGATATTTGGTATGCAACATTGTGGGGTGGATCTGATTCAAGTTTGTTCAAATTGGCCCCTTGGGTTTATATTTGGGCTCAGTATAGGAGCCCAAATTTGAACTTAGTGCATTTCAGGCAAATTTCTTTGAAAATCTTCTTCTCAAGATCCAGCAGGCAGAATCTTTTGATATTGGGTATGCAACATTGTGGGGTGGATCTGATTCAAGTTTGTTCAAATCGGCCCCTTCGGTTTATAATTGGGCTCAGTATAGGAGCCCAAATTTGAACTTAGTGCATTTCAGGCAAATTTCTTAAAAAATCTTCTTCTCCAGATCCAGCAGACAGAATCTTTTGATATTTGGTATGCAACATTGTGGGGTGGATCTGATTCTATTTTGTTCAAATCGGCTCCCTAGATTCATATTTGGGCTCACTATAGAAGCTCGAATTTGAACTTAGTGCATTTCAGGCAAATTTCTTCAAAAATCTTCTTCTCCAGATCCTGCAGGCAAAATCTTTTGATATTTGGTATGCAACATTTTGGGGTGGATCTGATTTCAGTTTGTTCAAATCGGCCACCTGGATTCATATTTGGGCTCACTATAGAAGCCCAAATTCGAACTTAGTGCATTTCAGGCAAATTTCTTGGAAAATCTTCTTCTCAAGATCCAGCAGGCAGAATCTTGTGATATTTGGTATGCAGCATCCTTAGGAGGGGTGAGATTCAAGTTTGTTCAAGCCACGTCCCTAGGTCCATATTTGGGCTCACTGTGGGAGCTTGAATTGTAACTTTGTTCGAAATGAGGAATTTTCTTAAAAAATCTTCTTCTTCAGATCCAGCAGTTGGAATGGTTTGATATGTGGTGAGTAGCATCCTTGGGGGGGGGGGGGGAGGGGGGATTCAAGTGTGTTAAAGCCAAGTCCATGGGTCCATATTTGGGCTCCCTGTGGGAGCCCAAATTATAACTTAGTCAATATGAGGAATTTTTCTTTAAAAATCTTCTTCTTCAGATTCAGCAGTTGGAATGTTTTGATATTTGGCATGGAGCAACCTTAGGGGCTGAGATTCAAGTTTGTTCAAGCCAAGTCCCTTGGTTCATATTTGGGCTCACTATGGGAGCCTGAATGACAACTTAGTTCAAAATGAGGAATTTTCTTTAAAAATCTTCAGATCCAGCAGATGAATGCTTTTGATATTTTTTATGCAGCATCCTTAGTGGGGGGTAAGATTCAAGTTTGTTCAAGCCATGTCCCTAGGTCCATATTTGGGCTGATTGTGGGAGCTCGAATTGTAACTTGGTTCAAAATGAGGAATTTTCTTTAAAAATCTTCTTCTTCAGATCCATCAGTCGGAATGTTTTGATATTTGGTGTGCAGAATCCTTAGGGGTGTGAGATTCAGGTTTGTTAAAGCCAAGTCCCTGGGTTCATATATTGGCTCCCTGTGGGAGCCCGAATTATGACTTAGTTCAGTATGAGGAATATTCTTTAAAAATCTTTTTTTAGATCCACTGGTCAGAATATTTGGATATTTGGTTTCAGCTTTTCTTAGGAGGAGCAGATGCAACTTGTGGAAATCAATTCTCTGGGTTGATATTTAGGCTACCATGTCAGGTGAGCGCCCTCAGGCCCCCTGGGGCCTCTTGTTTCATTTGCCATGACGCAACCAAAGGCAATCTTTGGTCATGCATTTCTGCTGATCTAGGAAAGCTGCCAAGGCAAAAACAAAGCTCTGTTCTGTGAAGTCTCAAAAAGTGTCAGTCAGAATTTTTTTTTAACCTCTGTGGCTTTCTCTATCCCAACCCGACAACTTTTTTTGCTCATAAATCAAGTTCTTATGACCTAGTTTTACCACATCAAAAATTTGGTTCAAATCAGCCCATTGGTTCTGGAAATAGAAATTTAGAGTGTGTTCAAAATGAGCATCCTTCCACAGGGAGCCCAAGTTTTGACCTAGTCAGTTTCTTTGAAAAAACTTGAATCTGCATCATTAAAGTAAGTTCCATACCAGAAATCTAACCACTGTGAGTGGCTTATGATTTTTATGTGTACCCATACTATGTATGGTACACATAATGCCGGCATCTGGGGTGGCCATCCGTCATTCGTCCATCCTTTGCCCGTCCGTCTGTCCATCCGTCCATCCATCTGTCCGTCTGGCATCCATATCCATTTCTTTGGCATTCGATAACTTGAAAAATATTGCTTGGATTGTCAAGTTACTTTATATTTGTGTTCAGGTTACTGATGTGCCGAGCTGTATAGTTTTTGGTGTAAATCTGATAATTTGATGCTGAGATATTAACTCTTTATCCTTCAAATTGAGAATTCTTCCAATCCCGTTGGCATGAGATAACTCAAAAAATGTCAATCCAATTGTCATGTTACTTTATATATATCTTCAGGTTACTGATGTTCCGAGCTGTATAGTTTTTGGTGTAAATCTGTTATTTTGATCCTGAGATATTAACCCTTTATCCTTCAAATTGAAAATTCATCCAATCCCTTTTGGCATTCGATAACTTGAAAAATATTGCTTGGATTGTCAAGTTACTTTCTATTTGTGTTCAGGTTACTGATGTGCCAAGCTGTATAGTTTTTGGTGTAAATCTCATAATTTGATCCTGAGATATTAATCCTTTATCCTTCAAATTGAAAATTCCTCCAATCCCTTTGGCATTCGATAACTTGAAAAATATTACTTGCATTGTCTAGTTACTTTATATTTGTGTTCAGGTTACTGATTTGCCAAGTTGTATAGTTTTTGGTGTAAATCTGTTATTTTGATCCTAAGATATTAACCCTTTATCCTTCAAATTGAAAATTCCTCCAATCCCTTTGGCATTCGATAACTTGAAGAATATTGCTTGGATTGTCAAGTTACTTTATATTTGTGTTCAGGTTACTGATGTGCCAAGCTGTATAGTTTTTGGTGTAAATCTGATAATCTAATCCTGAGATATTAACCCTTTATCCTTCAAATTGAAAATTCCTCCAATCCCTTTGGCATTTGATAACTTGAAAAATATTGCTTGGATTGTCAAGTTACTTTATATTTGTGCTCAGGTTACTGCTGTGCCGAGCTGTATAGTTTTTTGGTGTAAATCTGTTATTTTGATCCTGAGATATTAACCCTTTATCCTTCAAATTGAAAATTCCTCCAATCCCTTTGGCATTCGATAACTTGAAAAATATTACTTGGATTGTCAAGTTACTTTATATTTGTGTTCAGGTTACTGATGTGCCAAGCTGTATAGTTTTTGGTGTAAATCTGAAAATTTGATTTTGAGATATTAACCCTTTATCCTTCAAATTTAAAATTCCTCCAGTCCCTTTGGCATGAGATAACTCAAAAAAGATCAATCCATTTGTCATGTTACTTCATATATGTATTCAGGTTACTGATGTGCCAAGCTGTGTAGTTTTTGGTGTAAATCTGATAATTTGATCCTGTGATATTAACCCTTTATCCTTCAAATTGAGAACTCCTCCAATCCATTTCTTCGGCTTCCGATAACTCAATAAATATTAATCCGATTATCAGGTTACTTTATATATGTATTCAGGTTACTGATGTGCTGTGCTGTATAGTTTTTTATGTAAATCTAATAATTTGGTCCGGAGATATTAACCTTTTATCCATCAAATTAGGTACTCCTCCAATCCATTTCTATATGTACCCATACCATGTATGGTGTACATAATGTCGGCATCCAGGGTGGCCCTCTGTCATACAGCTTTCTATTAGTTGCACGTATGGGTACACATCTGACGATTTCATCAGCCTATTTTTAGCTCAACTTTGGCAAAGCCAAATTTGAGGTGTTGCCATAGCCCCTCGTCCGTCTGTCCGTCCATCATGCCGTACACACGGCTTGGGCTAGAGGCTGTATTTATGAACTGATTTTTACGAAACTTCTTGGGTACCTTTGTTATCCCGTGAGACGAGAACGAGTGTTTTGGGGTCCGGTCTGAAATTCAAGACAGTTGCTGGCAGCCATTTTGTACAAAATTAGGTGCAATCAGATATTTGCGCAGGACCTCCATATGAAAGCTCTGATTTGAATAATTTTTTGTATGAATGTTTAGGACCATGGGATACATCACATACAATACAGGGTTTTTTTCTTGTGCGTAAATTATGCAAATTAGACTAACTTTGATTTATTTAGTGTTACTTTCAGCACTGTAAGTGCGAATGCCAATACGGCTTGGGCTAGAGGCCTTATTTATTAACCGATCTTTACGAAACTTCTTGGGTACCTTTGTTATCACCATGGGATGAGAACGAGTGTTTTGGGGTCCGGTCTGAAATTCAAGATGGCCATCTGTATGAAAGTTCTGATTTGAATAAATTTTTGTATGAATGTTTAGTAACATGGAATACATCACATATAATACAGGTTTTTTTCTCGTGCAAAAATTATGCAAATTAGATGAACTTTGATTTGTTCAGTATTACTTATACACAGTAAGTGCACATGTCAATACGGCTCGGGCTAGAGTCTGTATTTATGAACTGATCTTCACAAAACTTCTTGGGGTACCTTTGTGATCACCTTGTGACAGGAACGAGTGTTTTTGGGTGCCTTTGTTATCACTGCTATGAGAACAAATATTTTTGGGTTCAGTCAAACCCATTCTGGGACTCGAAGATTTCTTTTCTAGTTTAGCTTCTAACTGTCACCCCACTTTTACAATACTTTACCTATATATTTGTTACAGGCTACGGTCAGCATTTATGTACAGACTGTTACAATACTTTACATGTACCTTTGTTATCAGGGCATTACCCAGATGTTTGTCATTGCTGTGTCACATACTATACATGTACATGCCTTAAACAAGTTGAGCTACAGTGTCATTGACACTTTCATTAAAGCATTTTAGTCCATTAACCCCGACCCAAGGGTCCTAGTAACTTTGTGAGAAAACATTAGAAGAGTAAACTCCACTAAGATGCATTGAACCAAATTAGTTTAAACTTGGACCAGAATCCCATGACAAAACCGATACCAATTTTTAGCTCATCTGGACAAAGACAAGCTGAGCTAATCTCATCGCTCTCCATCCGTCATCCGTCAACACCATGTTTTGGTCTTCACCTCCAAAGCCACTGTGCCAATTCAAGTGAAAGTTTATGTGAGTGATGGTCCCAAAGGGGCATTGCATTTTTGTTCAACTCAACATGCACAGCCCCATAGTGAGGGATTGGGGGAAAAAGCTCCAAAATATTTTAAAAATCTTCTTCTCATGAACCAGTGAATACAATGACTTGATATTTGCTATGGAGCTTCCTTTTGAGGTGTAGAATCAAGTTTGTTCAAATGAAGTTTGTGAAGCAATATTTGGCTTTGTAATGGGAGGGGTATGATTTTTGGCCACACGGAACAGAGAGCTGTTATTTGGTATGAAGTATCCTTGGGACCAGTAGAATTGAATGGTAAAAAAAAATGCTCTCAGTTATGTTAGGGTGCTCTGTAATGGGCATCGAAAAAAATGCTGAGTCAGCATATTTGCAAAAATTAAAAAAAAACTTTTCTCCAGAACCAATGATCAGAATCTTTTGATATTTGGTATACAGCATTCATAGGGGGCTTAGATTCAAGTTTGTTAGAATAAAACCCATTGGTTCATATTTGGGCTCAATATAGCAGCCCATATTTTGTACATAGGGTAATATGGGGAATATTCTTTAAAAATCTTCTTCTTCAGAAACACTAGTCAGAATCTTTTAATGTTTGATAGGTTATGAGGGTCAGATTCAAGATTCTTCAAACCAAGTCCCTAGGTTAATATTTTAACTTTGTTCAATATGGGGGATAATTTTAAAAAATCTCCTTCAGATCCACCAGTCAGAATGCTTTCATATTTGGCATGCAACATCTTTAGGGGGATCAGATTCAAGTTTGTTCAAATCAGATCCCCAGGTATATATTTGAGCTCACTATGGTAGCCCAAATGTTTACTTAGTGCGATATGAGGAAATTTCTTTAAAAATTTTCTTCTTCAGATCCACCAGTCGGAATGCTATCATATTTGGTATACAACATCTCTAGGAGGGTCAGATTCCAGTTTGTTCAATTCAGGTGCCTGGGTTAATATTTGGGCCCCATATGGAAACCTGAAAATTAACTTAGTGCAATATGAGGGAATTTCTTTAAAAATCTTCTTCAGATCCACTATTCAGAATGCTTTCATGTTTGGTATACAACATCTCTTGGGGGGTCAGATTCAAGTTGGTTCAAATCGGATCCATAGGTTAATATTTGGGCTCGCTCTGGTAGCCAAAATTTTAACTTAGTGCAATGTGAAGAAATTCTTTAAAATTTCTCTTCTTCAAATCCAACAGTCAGAATGCTGTCATATTTGGTACACAACATCTCTAGGGAAGTCAGATTCAACTGTGTTCAAATTGAGAGCCTGGTTTAATATGTGGGCTCCTTATGGAAGCCGGAATTGGCCATTTTGCTGAAAAATTAAATTTTTTTTATTCAGTACCCTCCAGAGGTGTGTAACCAAGATTAATCCACATGGGTTGTATCAAGGGGCTTCATAGGGGAGCTCTACATTTTAAATTATGATCAACTGAAGAAAAGGCATGTTGCTATTTTTGTCACCCCTAAGGGGCTCAAGGATTGACAATGTATCCTATGGAGATGGGTTGCTTAATATAGACTGATTCTTGGACTCTGTTTATAGGGACTCTGCTTATATCATGTTCTGTTCAAGGTGAGCGTTTCAGGGCCTGTGGGGCCTCTTTTTGAAATATGTCTTTTTGATTTTTTTTTTCTATTTTGAGCTTCTGGGTTCCCACGGAACTGTGCAATTTTTTTTTTGCATTAATGAAGTATGTTTACCCTATTATACTACATGCCAAATTTAGTTCAAATCAGACAATCGGTTTTTGAAATACAAATTTTGGCTGCAGCCCAAAATGGGCATGCTTTCACAGAGAACCAAAATGCTGATCAACCAACTTGCCTTGAACAACCTTTAATCTTCACCATCAAAGGAACTTCCATACCAAATATCAAAGCTTTCTCAGCGGTGGTTCATGAATGATGGGAAGATTTTTAAAAAGATGTTTAGGCTTTTTGTATACCCGTTTATAAAAACGGACGTATTATGTTAACAGTCTGTCTGTCTGCCCATCTGTCTGTTTGTAAACAATTTGGTTTCTGTTCATTTAAAGTCGAACTCCTTGATGGATCGACATCAAACTTTCAGAAGTTGTTTTTAGCAATAAAATACAGGTCAAGTTCGATATTGGTGTTTCTCAGTCCATCTGCTGCAGAAATATGGCCCTTTGAAAACACAATTTTTCTAAAAAAAATTGGTTTCTGTTCCTTTAAAGCTGAACACCTTGATGGATTGACACCAGATTTTTCAGATGTTGTTTTTAGCAATGAAATACAGGTCAAGTTCGATATTGATGTTTCTCAGTCCATCCACTGCAGAGTTGTGTTATGGCCCTTTGAAAACACAATCTTTCGAAAAAAATTGGTTTCCCTTCATTTAAAGTTGAACGCCTTGACGGATTGACATCAAACTTTCAGATGTTGTTTGTAGCAATAAAATACAAGTCAGGTTTGACATTAGTGTTTCTCAGTCCTTCCGCTGCAGAGTTATGGCCCTTTGAAAACACAATTTTTGAAAAGAAATTGGTTTCCATTCATTTAAAGCCTAACGCTTTGACGGATTGACACCAAATTTTTCAGATGTTTTTATACACATGTTTGAAAAATGGGACGTATTATATGAATGGTCTCTCCACCCGTCTGTCTGTCCGTCCATGGACACATTTCGTTTCTGGACGATAACTTTAGTTGTAATGGTATGAAATGAGTTAAATTTGGCATGTGGATTTAGTATGACAAAATACAGGATGGGTTCGATTTCTGTTTCTAGCGGCCCATTTGCAGTAGAGTTTATTTATGGGAATTTAGCCCAACAACTTGTTTCCGGACGATAACTTTAGTTTGCCTTGACCAATTTATTTCAAATTTCCAGTTTTTTGTTTTTGACCACAAAATACAGCTCAAGTTCACCATTGGCCATAATCGCATGTACCGTTCCATAGTTATTCCCCTTGAATGATTGCAAATTTGTGAATTATGTGGTTTCCGGATGATAACTTTAGTTTACCTTGACTAATTTGTTTCAAATTCTCAGATTTTGTTTATGACCACAAAGCGCAGCTCAAGTTCACTTTCGGCCAAAATTGCATGTACCTGTCCAGAGTTATTCCTCTTGAATTTGTGCATTTTGTGTTTTCCGGATTATAACTTTCGTATGGCCTGACTGATTTTTTATATGCCTGTTGAAAAACCGTCGAATTACGTAATCAGTCTGTCTGTCTGTCTGTCCATTTGTCCATCCATTTGTGCATCCGTCAGTCTGTCCGTTCGTCAACATTTGGTTTCCAGATTATAACTTTAGTATTTTTTTTTCGATTGACTCCTACACTTGGTATGTGGTTTAATCGAAACAAAAGACAGGTTAAGTTCGAATATGGGGTCAGTTCGAACTTCAAAGTTCCCCTGAATTATGGCCCTTGTTGGACATAGAATGCATCAAATATTTGGTTTCCAGATGATAACCTTTAATATTTGTTTTCCGATTGGTTCCAAACTTGGTATGTTGTTTAATCACAACAAAATACAGGTCAAGTTCAAATATGGGGGTTGGTCCGAACAATTTTCACCCTCACCCTCATCCTTACCCCAACGCTTCAAAAATACAAAATGGGCGTATAATGTCCCGCTAGGCGGTGCTCTGGTTGAACATTGCCGAAGATGGCAACAGTTTAATTTGAACAAAGTAGAATGGGTATACTCCCAAGATAGCCTGGGCCAAATATGAATGAATTCAGCCCAGTGGTTTTAAAGAAGGCAAGTTTCAAATCAGCTGATGGGAATATACAAGAAAGATGACTCAGTATTTTCCCGTTGCCATTGTTAAAATTTGAATCCCCATACGCGCCCCCCCCCCCCCCCTCCCGACTAAGCCGATAGGATGGTTTTCCACTGGATCTAAGGCTGCTGCATACAAAACAAAAAAAAAATATTCTGGTCTGTGTAGTTTTTAGCCTCAGGATGAGCGATAGTTACCACTCATCATCTGTTGTCCAGCATCCATGAACATGGTGTTTGCAACTGTGCCTCCGAAACCACTGAACCAATTTTAGTTATACTTGACCATTGCCGATAGCATCAATCATTCAGACGCTCTGGTGCCGCAATGGGAAGCAATTCCTTAGTAGAAATCGTGCCCATTGCCGATAGCATTAATCATTCAGACGTTTGGCGCCACAATGGGAAGTAAGTCCTTAGTAGAAATAGTGCCCATTGCCGATAGCATCAATCATTCAGGTGCTTGGCGCCGCAATGGGAAGCAATTCCTCAGTAGAAATCATACCCATTGCCGATAGCATCAATCATTCAAATGCTTGGCGCCGCAATGGGAAGCAATTCCTTAGTAGAAATCATGCCCATTGCCGATGGCATCAATCATTCAGACGCTTGGCGCCGCCATGGGAAGCAATTGCTTAGCAGAAATCATACCCATTGCCGACGGCATCAATCATTCAGACGCTTGGCACCGCAATCGGAAGCAATTCATCAGCAGAAATCATGCCCTTTGCCGATGGCATCAAACATTCAGACGCTTGGTGCCGCAATGGGAAGCAATTCCTTAGTAGAAATCATACCCATTGTCGATGACATCAATCATTCAGACGCTTGGCACCGCAATCGGAAGCAATTCCTCAGTAGAAATCATGCCCTTTGCCGATGGCATCAAACATTCAGACGCTTGGCGCCGCAATGGGAAGCAATTCCTTAGTAGAAATCATGCCCATTGCCGATAGCATCAATCATTCAGACGCTTGGCGCCGCAATGGGAAACAATTCCTTAGCAGAAATCGTGACATTTGCCGATAGCATCAATCATTCAGACACTTGGGGCCGCAGTCGGAAGCAATTCCTTAGTAGAAATCGTGCCCATTGCCGATAGCATCTGTCATTCAGATCCTTGGCACCGCAATGGGATGCAATACCTTAGTAGAAATAGTGGCCATTGCCGATACCATCAATCATTCAAAAGCTTGGTGTCGCAATGGAAAGCAATTCCTTAGTAGAAATCGTGCCCATTGCCGATAGCATGAATCATTCAGAGGTTTGTCACCGCAATGGGAAGGAATTCCTTAGTAGAAATCGTGCCCATTGCCGATAGCATCAATCATTCAGACGCTTGACGCCGCAATCGGAAGCAATTCCTTAGTAGAAATCGTGCCCATTGCCGATAGCATCAATCATTCAGACGCTTGGCGCCGCAATGGGAAGCAATTCCTTAATAGAAATTGTGCGCATTGCCGATAGCATCAATCATTCAGACGCTTCACGCCGCAATGAGAAGCAATTCCTTTGTAGAAATCGTGCCAATTGCCGATAGCATCAACCATTCAGACGCTTGGCACCGCCATCAGAAGCAATTCCTTAGTAGAAATCGTGCCCATTGCCAATAGCATCAATCATTCAGATGCTTGGCGCCGCAATGGGAAGCAATTCCTTAATAGAAATTGTGCGCATTGCCGATAACATCAATCATTCAGACGCTTCACGCCGCAATGAGAAGCAATTCCTTTGTAGAAATCGTGCCCATTGCCGATAGCATCAACCATTCAGACGCTTGGCGCCGCCATCAGAAGCAATTCCTTAGTAGAAATCGTGCCCATTGCCGATAGCATCAATCATCCAGATGCTTGGCGCCGCCGTGGGAAGCAATTCCTTAGTAGAAATCGTGCGCATTGCCGATAGCATCAATCATTCAGACGCTTGGCGCCGCAATGGGAGGCAATTCCTTAATAGAAATCGTGCACATTGCCGATAGCATCAATCATTCAGACGCTTGGCGCCGAAATGGGAAGCAATTCCTTACTAGAAATCGTGCGCATTGCCGCAATGGGAAGCAATTCCTCAGTAGAAATCATGCCCATTGCCGATAGCATCAATCATTCAGACGCTTGGCGCCGCAATGGGAAACAATTCCTTAGTAGAAATCGTGACATTTGCCGATAGCATCAATCATTCAGACACTTGGGGCCGCAGTCGGAAGCAATTCCTTAGTAGAAATCGTGCCCATTGCCGATAACATCAGTCATTAAGATGCTTGGCACCGCAATGGGATGCAATGCCTTAGTAGAAATAGTGGCCATTGCCGATACCATCAATCATTCAAAAGCTTGGTGTCGCAATGGAAAGCAATTCCTTAGTAGAAATCGTGCCCATTGCCGATAGCATGAATCATTCAGAGGTTTGTCACCGCAATGGGAAGGAATTCCTTAGTAGAAATCGTGCCCATTGCCGATAGCATCAATCATTCAGACGCTTGACGCCGCAATGGGAAGGAATTCCTTAGTAGAAATCGTGCCCATTGCCGATAGCATCAATCATTCAGACGCTTGGCGCCGCAATGGGAAGCAATTCCTTAATAGAAATTGTGCGCATTGCCGATAGCATCAATCATTCAGATGCTTCGCGCCGGAATGGGAAGCAATTCCTTAATAGAAATCGTGCCCATTGCCGATAGCATTAATCATTCAGACGCTTGGTGACGCAATCGGAAGCAATTCCTTAGTAGAAATCGTGCCCATTGCCGATAGCATCAATCATTCAGATGCTTGGCGCCACAATGGGAAGCAATTCCTTAATAGAAATTGTGCGCATTGCCGATAGCATCAATCATTCAGACGCTTCACGCCGCAATGAGAAGCAATTCCTTTGTAGAAATCGTGCCCATTGCCGATAGCATCAACGATTCAGACGCTTGGCGCCGCCATCAGAAGCAATTCCTTAGTAGAAATCGTGCCCATTGCCGATAGCATCAATCATTCAGACTCTTGCCCCGCAATTTGTACCAATTCCTTAGTAGAAATCGTGCCCATTGCCGTTAGGATCAGTGATTCAGACGCTTGGCGCCGCAACAGGAAGCAATTGCTTAGTAGAAATGGTGACCATTGCCGATAGCTTCAGTCATTCAGACGCTTGGCGCCGCAATGGGAAGCCATTCCTAAGTAGAAATCGTGCCCATTGCCGATAGCATCAATCATCCAGACGCTTGGCACCGCAGTGGGAAGCAATTCCTTAGTAGAAATCGTGCGCATTGCCGATAGCATCAATCATTCAGACGCTTGGCGCCGCAGTGGGAGGCAATTCCTTAATAAAAATCGTGCCCATTGCCGATAGCATCAATCATTCAGACGCTTGGCGCCGAAATGGGAAGCAATTCCTTACTAGAAATCGTGCGCATTGCCGATAGCATCAGTCATTCAGACGTTTGGCGCCGCGATGGGAAGCAATTCCTTAGTAGAAATCGTGCTCATTGCCGATAGCATCAATCATTCAGACGCTTGGCGCCCCGATGGGATGCAATTCCTTAGTAGAAATTGTGCCCCCTACCGATAGCATCAAGCATTCAGACGCTTGCCGCCGGAATGGGAAGCAACTCCTCAGTAGAAATCATGCCCATTACCGATAGCATCAATCATTCGGACGTTTAGCGCCGTGATGGGAGGCAATTCCTTAGTAGAAATCGTGCTCATTGCTGATAGCATCAATCATACAGACGCTTTGCGCCGCGATGGGAAGCAATTCCTTATTAGAAATCGTGCCCACTGCCGATAGCTTCAATCATTAACACGCTTGGCGCCGCACTGGGAAGCGATTCCTTAGTAGAAATCGTGCGCATTTGCGATAGCATCAATGATTCAGACGCGTGGTGCCGCAAGGGAAAGCCATTCATTAGTAGAAGTCGTGCCCATTGCCAATAGCATCAATCATTCAGATGCTTGGCGGCGCAACAGGATGCAATTCCTTAGTAGAAATCGTGCCCATTGCCGATAGCATCAAACATTCAGACGCTTGGCGCCGCAAAAGGAAGCAATTCCTTAGTCGAAATCGCGCCCATTGCCGATAGAATCAATCATTCAGACCCTTGGCGCCGCAATTGGAAGCAATTCCTTAGTAGAAACAACGCCCATTGCCGATAGCATCAATCATTCGGACGCTTGGCGCCGCAATGGCAAGCAATTTCTTAGTAGAAATGCTGTCCATTGCCGAAAGCATCAATCATTCAGACGCTTGGCGCCACAATGCGAAGCAGTTCCTTAGAGTAAATCGTGCCCATCGCCTATAGCATCAATCATTCAGACCCTTGGCGCCGCAATCGGAAGCAATTCCTTCGTGGAAATTGTGCCCTTTGCCGATAGCATCAATCATTCAGATGCTTGGCTCCGCAAAGGGAAGCAATTCCTTAGTAGAAATCGTGCGCATTGCCGATAGCATCAGTCTTTCAAACGTTTGGCGTCGCGATGGGAAGCAATTCCTTAGTAGAAATCGTGCCCACTGCCGATAGCATCAATCATTCAGACGCTTGGCGCCGCCATGGGAAGCGATTGCTTAGTAGAAATCGTGCGCATTGCCGATAGCCTCAATCATTCTGATCCTTGGCGCCGCAACGGGAAGTAATTCCTTGGTGGAAATCGTGCCCTTTGCCGATAGCATCAATCATTCAGACGATTGCCGCCGCAATGGGAAGCAATTCCTCAGTAGAAATCATGCCCATTGCCGATAGCATCAATCATTCAGACGCTTGGCGCCGCAATGGGAAACAATTCCTTAGTAGAAATCGTGACATTTGCCGATAGCATCAATCATTCAGACACTTGGGGCCGCAGTCGGAAGCAATTCCTTAGTAGAAATCGTGCCCATTGCCGATAGCATCAGTCATTAAGATGCTTGGCACCGCAATGGGATGCAATGCCTTAGTAGAAATAGTGGCCATTGCCGATACCATCAATCATTCAAAAGCTTGGTGTCGCAATGGAAAGCAATTCCTTAGTAGAAATCGTGCCCATTGCCGATAGCATGAATCATTCAGAGGTTTGTCATCGCAATGGGAAGGAATTCCTTAGTAGAAATCGTGCCCATTGCCGATAGCATCAATCATTCAGACGCTTGACGCCGCAATCGGAAGCAATTCCTTAGTAGAAATCGTGCCCATTGCCAATAGCATCAATCATTCAGACGCTTGGCGCCGCAATGGGAAGCAATTCCTTAATAGAAATTGTGCGCATTGCCGATAGCATCAATCATTCACATGCTTCGCGCCGGAATGGGAAGCAATTCCTTAATAGAAATCGTGCCCATTGCCGATAGCATTAATCATTCAGACGCTTGGTGACGCAATCGGAAGCAATTCCTTAGTAGAAATCGTGCCCATTGCCGATAGCATCAATCATTCAGATGCTTGGCGCCACAATGGGAAGCAATTCCTTAATAGAAATTGTGCGCATTGCCGATAGCATCAATCATTCAGACGCTTCACGCCGCAATGAGAAGCAATTCCTTTGTAGAAATCGTGCCCATTGCCGATAGCATCAACCATTCAGACGCTTGGCGCCGCCATCAGAAGCAATTCCTTAGTAGAAATCGTGCCCATTGCCGATAGCATCAATCATTCAGACTCTTGCCCCGCAATTTGTACCAATTCCTTAGTAGAAATCGTGCCCATTGCCGTTAGGATCAGTGATTCAGACGCTTGGCGCCGCAACAGGAAGCAATTGCTTAGTAGAAATGGTGACCATTGCCGATAGCTTCAGTCATTCAGACGCTTGGCGCCGCAATGGGAAGCCATTCCTAAGTAGAAATCGTGCCCATTGCCGATAGCATCAATCATCCAGACGCTTGGCACCGCAGTGGGAAGCAATTCCTTAGTAGAAATCGTGCGCATTGCCGATAGCATCAATCATTCAGACGCTTGGCGCCGCAATGGGAGGCAATTCCTTAATAAAAATCGTGCCCATTGCCGATAGCATCAATCATTCAGACGCTTGGCGCCGAAATGGGAAGCAATTCCTTACTAGAAATCGTGCGCATTGCCGCTAGCATCAGTCATTCAGACGTTTGGCGCCGCGATGGGAAGCAATTCCTTAGTAGAAATCGTGCTCATTGCCGATAGCATCAATCATTCAGACGCTTGGTGCCCCGATGGGATGCAATTCCTTAGTAGAAATTGTGCCCCCTACCGATAGCATCAAGCATTCAGACGCTTGCCGCCGGAATGGGAAGCAACTCCTCAGTAGAAATCATGCCCATTGCCGATAGCATCAATCATTCGGACGTTTAGCGCCGTGATGGGAGGCAATTCCTTAGTAGAAATCGTGCTCATTGCTGATAGCTTCAATCATTAACACGCTTGGCGCCGCACTGGGAAGCGATTCCTTAGTAGAAATCGTGCGCATTTGCGATAGCATCAATGATTCAGACGCGTGGTGCCGCAAGGGAAAGCCATTCATTAGTAGAATTCGTGCCCATTGCCAATAGCATCAATCATTCAGATGCTTGGCGGCGCAACAGGAAGCAATTCCTTTGTAGAAATCGTGCCCATTGCCGATAGCATCAAACATTCAGACGCTTGGCGCCGCAAAAGGAAGCAATTCCTTAGTCGAAATCGCGCCCATTGCCGATAGGATCAATCATTCAGACCCTTGGCGCCGCAATTGGAAGCAATTCCTTAGTAGAAACAACGCCCATTGCCGATAGCATCAATCATTCGGACGCTTGGCGCCGCAATGGCAAGCAATTTCTTAGTAGAAATCCTGTCCATTGCCGATAGCATCAATCATTCAGACGCTTGGCGCCGTAATACGAAGCAGTTCCTTAGAGTAAATCGTGCCCATCGCCTATAGCATCAATCATTCAGACCCTTGGCGCCGCAATCGGAAGCAATTCCTTCGTGGAAATCGTGCCCTTTGCCGATAGCATCAATCATTCAGATGCTTGGCTCCGCAAAGGGAAGCAATTCCTTAGTAGAAATCGTGCGCATTGCCGATAGCATCAGTCTTTCAAACGTTTGGCGTCGCGATGGGAAGCAATTCCTTAGTAGAAATCGTGCCCACTGCCGATAGCATCAATCATTCAGACGCTTGGCGCCGCCATGGGGAGCGATTGCTTAGTAGAAATCGTGCGCATTGCCGATAGCCTCAATCATTCTGATCCTTGGCGCCGCAACGGGAAGTAATTCCTTGGTGGAAATCGTGCCCTTTGCCGATAGCATCAATCATTCAGACGATTGCCGCCGCAATGGGAAGCAACTCCTCAGTAGAAATCATGCCCATTGCCGATAGCATCAATCATTCAGACGATTGGCGCCGCGATGGGAAGCAATTCCTTAGTAGAAATCGTGCCCACTGTCGATAGCATCAATCATTCAGACGCTTGGCGCCAGAATGGGAAGCGATAAATCGCGCCCATTGCCGATAGCATCAATCATTCAGACGTTTGGCACCGCAATCGGAAGCAATTCCGTAGTGGAAATCTTGCTCATTGCCGATAGCATCAATCATTCAGACGCTTTGCGCCGTAATGGGAAGCAAATCCTTGGTGGAAATCGTGCGCATTTGCGATAGCATCAATCATTCAGACGCGTGGTTCCGCAAGGGGGAGCCATTCATTAGTAGAACTAGTGCCCATTGCCAATAGCTTCAATCATTCAGACGCTTGGCGCCGCAATGGGAAGCAATTCCTTAGTGGAAATCGTGCCCACCCCCTATAGCATCAATCATTCAGACCCTTGGCGCCACAATCGGAAGCAATTCCTTCGTACAAATCCTGTCCATTGCCGATAGCATCAATCATTCAGACGCCTGGCGCCGCAATGGGAAGCAATTCCTTAGTGCAAATCGTGCCCATCGCCTATAGCATCAATCGTTCAGACCCTTGGCGCCGCAATTGGAAGCAATTCCTTAGTGGAAATCGTGCCCATTGCCGATAGCATCAATGATTCAGACGCTTGGCGGCGCAACGGGAAGTAAGTCCTTGGTGGAAATCGTGCCCATTGCCGATAGCATCAATTTTTCAGGCGCTTGGCGCCGCAACGTGATGCAGTTCCTTAGAAGAAATCGTGCCCATTGCCGATAGCATTAATCATTCAGACGCTTGGTGACGCAATCGGAAGCAATTCCTTAATAGAAATCGTGCCCATTGCCAATAGCATCCATCATTCAGATGCTTGGCGCCACAATGGGAAGCAATTCCTTAATAGAAGTTGTGCGCATTGCCGATAGCATCAATCATTCAGACGCTTCACGCCGCAAGGAGAAGCAATTCCTTTGTAGAAATCGTGCCCATTGCCGATAGCATCAACCATTCAGACGCTTGGCGCCGCCATCAGAAGCAATTCCTTAGTAGAAATCGTGCCCATTGCCGATAGCATCAATCATTCAGACTCTTGCCCCGCAATTTGTACCAATTCCTTAGTAGAAATCGTGCCCATTGCCGTTAGGATCAGTGATTCAGACGCTTGGCGCCGCAACAGGAAGCAATTGCTTAGTAGAAATGGTGACCATTGCCGATAGCTTCAGTCATTCAGACGCTTGGCGCTGCAATGGGAAGCCATTCCTAAGTAGAAATCGTGCCCATTGCCGATAGCATCAATCATCCAGACGCTTGGCACCGCAGTGGGAAGCA
Organism: Pictodentalium vernedei; assembly: GCA_031216915.1. Lineage (NCBI taxonomy): Eukaryota > Metazoa > Mollusca > Scaphopoda > Dentaliida > Dentaliidae > Pictodentalium > Pictodentalium vernedei. The sequence goes on from CM062289.1 coordinate 279,404,190, forward strand.
ATTCCTTAGTAGAAATCGTGCGCATTGCCGATAGCATCAATCATTCAGACGCTTGGCGCCGCAATGGGAGGCAATTCCTTAATAAAAATCGTGCCTATTGCCGATAGCATCAATCATTCAAACGCTTGGCGCCGAAATGGGAAGCAATTCCTTACTAGAAATTGTGCGCATTGCCGATAGCATCAGTCATTCAGACGTTTGGCGCCGCGATGGGAAGCAATTCCTTAGTAGAAATTGTGCCCCCTACCGATAGCATCAAGCATTCAGACGCTTGCCGCCGGAATGGGAAGCAACTCCTCAGTAGAAATCATGCCCATTGCCGATAGCATCAATCATTCGGACGTTTAGCGCCGCGATGGGAGGCAATTCCTTAGTAGAAATCGTGGTCATTGCCGATAGCATCAATCATACAGACGCTTTGCGCCGCGATGGGAAGCAATTCCTTATAAGAAATCTTGCCCACTGCCGATAGCTTCAATCATTAAGACGCTTGGCGCCGCTCTGGGAAGCGATTCCTTAGTAGAAATCGTGCGCATTTGCGATAGCATCAATGATTCAGACGCGTGGTGCCGCAAGGGAAAGCCATTCATTAGTAGAAGTCGTGCCCATTGCCAATAGCATCAAGCATTCAGACGCTTGGCGGCGCAACAGGAAGCAATTCCTTAGTAGGAATCGTGCCCATTGCCGATCGCATCAAACATTCAGACGCTTGGCGCCGCAAAAGGAAGCAATTCCTTAGTCGAAATCGCGCCCATTGCCGATAGGATCAATCATTCAGACCCTTGGCGCCGCAATTGGAAGCAATTCCTTAGTAGAAACAACGCCCATTGCCGATAGCATCAATCATTCGGACGCTTGGCGCCGCAATGGCAAGCAATTTCTTAGTAGAAATCCTGTCCATTGCCGATAGCATCAGTCATTCAGACGCTTGGCGCCGCAATGCGAAGCAGTTCCTTAGAGTAAATCGTGCCCATCGCCTATAGCATCAATCATTCAGACCCTTGGCGCCGCAATCGGAAGCAATTCCTTCGTGGAAATCGTGCCCTTTGCCGATAGCATCAATCATTCAGATGCTTGGATCCGCAAAGGGAAGCAATTCCTTAGTAGAAATCGTGCGCATTGCCGATAGCATCAGTCTTTCAAACGTTTGGCGTTGCGATGGGAAGCAATTCCTTAGTAGAAATCGTGCCCACTGCCGATAGCATCAATCATTCAGACGCTTGGCGCCGCCATGGGAAGCGATTGCTTAGTAGAAATCGTGCGCATTGCCGATAGCCTCAATCATTCTGATCCTTGGCGCCACAACGGGAAGTAATTCCTTGGTGGAAATCGTGCCCTTTGCCGATAGCATCAATCATTCAGACGATTGCCGCCGCAATGGGAAGCAACACCTCAGGAGAAATCATGCCCATTGCCGATAGCATCAATCATTCAGACGTTTAGCGCCGTGATGGGAGGCAATTCCTTAGTAGAAATCGTGCTCATTGCCGATAGCACCAATCATTCAGACGATTGGCGCCGCGATGGGAAGCAATTCCTTAGTAGAAATCGTGCCCACTGCCGATAGCATCAATCATTCAGACGCTTGCCGCCGGAATGGGAAGCGATAAATCGCGCCCATTGCCGATAGCATCAATCATTCAGACGTTTGGCACCGCAATCGGAAGCAATTCCGTAGTGGAAATCTTGCTCATTGCCGATAGCATCAATCATTCAGACGCTTTGCGCCGTACTGGGAAGCAAATCCTTGGTGGAAATCGTGCGCATTTGCGATAGCATCAATCATTCAGACGCGTGGTTCCGCAAGGGGAAGCCATTCATTAGTAGAACTAGTGCCCATTGCCAATAGCTTCAATCATTCAGACGCTTGGCGCCGCAATGGGAAGCAATTCCTTGGTGGAAATCGTGCCCACACCCTATAGCATCAATCATTCAGACCCTTGGCGCCACAATCGGAAGCAATTCCTTAGTACAAATCCTGTCCATTGCCGATAGCATCAATCATTCAGACGCTTGGCGCCGCAATGGGAAGCAATTCCTTAGTGGAAATCGTGCCCATCGCCTATAGCATCAATCGTTCAGACCCTTGGCGCCGCAATTGGAAGCAATTCCTTAGTGGAAATCGTGCCCATTGCCGATTGCATCAATGATTCAGACGCTTGGCGGCGCAACGGGAAGTAATTCCATGGTGGAAATCGTGCCCATTGCCGATAGCATCAATTTTTCAGGCGCTTGGCGCCGCAACGTGATGCAATTCCTTAGAAGAAATCGTGCCCATTACCGATAGCATCAAACATTCAGACGCTTGGCGCCTCAAAGGGAAGCAATTCCATAGTAGAAATCGTGCCCATTGCCGATAGCATCAGTCATTCAGACGCTTGGCGCCGCAATGGGAAGCAATTCCTTAGAGGAAATCGTGCCCATTGTCGGTTGCATCAATGATTCAGACGCTTGGCGGCGCAACGGGAAGTAATTCCTTGGTGGAAATCGTGCCCATTGCCGATAGCATCAATCATTCAGGCGCTTGGCGCCGCAACGTGATGCAATTCCTTAGAAGAAATCGTGCCCATTGCCGGTAGCATCAAACATTCAGACGCTTGGCGCCGCAAAGGGAAGCAATTCCATAGTAGAAATCGTGCCCATTGCCGATAGCATCAATCATTCAGACGCTTGGCTCCGCAATGGGAAGCAATTCCTTAGAGGAAATCGTGCCCATCGCCGATAGCATCAATCATTCATGCCCTTGGCGCCGCAATCGGAAGCAATTCCTTTGTGGAAATCGTGCCGATTGCCGATGGCATCAATGATTCAGACGCAATGGGAAGCAACTCCTCTGTAGAAATCATGCCCATTGCCGATAGCATCAATCATTCAGAGGTTTAGCGCCGCGATGGGAGGCAATTCCTTAGTTGAAATCGTGCTCATTGCCGATAGCATCAATCATTCAGATGCTTGGCGCCGCGATGGGAAGCAATTCCTTAGTAGAAATCGTGCCCACTGCCGATAGCATCAATCATTCAGACGCTTGGCGCCGCAATGGGAAGCGATTCCTTAGTAGAAATCGTGCGCATTTGCGATAGCATCAATCATTCAGACGCGCGGTACCGCAAGGGAAAGCCATTCGTTAGGAGAAGTCGTGCCCATTGCCGATAGCATCAATCATTCAGACGCTTGGCTCCGCAATGGGAAGCAGTTCCTTAGAGGAAATCGTGCCCATCGCCGATAGCATCAATGATTCAGACCCTTGGCGCCGCAATCGGAAACAATTCCTTAGTGGAAATCGTGCCCATTGCCGATTGCATCAATGATTCAGACGCTTGGCGCCGCTACGGGAAGTAATTCCTTGGTGGAAATCGTGCCCATTGCCGATAGCATCAATCATTCAGACGCTTGGCGCCGCAACGGGAAGCAATTCCTTAGTAGAAATCGTGCCCATTGCCGATAGCATCAATCAATCAGACGCTTGGCGCCGCAAAGGGAAGCAATTCCTTAGTGGAAATCGTGCCCATTACCGATAGCATCAAACATTCAGACGCTTGGCGCCACAAAGGGAAGCAATTCCATAGTAGAAATCGTGCCCATTGCCGATAGCATCAGTCATTCAGACGCTTGGCGCCGCAATGGGAAGCAATTCCTTAGAGGGAATCGTGCCCATTGTCGGTTGCATCAATGATTCAGACGCTTGGCGGCGCAACGGGAAGTAATTCCTTGGTGGAAATCGTGCCCATTGCCGATAGCATCAATCATTCAGGCGCTTGGCGCCGCAACGTGATGCAATTCCTTAGAAGAAATCGTGCCCATTGCCGATAGCATCAAACATTCAGACGCTTGGCGCCGCAAAGGGAAGCAATTCCATAGTAGAAATCGTGCCCATTGCCGATAGCATCAATCATTCAGACGCTTGGCTCCGCAATGGGAAGCAATTCCTTAGAGGAAATCGTGCCCATCGCCGATAGCATCAATCATTCATGCCCTTGGCGCCGCAATCGGAAGCAATTCCTTTGTGGAAATCGTGCCGATCGCCGATGGCATCAATGATTCAGACGCAATGGGAAGCAACTCCTCTGTAGAAATCATGCCCATTGCCGATAGCATCAATCATTCAGAGGTTTAGCGCCGCGATGGGAGGCAATTCCTTAGTTGAAATCGTGCTCATTGCCGATAGCATCAATCATTCAGATGCTTGGCGCCGCGATGGGAAGCAATTCCTTAGTAGAAATCGTGCCCACTGCCGATAGCATCAATCATTCAGACGCTTGGCGCCGCAATGGGAAGCGATTCCTTAGTAGAAATCGTGCGCATTTGCGATAGCATCAATCATTCAGACGCGCGGTACCGCAAGGGAAAGCCATTCGTTAGGAGAAGTCGTGCCCATTGCCGATAGCATCAATCATTCAGACGCTTGGCTCCGCAATGGGAAGCAGTTCCTTAGAGGAAATCGTGCCCATCGCCGATAGCATCAATGATTCAGACCCTTGGCGCCGCAATCGGAAACAATTCCTTAGTGGAAATCGTGCCCATTGCCGATTGCATCAATGATTCAGACGCTTGGCGCCGCTACGGGAAGTAATTCCTTGGTGGAAATCGTGCCCATTGCCGATAGCATCAATCATTCAGACGCTTGGCGCCGCAACGGGAAGCAATTCCTTAGTAGAAATCGTGCCCATTGCCGATAGCATCAATCAATCAGACGCTTGACGCCGCAAAGGGAAGCAATTCCTTAGTGGAAATCGTGCTCATTGCCGATAGTATCAGTCATTCAGACCCTTGGCGCCGCAATCCGAAGCAATTCCTTAGTGGAAATCGTGCCCATTGCCGATTGCATCAGTCATTCAGACGCTTGGCGGCGCAACGGGAAGCAATTCCTTAGTGGAAATCGTGCTCATTGCCGATAGCATCAGTCATTCAGACCTTTGGCGCTCCGATGGGAAGCAATTCGTTAGAAGTCGTGCCCCCTGCCGATAGCATCAATCATTCAGACCCTTGGCGCCGCAAGGGGAAGCGATTGCTTAGTAGAAATTTGCGCATTGCTGGTAGCATCAAACATTCAAATGCTCTGCGCCGCAACGGGACGCAATTCCTTAGTAGAAATCGTGCCCTTTGCCGATAGCATGAATCATTCAGATGCTTGGCTCCGCAAAGGGAAGCAATTCCTTAGTAGAAATCGTGCGCATTGCCAATAGCATCAGTCATTCAAACGTTTGGCGTCGCGATGGGAAGCAATTCCTTAGTAGAAATCGTGCCCACTGCCGATCGCATCAATCAATCAGACGCTTGGCGCCGCCATGGGAAGCGATTGCTCAGTAGAAATGGTGCGCATTGCCGATAGCCTCAATCTTTCTGATCCTTGGCGCCGCAACGGGAAGTAATTCCTTGGTGGAAATAATGCCCTTTGCAGATAGCATCAATCATTCAGACGATTGCCGCCGCAATGGGAAGCAACTCCTCAGTAGAAATCATGCCCATTGCCGATAGCATCAATCATTCAGACGTTTAGCGCCGCGATGGGAGGCAATTCCTTAGTAGAAATCGTGCTCATTGCCGATAGCATCAATCATTCAGAGGCTTGGCGCCGCAATGGGAAGCGATAAATCGCGCCCATTGCCGATAGCATCAATCATTCATACCCTTGGCGCCGCAATGGGAAGCAATTCCTTAGTAGAAATCGTGCCCGCTGCCGACAGCATCAATCATTCAGACGCTTTCCGCCGCAATGGGAAGAATTCCTTAGTAGTAATCTCGCCCGTTGCCGATAGCATCAATCATTCAGAAGCTTGGCGCCGCAATGGGAAGGAATTTCTTAGTAGAAATTGCGGCCGTTGCCGAGAGCATCAAACATTCAGACGCTTGGCGGCACAACGGGAAACAATTCCTTATTGGAAATCGTGCCCATTGCCGATAGCATCAATCATTCAGTCGCTTGGCCCTGCAATGGGAAGCAATTCCTTAGTAGAAATCTTTTGGGGCGCGGTGTCTCAGTAGGCAGAGGTGCAGGCTGCAAGCCGAGAGGTCCTTGGTTCGAATCCCACCTGCGACAACCGCGTTGTGTCCTTGGGCAAGACACTTCACCCCCATTGCCCACGTGGGGGCACGGTGGCGCTCTGTACAAAAGCGTACTGCACGTCGATGGTGCACCTGTCTTCAACCAATGTTAACCCTGCTTGTGTGGAGTTGGTATGTTGGGGAGCTGACAGTTGCTCACCGTTACTCGGTTGTTCTCTCCGGGTACTCCGGCTTCCTCCACCCGTTAAACTGTCATGGTCATGATTAGCCATTGTGCAGAAATATGTGACCTTAAACACCAATAAATAAATAAATAAATAAATAAATAGTAGAAATCTTGCTCATTGCCGATAGCATCAATCATTCAGATGCTTTGCGCTGTAATGGGAACCAAATCCTTGGTGGAAATCGTGCGCATTTGCGATAGCATCAATAATTGAGACGCGTGGTTCCGCAAGGGGAATTTGTTAGTAGAAATTGCGGCCGTTGCCGAGAGCATCAATCATTCAGACACTTGGCGGCGCAACGGGAAACAATTCCTTAATGGAAATCGTGCCCATTGCCGATGCATCAATCATTCAGACGTTTGGCACCGCAATCGGAAGCAATTCCGTAGTGGAAATCTTGCTCATTGCCGATAGCATCAATCATTCAGACGCTTTGCGCTGTAATGGGAAGCAAATCCTTGTTGGAAATCGTGCGCGTTTGCGATAGCATCAATCATTCAGACGCGTGGTTCCGCAAGGGGAAGCCATTCATTAGTAGAAGTCGTGCCCATTGCCAATAGCTTCAATCAATCAGACGCTTGGCGCCGCAATGGGAAGCAATTCCTTTGTGGAAATCGTGCCCACCCCCTATAGCATCAATCATTCAGACCCTTGGCGCCACAATCGGAAGCAATTCCTTAGTCGAAATCGCGCTCATTGCCGATAGGATCAGTCATTCAGACGCTTGGCGCCGCAATGGGAAGCAATTCCTTAGTGGAAATTGCGCCCATTGCCGATAGCATCAATCATTCAGACCCTTGGCGCCGCAATGGGATGCAATTCTTTAGTAGAAATCGTGCCCGCTGCCGACAGCATCAATCATTCAGACGCTTTGCGCCTTAATGGGAAGAATTCCTTAGTAGAAATCGCGGCCGTTGCCATTGCCGTTGTCATTGAGGCAATTCCAATTCAGACGCTTGGCGCCCCGATGGGATGCAATTCCCTAGTAGAAATCGTGCCCCCTGCCGATAGGATCAATCATTCAGACGTCTGGCGCCACAATGGAAAGCGATTGCTTGGTAGAAATCGTGCGCATTTTCGATAGCATGAATGATTCACACGCTTTGCGCCTCAATGGGAAGCGATTGCTTACTAGAATTCGTGCGCATTGCGGATAGCATCAATCATTCAGATGCTTGGCGCCGCAACGGGAAGCAATTCCTTAGTAGAAATCGTGCCCATTGCCGATAGCATCAATCTATCAGACGCTTGGCGCCGCAAAGGGAAGCAATTCCTTAGTGGAAATCGTGCTCATTGCCGATAGTATCAGTCATTCAGACCCTTGGCGCCGCAATCGGAAGCAATTCCTTAGTGGAAATCGTGCCCATTGCCGATTGCATCAGTGATTCAGACGCTTTGCGCCGCAATGGGAAGAATTCCTTAGTAGAAATCGCGCCCGTAGCCGATAGGATTAATCATTCAGACGTTTGGCGCCTCAATGGGAAGCAATTCCTTAGTAGAAATCGCGGCCGTTGGCGATAGCATCAAGCATTCAGACGCTTGGCGCCGCAATCGGAAGCAATTCCTTAGTCGAAATCGCGCTCATTGCCGATAGGATCAGTCATTCAGACGCTTGGCGCCGCAATGGGAAGCAATTCCTTAGTGGAAATCGCGCCCATTGCCGATAGCATCAATCATTCAGACCCTTGGCGCCGCAATGGGATGCAATTGTTTAGTAGAAATCGTGCCCGCTGCCGACAGCATCAATCATTCAGACGCTTTGCGCCTTAATGGGAAGAATTCCTTAGTAGAAATCGCGGCCGTTGCCATTGCCGTTGGCATTGAGGCAATTCCTTAGTAGAAATCGTGCTCATTGCCGATAGCATCAGTCATTCAGACGATTGGCGCCGCGATGGGAAGCAATTCCTTAGTAGAAATCGTGCCCACTGCCGATAGCATCAATCATTCAGATGCTTGGCGCCGCAATGGGAAGCAATTCCTTAGTAGAAATCGTGCGCATTTGCGATAGCATCAATCATTCAGACGCGCGGTACCGCAAGGGGAAGCCATTCATTAGGAGAGGTCGTGCCCATTGCCAATAGCATCAAGCATTCAGACGCTTGGCGGCGCAACAGGAAGCAATTCCTTAGTAGAAATCGTGCGCATTGCCGATAGCATCAATCATTCAGACGCTTGGCGCCGCAATGGGAGGCAATTCCTTAATAAAAATCGTGCCCATTGCCGATAGCATCAATCATTCAGACGCTTGGCGCCGAAATGGGAAGCAATTCCTTACTAGAAATCGCGCGCATTGCCGATAGCATCAGTCATTCAGACGTTTGGCGCCGCAATGGGAAGCAATTCCTTAGTAGAAATCGTGCTCATTGCCGATAGCATCAATCATTCAGACGCTTGGCGCCCCGATGGGATGCAATTCCTTAGTAGAAATTGTGCCCCCTACCGATAGCATCAAGCATTCAGACGCTTGCCGCCGGAATGGGAAGCAACTCCTCAGTAGAAATCATGCCCATCGCCGATAGCATCAATCATTCGGACGTTTAGCGCCGTGATGGGAGGCAATTCCTTAGTAGAAATCGTGCTCATTGCTGATAGCATCAATCATACAGACGCTTTGCGCCGCGATGGGAAGCAATTCCTTATTAGAAATCGTGCCCACTGCCGATAGCTTCAATCATTAACACGCTTGGCGCCGCACTGGGAAGCGATTCCTTAGTAGAAATCGTGCGCATTTGCGATAGCATCAATGATTCAGACGCGTGGTGCCGCAAGGGAAAGCCATTCATTAGTAGAAGTCGTGCCCTTTGCCAATAGCATCAATCATTCAGATGCTTGGCGGCGCAACAGGAAGCAATTCCTTAGTAGAAATCGTGCCCATTGCCGATAGCATCAAACATTCAGACGCTTGGCGCCGCAAAAGGAAGCAATTCCTTAGTCGAAATCGCGCCCATTGCCGATAGGATCAATCATTCAGACCCTTGGCGCCGCAATTGGAAGCAATTCCTTAGTAGAAACAACGCCCATTGCCGATAGCATCAATCATTCGGACGCTTGGCGCCGCAATGGCAAGCAATTTCTTAGTAGAAATGCTGTCCATTGCCGATAGCATCAATCATTCAGACGCTTGGCGCCGCAATGCGAAGCAGTTCCTTAGAGTAAATCGTGCCCATCGCCTATAGCATCAATCATTCAGACCCTTGGCGCCGCAATCGGAAGCAATTCCTTCGTGGAAATCGTGCCCTTTGCCGATATCATCAATCATTCAGATGCTTGGCTCCGCAAAGGGAAGCAATTCCTTAGTAGAAATCTTGCGCATTGCCGATAGCATCAGTCTTTCAAACGTTTGGCGTCGCGATGGGAAGCAATTCCTTAGTAGAAATCGTGCCCACTGCCGATAGCATCAATCATTCAGACGCTTGGCGCCGCCATGGGAAGCGATTGCTTAGTAGAAATCGTGCGCATTGCCGATAGCCTCAATCATTCTGATCCTTGGCGCCGCAACGGGAAGTAATTCCTTGGTGGAAATCGTGCCCTTTGCCGATAGCATCAATCATTCAGACGATTGCCGCCGCAATGGGAAGCAATTCCTCAGTAGAAATCATGCCCATTGCCGATAGCATCAATCATTCAGACGCTTGGCGCCGCAATGGGAAACAATTCCTTAGTAGAAATCGTGACATTTGCCGATAGCATCAATCATTCAGACACTTGGGGCCGCAGTCGGAAGCAATTCCTTAGTAGAAATCGTGCCCATTGCCGATAGCATCAGTCATTAAGATGCTTGGCACCGCAATGGGATGCAATGCCTTAGTAGAAATAGTGGCCATTGCCGATACCATCTATCATTCAAAAGCTTGGTGTCGCAATGGAAAGCAATTCCTTAGTAGAAATCGTGCCCATTGCCGATAGCATGAATCATTCAGAGGTTTGTCATCGCAATGGGAAGGAATTCCTTAGTAGAAATTGTGCCCATTGCCGATAGCATCAATCATCCAGACGCTTGACGCCGCAATCGGAAGCAATTCCTTAGTAGAAATCGTGCCCATTGCCGATAGCATCAATCATTCAGACGCTTGGCGCCGCAATGGGAAGCAATTCCTTACTAGAAATCGTGCGCATTGCCGATAGCATCAGTCATTCAGACGTTTGGCGCCGCGATGGGAAGCAATTCCTTAGTAGAAATCGTGCTCATTGCCGATAGCATCAATCATTCAGACGCTTGGCGCCCCGATGGGATGCAATTCTTTAGTAGAAATTGTGCCCCCTACCGATAGCATCAAGCATTCAGACGATTGCCGCCGGAATGGGAAGCAACTCCTCAGTAGAAATCATGCCCATTGCCGATAGCATCAATCATTCGGACGTTTAGCGCCGTGATGGGAGGCAATTCCTTAGTAGAAATCGTGCTCATTGCTGATAGCATCAATCATACAGACGCTTTGCGCCGCGATGGGAAGCAATTCCTTATTAGAAATCGTGCCCACTGCCGATAGCTTCAATCATTAACACGCTTGGCGCCGCACTGGGAAGCGATTCCTTAGTAGAAATCGTGCGCATTTGCGATAGCATCAATGATTCAGACGCGTGGTGCCGCAAGGGAAAGCCATTCATTAGTAGAAGTCGTGCCCATTGCCGATAGCATCAATCATTCAGACGCTTGGCGCCGCAATGGGAAGCAATTCCTTAATAGAAATTGTGCGCATTGCCGATAGCATCAATCATTCAGACGCTTCGCGCCGGAATGGGAAGCAATTCCTTAATAGAAATCGTGCCATTGCCGATAGCATTCATCATTCAGACGCTTGGTGACGCAATCGGAAGCAATTCCTTAATAGAAATCGTGCCCATTGCCAATAGCGTCAATCATTCAGATGCTTGGCGCCACAATGGGAAGCAATTCCTTAATAGAAATTGTGCGCATTGCCGATAGCATCAATCATTCAGACGCTTCACGCCGCAATGAGAAGCAATTCCTTTGTTGCAATCGTGCCCATTGCCGATAGCATCAACCATTCAGACGCTTGGCGCCGCCATCAGAAGCAATTCCTTAGTAGAAATCGTGCCCATTGCCGATAGCATCAATCATTCAGACTCTTGCCCCGCAATTTGTACCAATTCCTTTCCCTTAGTAGAAATCGTGCCCATTGCCGTTAGGATCAGTGATTCAGACGCTTGGCGCCGCAACAGGAAGCAATTGCTTAGTAGAAATGGTGACCATTGCCGATAGCTTCAGTCATTCAGACGCTTGGCGCTGCAATGGGAAGCCATTCCTAAGTAGAAATCGTGCCCATTGCCGATAGCATCAATCATCCAGACGCTTGGCACCGCAGTGGGAAGCAATTCCTTAGTAGAAATCGTGCGCATTGCCGATAGCATCAATCATTCAGACGCTTGGCGCCGCAATGGGAGGCAATTCCTTAATAAAAATCGTGCCTATTGCCGATAGCATCAATCATTCAGACGCTTGGCGCCGAAATGGGAAGCAATTCCTTACTAGAAATTGTGCGCATTGCCGATAGCATCAGTCATTCAGACGTTTGGCGCCGCGATGGGAAGCAATTCCTAAGTAGAAATCGTGCCCCCTACCGATAGCATCAAGCATTCAGACGCTTGCCGCCGGAATGGGAAGCAACTCCTCAGTAGAAATCATGCCCATTGCCGATAGCATCAATCATTCGGACCCAGTTCCTTAGAGTAAATCGTGCCCATCGCCTATAGCATCAATCATTCAGACCCTTGGCGCCTCAATCGGAAGCAATTCCTTCGTGGAAATCGTGCCCTTTGCCGATAGCATCAATCATTCAGATGCTTGGCTCCGCAAAAGGAAGCAATTCCTTAGTAGAAATCGTGCGCATTGCCGATAGCATCAGTCTTTCAAACGTTTGGCGTTGCGATGGGAAGCAATTCCTTAGTAGAAATCGGGCCCACTGCCGATAGCATCAATCATTCAGACGCTTGGCGCCGCCATGGGAAGCGATTGCTTAGTAGAAATCGTGCGCATTGCCGATAGCCTCAATCATTCTGATCCTTGGCGCCGCAACGGGAAGTAATTCCTTGGTGGAAATCGTGCCCTTTGCCGATAGCATCAATCATTCAGACGATTGGCCCTGCAATGGGAAGCAATTCCTTAGTAGAAATCTTTTGGGGCGCGGTGTCTCAGTAGGCAGAGGTGCAGGCTGCAAGCCGAGAGGTCCTTGGTTCGAATCCCACCTGCGACAACCGCGTTGTGTCCTTGGGCAAGACACTTCACCCCCATTGCCCACGTGGGGGCACGGTGGCGCTCTGTACAAAAGCGTACTGCACGTCGATGGTGCACCTGTCTTCAACCAATGTTAACCCTGCTTGTGTGGAGTTGGTATGTTGGGGAGCTGACAGTTGCTCACCGTTACTCGGTTGTTCTCTCCGGGTACTCCGGCTTCCTCCACCCGTTAAACTGTCATGGTCATGATTAGCCATTGTGCAGAAATATGTGACCTTAAACACCAATAAATAAATAAATAAATAAATAAATAAATAAATAAATAAATAGTAGAAATCTTGCTCATTGCCGATAGCATCAATCATTCAGATGCTTTGCGCTGTAATGGGAACCAAATCCTTGGTGGAAATCGTGCGCATTTGCGATAGCATCAATAATTGAGACGCGTGGTTCCGCAAGGGGAATTTGTTAGTAGAAATTGCGGCCGTTGCCGAGAGCATCAATCATTCAGACACTTGGCGGCGCAACGGGAAACAATTCCTTAATGGAAATCGTGCCCATTGCCGATGCATCAATCATTCAGACGTTTGGCACCGCAATCGGAAGCAATTCCGTAGTGGAAATCTTGCTCATTGCCGATAGCATCAATCATTCAGACGCTTTGCGCTGTAATGGGAAGCAAATCCTTGTTGGAAATCGTGCGCGTTTGCGATAGCATCAATCATTCAGACGCGTGGTTCCGCAAGGGGAAGCCATTCATTAGTAGAAGTCGTGCCCATTGCCAATAGCTTCAATCAATCAGACGCTTGGCGCCGCAATGGGAAGCAATTCCTTTGTGGAAATCGTGCCCACCCCCTATAGCATCAATCATTCAGACCCTTGGCGCCACAATCGGAAGCAATTCCTTAGTACAAATCCTGTCCATTGCCGATAGCATCAATCATTCAGACGCCTGGCGCCGCAATGGGAAGCAATTCCTTAGTGGAAATCGTGCCCATCGCCTATAGCATCAATCATTCAGACCCTTGGCGCCGCAATTGGAAGCAATACCGTAGTGGAAATCGTGCCGATTGCCGATTGCATCAATGATTCAGACGCTTGGCGGCGCAACGGGAAGGAATTCCTTGGTGGAAATCGTGCCCATTGCCGATAGCGTCAATCATTCAGGCGCTTGGCGCCACAACGGGATCCAATTCCTTAGCAGAAATCGTGGCCATTGCCGATAGCATCAAACATTCAGACGCTTGGCGCCGCAAAGGGAAGCAATTCCATAGTAGAAAATCGTGCCCATTGCCGATAGCATGGTATGTTGGGGAGCGCAATGGGAAGCAATTCCTTAGTGGAAATCGCGCCCATTGCCGATAGCATCAATCATTCAGACCCTTGGCGCCGCAATGGGATGCAATTCCTTAGTAGAAATCGTGCCCGCTGCCGACAGCATCAATCATTCAGACGCTTTGCGCCGCAACGGGAAGAATTCCTTAGTAGAAATCGCGCCCGTAGCCGATAGGATCAATCATTCAGACGTTTGGCGCCTCAATGGGAAGCAATTCCTTAGTAGAAATCGCGGCCGTTGGCGATAGCATCAATCATTGAGACGCTTGGCGCCGCAATCGGAAGCAATTCCTTAGTCGAAATCGCGCTCATTGCCGATAGGATCAGTCATTCAGACGCTTGGCGCCGCAATGGGAAGCAATTCCTTAGTGGAAATTGCGCCCATTGCCGATAGCATCAATCATTCAGACGCTTGGCGCCGCAATGGGATGCAATTCTTTAGTAGAAATCGTGCCCGCTGCCGACAGCATCAATCATTCAGACGCTTTGCGCCTTAATGGGAAGAATTCCTTAGTAGAAATCGCGGCCGTTGCCATTGCCGTTGCCATTGAGGCAATTCCTTAGTAGAAATCGTGCTCATTGCCGATAGCATCAATCATTCAGACGATTGGCGCCGCGATGGGAAGCAATTCCTCAGTGGAAATCGTTCCCATCGCCGATAGCATCAATCATTCAGACCCTTGGCGCCACCATCGGAAGCAATTCCTTAGTGGAAATCGGGCCCATTTCCCATAGCATCAATCATTCAGACGCTTGGCGCCGCAATGGGAAGCAACTCCTCAGTAGAAATCATGCCCATTGCCGAAGGATCAATCATTCAGACGTTTGACGCCGCGATGGGAAGCAATTCCTTAGTATAAATCGTGCTCATTGCCGATAGCATCAATCATTCAGACGCTTGGCGCCCCGATGGGATACAATTCCCTAGTAGAAATCGTGCCCCCTGCCGATAGGATCAATCATTCAGACGTCTGGCGCCACAATGGAAAGCGATTGCTTGGTAGAAATCGTGCGCATTTTCGATAGCATGAATGATTCACACGCTTTGCGCCTCAATGGGAAGCGATTGCTTACTAGAATTCGTGCGCATTGCGGATAGCATCAATCATTCAGATGCTTGGCGCCGCAACGGGAAGCAATTCCTTAGTAGAAATCGTGCCCATTGCCGATAGCATCAATCTTTCAGACGCTTGGCGCCGCAAAGGGAAGCAATTCCTTAGTGGAAATCGTGCTCATTGCCGATAGTATCAGTCATTCAGACCCTTGGCGCCGCAATCGGAAGCAATTCCTTAGTGGAAATCGTGCCCATTGCCGATTGCATCAGTGATTCAGACGCTTTGCGCCACAATGGGAAGAATTCCTTAGTAGAAATCGCGCCCGTAGCTGATAGGATTAATCATTCAGACGTTTGGCGCCTCAATGGGAAGCAATTCCTTAGTAGAAATCGCGGCCGTTGGCGATAGCATCAATCATTCAGACGCTTGGCGCCGCAATCGGAAGCAATTCCTTAGTCGAAATCGCGCTCATTGCCGATAGGATCAGTGATTCAGACGCTTGGCGCCGCAATGGGAAGCAATTCCTTAGTGGAAATCGCGCCCATTGCCGATAGCATCAATCATTCAGACCCTTGGCGCCGCAATGGGATGCAATTGTTTAGTAGAAATCGTGCCCGCTGCCGACAGCATCAATCATTCAGACGCTTTGCGCCTTAATGGGAAGAATTCCTTAGTAGAAATCGCGGCCGTTGCCATTGCCGTTGGCATTGAGGCAATTCCTTAGTAGAAATCGTGCTCATTGCCGATAGCATCAGTCATTCAGACGATTGGCGCCGCGATGGGAAGCAATTCCTTAGTAGAAATCGTGCCCACTGCCGATAGCATCAATCATTCAGATGCTTGGCGCCGCAATGGGAAGCAATTCCTTAGTAGAAATCGTGCGCATTTGCGATAGCATCAAACATTCAGACGCGCGGTCCCGCAAGGGGAAGCCATTCATTAGGAGAGGTCGTGCCCATTGCCAATAGCATCAAGCATTCAGACGCTTGGCGGCGCAACAGGAAGCAATTCCTTAGTAGAAATCGTGCGCATTGCCGATAGCATCAATCATTCAGACGCTTGGCGCCGCAATGGGAGGCAATTCCTTAATAAAAATCGTGCCCATTGCCGATAGCATCAATCATTCAGACGCTTGGCGCCGAAATGGGAAGCTATTCCTTACTAGAAATCGTGCGCATTGCCGATAGCATCAGTCATTCAGACGTTTGGCGCCACGATGGGAAGCAATTCCTTAGTAGAAATCGTGCTCATTGCCGATAGCATCAATCATTCAGACGCTTGGCGCTCCGATGGGATGCAATTCCTTAGTAGAAATTGTGCCCCCTACCGATAGCATCAAGCATTCAGACGCTTGCCGCCGGAATGGGAAGCAACTCCTCAGTAGAAATCATTCCCATCGCCGATAGCATCAATCATTCGGACGTTTAGCGCCGTGATGGGAGTCAATTCCTTAGTAGAAATCGTGCTCATTGCTGATAGCATCAATCATACAGACGCTTTGCGCCGCGATGGGAAGCAATTCCTTATTAGAAATCGTGCCCACTGCCGATAGCTTCAATCATTAACACGCTTGGCGCCGCACTGGGAAGCGATTCCTTAGTAGAAATCGTGCGCATTTGCGATAGCATCAATGATTCAGACGCGTGGTGCCGCAAGGGAAAGCCATTCATTAGTAGAAGTCGTGCCCATTGCCAATAGCATCAATCATTCAGATGCTTGGCGGCGCAACAGGAAGCAATTCCTTAGTAGAAATCGTGCCCATTGCCGATAGCATCAAACATTCAGACGCTTGGCGCCGCAAAAGGAAGCAATTCCTTAGTCGAAATCGCGCCCATTGCCGATAGGATCAATCATTCAGACCCTTGGCGCCGCAATTGGAAGCAATTCCTTAGTAGAAACAACGCCCATTGCCGATAGCATCAATCATTCGGACGCTTGGCGCCGCAATGGCAAGCAATTTCTTAGTAGAAATGCTGTCCATTGCCGATAGCATCAATCATTCAGACGCTTGGCGCCGCAATGCGAAGCAGTTCCTTAGAGTAAATCGTGCCCATCGCCTATAGCATCAATCATTCAGACCCTTGGCGCCGCAATCGGAAACAATTCCTTCGTGGAAATCGTGCCCTTTGCCGATAGCATCAATCATTCAGATGCTTGGCTCCGCAAAGGGAAGCAATTCCTTAGTAGAAATCGTGCGCATTGCCGATAGCATCAGTCTTTCAAACGTTTGGCGTCGCGATGGGAAGCAATTCCTTAGTAGAAATCGTGCGCATTGCCGATAGCCTCAATCATTCTGATCCTTGGCGCCGCAACGGGAAGTAATTCCTTGGTGGAAATCGTGCCCTTTGCCGATAGCATCAATCATTCAGACGATTGCCGCCGCAATGGGAAGCAATTCCTCAGTAGAAATCATGCCCATTGCCGATAGCATCAATCATTCAGACGCTTGGCGCCGCAATGGGAAACAATTCCTTAGTAGAAATCGTGACATTTGCCGATAGCATCAATCATTCAGACACTTGGGGCCGCAGTCGGAAGCAATTCCTTAGTAGAAATCGTGCCCATTGCCGATAGCATCAGTCATTAAGATGCTTGGCACCGCAATGGGATGCAATGCCTTAGTAGAAATAGTGGCCATTGCCGATACCATCAATCATTCAAAAGCTTGGTGTCGCAATGGAAAGCAATTCCTTAGTAGAAATCGTGCCCATTGCCGATAGCATGAATCATTCAGAGGTTTGTCATCGCAATGGGAAGGAATTCCTTAGTAGAAATCGTGCCCATTGCCGATAGCATCAATCATTCAGACGCTTGACGCCGCAATCGGAAGCAATTCCTTAGTAGAAATCGTGCCCATTGCCGATAGCATCAATCATTCAGACGCTTGGCGCCGCAATGGGAAGCAATTCCTTAATAGAAATTGTGCGCATTGCCGATAGCATCAATCATTCAGATGCTTCGCGCCGGAATGGGAAGCAATTCCTTAATAGAAATCGTGCCCATTGCCGATAGCATTAATCATTCAGACGCTTGGTGACGCAATCGGAAGCAATTCCTTAGTAGAAATCGTGCCCATTGCCGATAGCATCAATCATTCAGATGCTTGGCGCCACAATGGGAAGCAATTCCTTAATAGAAATTGTGCGCATTGCCGATAGCATCAATCATTCAGACGCTTCACGCCGCAATGAGAAGCAATTCCTTTGTTGCAATCGTGCCCATTGCCGATAGCATCAACCATTCAGACGCTTGGCGCCGCCATCAGAAGCAATTCCTTAGTAGAAATCGTGCCCATTGCCGATAGCATCAATCATTCAGACTCTTGCCCCGCAATTTGTACCAATTCCTTAGTAGAAATCGTGCCCATTGCCGTTAGGATCAGTGATTCAGACGCTTGGCGCCGCAACAGGAAGCAATTGCTTAGTAGAAATGGTGACCATTGCCGATAGCTTCAGTCATTCAGACGCCTGGCGCTGCAATGGGAAGCCATTCCTAAGTAGAAATCGTGCCCATTGCCGATAGCATCAATCATCCAGACGCTTGGCACCGCAGTGGGAAGCAATTCCTTAGTAGAAATCGTGCGCATTGCCGATAGCATCAATCATTCAGACGCTTGGCGCCGCAATGGGAGGCAATTCCTTAATAAAAATCGTGCCTATTGCCGATAGCATCAATCATTCAGACGCTTGGCGCCGAAATGGGAAGCAATTCCTTACTAGAAATTGTGCGCATTGCCGATAGCATCAGTCATTCAGACGTTTGGCGCGGCGATGGGAAGCAATTCCTTAGTAGAAATCGTGCCCCCTACCGATAGCATCAAGCATTCAGACACTTCCCGCCGGAATGGGAAGCAACTCCTCAGTAGAAATCATGCCCATTGCCGATAGCATCAATCATTCGGACGTTTAGCGCCGCGATGGGAGACAATTCCTTAGTAGAAATCGTGGTCATTGCCGATAGCATCAATCATACAGACGCTTTGCGCCGCGATGGGAAGCAATTCCTTATAAGAAATCTTGCCCACTGCCGATAGCTTCAATCATTAAGACGCTTGGCGCCGCACTGGGAAGCGATTCCTTAGTAGAAATCGTGCGCATATGCGATAGCATCAATGATTCAGACGCGTGGTGCCGCAAGGGAAAGCCATTCATTAGTAGAAGTCGTGCCCATTGCCAATAGCATCAATCATTCAGACGCTTGGCGGCGCAACTGGAAGCAATTCCTTAGTAGAAATCGTGCCCTTTGCCGATCGCATCAAACATTCAGACGCTTGGCGCCGCAAAAGGAAGCAATTCCTTAGTCGAAATCGCGCCCATTGCCGATAGGATCAATCATTCAGACCCTTGGCGCCGCAATTGGAAGCAATTCCTTAGTAGAAACAACGCCCATTGCCGATAGCATCAATCATTCGGACGCTTGGCGCCGCAATGGCAAGCAATTTCTTAGTAGAAATCCTGTCCATTGCCGATAGCATCAATCATTCAGACGCTTGGCGCCGCAATGCGAAGCAGTTCCTTAGAGTAAATCGTGCCCATTGCCTATAGCATCAATCATTCAGACCCTTGGCGCCGCAATCGGAAGCAATTCCTTCGTGGAAATCGTGCCCTTTGCCGATAGCATCAATCATTCAGATGCTTGGCTCCGCAAAGGGAAGCAATTCCTTAGTAGAAATCGTGCGCATTGCCGATAGCATCAGTCTTTCAAACGTTTGGCGTTGCGATGGGAAGCAATTCCTTAGTAGAAATCGTGCCCACTGCCGATAGCATCAATCATTCAGACGCTTAGCGCCGCCATGGGAAGCGATTGCTTAGTAGAAATCGTGCGCATTGCCGATAGCCTCAATCATTCTGATCCTTGGCGCCACAACGGGAAGTAATTCCTTGGTGGAAATCGTGCCCTTTGCCGATAGCATCAATCATTCAGACGATTGCCGCCGCAATGGGAAGCAACTCCTCAGTAGAAATCATGCCCATTGCCGATAGCATCAATCATTCAGACGTTTAGCGCCGTGATGGGAGGCAATTCCTTAGTAGAAATCGTGCTCATTGCCGATAGGATCAGTCATTCAGACGCTTGGCGCCGCAATGGGAAGCAATTCCTTAGTGGAAATCGCGCCCATTGCCGATAGCATCAATCATTCAGACCCTTGGCGCCGCAATGGGATGCAATTGTTTAGTAGAAATCGTGCCCGCTGCCGACAGCATCAATCATTCAGACGCTTTGCGCCTTAATGGGAAGAATTCCTTAGTAGAAATCGCGGCCGTTGCCATTGCCGTTGGCATTGAGGCAATTCCTTAGTAGAAATCGTGCTCATTGCCGATAGCATCAGTCATTCAGACGATTGGCGCCGCGATGGGAAGCAATTCCTTCTAGAAATCGTGCCCACTGCCGATAGCATCAATCATTCAGATGCTTGGCGCCGCAATGGGAAGCAATTCCTTAGTAGAAATCGTGCGCATTTGCGATAGCATCAATCATTCAGACGCGCGGTACCGCAAGGGGAAGCCATTCATTAGGAGAGGTCGTGCCCATTGCCAACAGCATCAAGCATTCAGACGCTTGGCGGCGCAACAGGAAGCAATTCCTTAGTAGAAATCGTGCCCATTGCCGATATCATCAATCATTTAGACGCTTGGCGCCGCAGCGGGATGCTATTCCTTAGAAGAAATCCTGCCCATTGCCGATAGCATCAAACATTCAGACGCTTGTCGCCGCAAAAGGAAGCAATTCCTTTGTAGAAATCGTGCCCATTGCCGATAGCATCAATCATTCAGACGCTTGGCGCCGCAATGGGAAGCAATTCCTTAGTTGAAATTGCGCCCATTGCCGATAGGAGCAATCATTCAGACCCTTGGCGCCGCAATTGGAACCAATTCATTAGTAGAAATCGCGCCCATTTCCCATAGCATCAATCATTCAGACGCTTGGCGCAGCAATGGGAAGCAATTCCTCAGTGGAAATCGTGCCCATCGCCGATAGCATCAATCATTCAGACCCTTGGCGCCACCATCGGAAGCAATTCCTTAGTGGAAATCGTGCCCATTTCCCATAGCATCAATCATTCAGACGCTTGGCGCCGCAATGGGAAGCAACTCCTCAGTAGAAATCATGCCCATTGCCGAAGGATCAATCATTCAGACGTTTGACGCCGCGATGGGAAGCAATTCCTTAGTATAAATCGTGCTCATTGCCGATAGCATCAATCATTCAGACGCTTGGCGCCCCGATGGGATGCAATTCCCTAGTAGAAATCGTGCCCCCTGCCGATAGGATCAATCATTCAGACGTCTGGCGCCACAATGGAAAGCGATTGCTTGGTAGAAATCGAGCGCATTTTCGATAGCATGAATGATTCACACGCTTTGCGCCTCAATGGGAAGCGATTGCTTACTAGAATTCGTGCGCATTGCGGATAGCATCAATCATTCAGATGCTTGGCGCCGCAACGAGAAGCAATTCCTTAGTAGAAATCGTGCCCATTGCCGGTAGCATCAATCATTCAGACGCTTGGCGCCGCAAAGGGAAGCAATTCCTTAGTGGAAATCGTGCTCATTGCCGATGGTATCAGTCATTCAGACCCTTGGCGCCGCAATCGGAAGCAATTCCTCAGTGGAAATCGTGCCCATTGCCGATTGCATCAGTGATTCAGACGCTTTGCTACGCAATGGGAAGAATTCCTTAGTAGAAATCGCGCCCGTAGCCGATAGGATCAATCATTCAGACGTTTGGCGCCTCAATGGGAAGCAATTCCTTAGTAGAAATCGCGGCCGTTGGCGATAGCATCAATCATTCAGACGCTTGGCGCCGCAATCGGAAGCAATTCCTTAGTCGAAATCGCGCTCATTGCCGATAGGATCAGTGATTCAGACGCTCTGGCACCGCAATCGGAAGCAATTCCGTAGTGGAAATCTTGCTCATTGCCGATAGCATCAATCATTCAGACGCTTCGCGCTGTAATGGGAAGCAAATCCTTGTTGGAAATCGTGCGCGTTTGCGATAGCATCAATCATTCAGACGCGTGGTTCCGCAAGGGGAAGCCATTCATTAGTAGAAGTCGTGCCCATTGCCAATAGCTTCAATCAATCAGACGCTTGGCGCCGCAATGGGAAGCAATTCCTTTGTGGAAATCGTGCCCACCCCCTATAGCATCAATCATTCAGACCCTTGGCGCCACAATCGGAAGCAATTCCTTCGTACAAATCCTGTCCATTGCCGATAGCATCAATCATTCAGACGCCTGGCGCCGCAATGGGAAGCAATTCCTTAGTGGAAATCGTGCCCATCGCCTATAGCATCAATCGTTCAGACCCTTGGCGCCGCAATTGGAAGCAATTCCTTAGTGGAAATCGTGCCCATTGCCGATAGCATCAATGATTCAGACGCTTGGCGACGCTACGGGAAGTAAGTCCTTGGGGGAAATCGTGCCCATTGCCGATAGCATCAAACATTCAGGCGCTTGGCGCCGCAACGTGATGCAATTCCTTAGAAGAAATCGTGCCCATTGCCGATAGCATCAAACATTCAGACGCTTGGCGCCTCAAAGGGAGGCAATTCCATAGTAGAAATCGTGCCCATTGCCGATAGCATCAATCATTCAGACGCTTGGCGCCACAATGGGAAGCAATTCCTTAGAGGAAATCGTGCCCATCGCCGATAGCATCAAGCATTCAGGCCCTTGGCGCCGCAATCGGAAGCAATTCCTTTGTGGAAATCGTGCCGATTGCCGATGGCATCAATGATCCAGACGCTTGGCAGCGCAACGGGAAGTAATTCCTTGGTGCAAATCGTGCCCATTGCCGATAGCATCAATCATTCAGACGCTTGACGCCGCAATCGGAAGCAATTCCTTAGTAGAAATCGTGCCCATTGCCGATAGCATCAATCATTCAGACCTTTGGCGCCGCAATGGGAAGCAATTCCTTAATAGGAATTGTGCGCATTGCCGATAGCATCAATCATTCAGACGCTTCGCGCCGGAATGGGAAGCAATTCCTTAATAGAAATCGTGCCATTGCCGATAGCATTAATCATTCAGACGCTTGGTGACGCAATCGGAAGCAATTCCTTAATAGAAATCGTGCCCATTGCCGATAGCATCAATCATTCAGATGCTTGGCGCCACAATGGGAAGCAATTCCTTAATAGAAATTGTGCGCATTGCCGATAGCATCAATCATTCAGACGCTTCACGCCGCAATGAGAAGCAATTCCTTTGTAGAAATCGTGCCCATTGCCGATAGCATCAACCATTCAGACGCTTGGCGCCGCCATCAGAAGCAATTCCTTAGTAGAAATCGTGCCCATTGCCGATAGCATCAATCATTCAGACGCTTGACGCCGCAATCGGAAGCAATTCCTTAGTAGAAATCGTGCCCATTGCCGATAGCATCAATCATTCAGACGCTTGGCGCCGCAATGGGAAGCAATTCCTTAATAGGAATTGTGCGCATTGCCGATAGCATCAATCATTCAGACGCTTCGCGCCGGAATGGGAAGCAATTCCTTAATAGAAATCGTGCCATTGCCGATAGCATTAATCATTCAGACGCTTGGTGACGCAATCGGAAGCAATTCCTTAATAGAAATCGTGCCCATTGCCGATAGCATCAATCATTCAGATGCTTGGCGCCGCAATGGGAAGCCATTCCTAAGTAGAAATCGTGCCCATTGCCGATAGCATCAATCATCCAGACGCTTGGCACCGCAGTGGGAAGCAATTCCTTAGTAGAAATCGTGCGCATTGCCGATAGCATCAATCATTCAGACGCTTGGCGCCGCAATGGGAGGCAATTCCTTAATAAAAATCGTGCCCATTGCCGATAGCTTCAATCATTCAGACGCTTGGCGCCGAAATGGGAAGCAATTCCTTACTAGAAATCGTGCGCATTGCCGATAGCATCAGTCATTCAGACGTTTGGCGCCGCGATGGGAAGCAATTCCTTAGTAGAAATCGTGCTCATTGCCGATAGCATCAATCATTCAGACGCTTGGCGCCCTGATGGGATGCAATTCCTTAGTAGAAATTGTGCCCCCTACCGATAGCATCAAGCATTCAGACGCTTGCCGCCGGAATGGGAAGCAACTCCTCAGTAGAAATCATGCCCATTGCCGATAGCATCAATCATTCGGACGTTTAGCGCCGTGATGGGAGGCAATTCCTTAGTAGAAATCGTGCTCATTGCTGATAGCATCAATCATACAGACGCTTTGCGCCGCGATGGGAAGCAATTCCTTATTAGAAATCGTGCCCACTGCCGATAGCTTCAATCATTAACACGCTTGGCGCCGCACTGGGAAGCGATTCCTTAGTAGAAATCGTGCGCATTTGCGATAGCATCAATGATTCAGACGCGTGGTGCCGCAAGGGAAAGCCATTCATTAGTAGAAGTCGTGCCCATTGCCGATAGCATCAATCATTCAGACGCTTGGCGCCGCAATGGGAAGCAATTCCTTAATAGAAATTGTGCGCATTGCCGATAGCATCAATCATTCAACGCTTCGCGCCGGAATGGGAAGCAATTCCTTAATAGAAATCGTGCCATTGCCGATAGCATTAATCATTCAGACGCTTGGTGACGCAATCGGAAGCAATTCCTTAATAGAAATCGTGCCCATTGCCAATAGCATCAATCATTCAGATGCTTGGCGCCACAATGGGAAGCAATTCCTTAATAGAAATTGTGCCTATTGCCGATAGCATCAATCATTCAGACGCTTCACGCCGCAATGAGAAGCAATTCCTTTGTAGAAATCGTGCCCATTGCCGATAGCATCAACCATTCAGACGCTTGGCGCCGCCATCAGAAGCAATTCCTTAGTAGAAATCGTGCCCATTGCCGATAGCATCAATCATTCAGACTCTTGCCCCGCAATTTGTACCAATTCCTTAGTAGAAATCGTGCCCATTGCCGTTAGGATCAGTGATTCAGACGCTTGGCGCCGCAACAGGAAGCAATTGCTTAGTAGAAATGGTGACCATTGCCGATAGCTTCAGTCATTCAGACGCTTGGCGCTGCAATGGGAAGCCATTCCTAAGTAGAAATCGTGCCCATTGCCGATAGCATCAATCATCCAGACGCTTGGCACCGCAGTGGGAAGCAATTCCTTAGTAGAAATCGTGCGCATTGCCGATAGCATCAATCATTCAGACGCTTGGCGCCGCAATGGGAGGCAATTCCTTAATAAAAATCGTGCCTATTGCCGATAGCATCAATCATTCAAACGCTTGGCGCCGAAATGGGAAGCAATTCCTTACTAGAAATTGTGCGCATTGCCGATAGCATCAGTCATTCAGACGTTTGGCGCCGCGATGGGAAGCAGTTCCTTAGTAGAAACCGTGCCCCCTACCGATAGCATCAAGCATTCAGACGCTTGCCGCCGGAATGGGAAGCAACTCCTCAGTAGAAATCATGCCCATTGCCGATAGCATCAATCATTCGGACGTTTAGCGCCGCGATGGGAGGCAATTCCTTAGTAGAAATCGTGGTCATTGCCGATAGCATCAATCATACAGACGCTTTGCGCCGCGATGGGAAGCAATTCCTTATAAGAAATCTTGCCCACTGCCGATAGCTTCAATCATTAAGACGCTTGGCGCCGCACTGGGAAGCGATTCCTTAGAAGAAATCGTGCACATTTGCGATAGCATCAATGATTCAGACGCGTGGTGCCGCAAGGGAAAGCCATTCATTAGTAGAAGTCGTGCCCATTGCCAATAGCATCAATCATTCAGACGCTTGGCGGCGCAACAGGAAGCAATTCCTTAGTAGAAATCGTGCCCATTGCCGATCGCATCAAACATTCAGACGCTTGGCGCCGCAAAAGGAAGCAATTCCTTAGTCGAAATCGCGCCCATTGCCGATAGGATCAATCATTCAGACCCTTGGCGCCGCAATTGGAAGTAATTCCTTAGTAGAAACAACGCCCATTGCCGATAGCATCAATCATTCGGACGCTTGGCGCCGCAATGGCAAGCAATTTCTTAGTAGAAATCCTGTCCATTGCCGATAGCATCAGTCATTCAGACGCTTGGCGCCGCAATGCGAAGCAGTTCCTTAGAGTAAATCGTGCCCATCGCCTATAGCATCAATCATTCAGACCCTTGGCGCCGCAATCGGAAGCAATTCCTTCGTGGAAATCGTGCCCTTTGCCGATAGCATCAATCATTCAGATGCTTGGCTCCGCAAAGGGAAGCAATTCCTTAGTAGAAATCGTGCCCACTGCCGATAGCATCAATCATTCAGACGCTTGGCGCCGCCATGGGAAGCGATTGCTTAGTAGAAATCGTGCGCATTGCCGATAGCCTCAATCATTCTGATCCTTGGCGCCACAACGGGAAGTAATTCCTTGGTGGAAATCGTGCCCGTTGCCGATAGCATCAATCATTCAGACGATTGCCGCCGCAATGGGAAGCAACACCTCAGTAGAAATCATGCCCATTGCCGATAGCATCAATCATTCAGACGTTTAGCGCCGTGATGGGAGGCAATTCCTTAGTAGAAATCGTGCTCATTGCCGATAGCACCAATCATTCAGACGATTGGCGCCGCGATGGGAAGCAATTCCTTAGTAGAAATCGTGCCCACTGCCGATAGCATCAATCATTCAGACGCTTGCCGCCGGAATGGGAAGCGATAAATCGCGCCCATTGCCGATAGCATCAATCATTCAGACGTTTGGCACCGCAACCGGAAGCAATTCCGTAGTGGAAATCTTGCTCTTTGCCGATAGCATCAATCATTCAGACACTTTGCGCCGTAATGGGAAGCAAATCCTTGGTGGAAATCGTGCGCATTTGCGATAGCATCAATCATTCAGACGCGTGGTTCCGCAAGGGGAAGCCATTCATTAGTAGAACTAGTGCCCATTGCCAATACCTTCAATCATTCAGACGCTTGGCGCCGCAATGGGAAGCAATTCCTTAGTGGAAATCGTGCCCACACCCTATAGCATCAATCATTCAGACCCTTGGCGCCACAATCGGAAGCAATTCCTTAGTACAAATCCTGTCCATTGCCGATAGCATCAATCATTCAGATGCCTGGCGCCGCAATGGGAAGCAATTCCTTAGTGGAAATCGTGCCCATCGCCTATAGCATCAATCGTTCAGACCCTTGGCGCCGCAATTGGAAGCAATTCCTTAGTGGAAATCGTGCCCATTGCCGATTGCATCAACGATTCAGACGCTTGGCGGCGCAACGGGAAGTAATTCCTTGGTGGAGATCGTGCCCATTGCCGATAGCATCAATTTTTCAGGCGCTTGGCGCCGCAACGTGATGCAATTCCTTAGAAGAAATCGTGCCCATTACCGATAGCATCAAACATTCAGACGCTTGGCGCCACAAAGGGAAGCAATTCCATAGTAGAAATCGTGCCCATTGCCGATAGCATCAGTCATTCAGACGCTTGGCGCCGCAATGGGAAGCAATTCCTTAGAGGAAATCGTGCCCATTGTCGGTTGCATCAATGATTCAGACGCTTGGCGGCGCAACGGGAAGTAATTCCTTGGTGGAAATCGTGCCCATTGCCGATAGCATCAATCATTCAGGCGCTTGGCGCCGCAACGTGATGCAATTCCTTAGAAGAAATCGTGCCCATTGCCGATAGCATCAAACATTCAGACGCTTGGCGCCGCAAAGGGAAGCAATTCCATAGTAGAAATCGTGCCCATTGCCGATAGCATCAATCATTCAGACGCTTGGCGCCGCAATGGGAAGCAATTCCTTAGAGGAAATCGTGCCCATCGCCGATAGCATCAATCATTCATGCCCTTGGCGCCGCAATCGGAAGCAATTCCTTTGTGGAAATCGTGCCGATTGCCGATGGCATCAATGATTCAGACGCAATGGGAAGCAACTCCTCTGTAGAAATCATGCCCATTGCCGATAGCATCAATCATTCAGAGGTTTAGCGCCGCGATGGGAGGCAATTCCTTAGTTGAAATCGTGCTCATTGCCGATAGCATCAATCATTCAGATGCTTGGCGCCGCGATGGGAAGCAATTCCTTAGTAGAAATCGTGCCCACTGCCGATAGCATCAATCATTCAGACGCTTGGCGCCGCAATGGGAAGCGATTCCTTAGTAGAAATCGTGCGCATTTGCGATAGCATCAATCATTCAGACGCGCGGTACCGCAAGGGAAAGCCATTCGTTAGGAGAAGTCGTGCCCATTGCCGATAGCGTCAATCATTCAGACGCTTGGCTCCGCAATGGGAAGCAGTTCCTTAGAGGAAATCGTGCCCATCGCCGATAGCATCAATGATTCAGACCCTTGGCGCCGCAATCGGAAACAATTCCTTAGTGGAAATCGTGCCCATTGCCGATTGCATCAATGATTCAGACGCTTGGCGCCGCTACGGGAAGTAATTCCTTGGTGGAAATCGTGCCCATTGCCGATAGCATCAATCATTCAGACGCTTGGCGCCGCAACGGGAAGCAATTCCTTAGTAGAAATCGTGCCCATTGCCGATAGCATCAATCAATCAGACGCTTGGCGCCGCAAAGGGAAGCAATTCCTTAGTGGAAATCGTGCTCATTGCTGATAGTATCAGTCATTCAGACCCTTGGCGTCGCAATCCGAAGCAATTCCTTAGTGGAAATCGTGCCCATTGCCGATTGCATCAGTCATTCAGACGCTTGGCGGCGCAACGGGAAGCAATTCCTTAGTGGAAATCGTGCTCATTGCCGATAGCATCAGTCATTCAGACGCTTGGCGCTCCGATGGGAAGCAATTCGTTAAAAGTCGTGCCCCCTGCCGATAGCATCAATCATTCAGACCCTTGGCGCCGCAAGGGGAAGCGATTGCTTAGTAGAAATTTGCGCATTGCTGGTAGCATCAAACATTCAAATGCTCTGCGCCGCAACGGGACGCAATTCCTTAGTAGAAATCGTGCCCTTTGCCGATAGCATGAATCATTCAGATGCTTGGCTCCGCAAAGGGAAGCAATTCCTTAGTAGAAATCGTGCGCATTGCCAATAGCATCAGTCATTCAAACGTTTGGCGTCGCGATGGGAAGCAATTCCTTAGTAGAAATCGTGCCCACTGCCGATCGCATCAATCATTCAGACGCTTGGCGCCGCCATGGGAAGCGATTGCTCAGTAGAAATGGTGCGCATTGCCGATAGCCTCAATCTTTCTGATCCTTGGCGCCGCAACGGGAAGTAATTCCTTGGTGGAAATAATGCCCTTTGCCGATAGCATCAATCATTCAGACGATTGCCGCCGCAATGGGAAGCAACTCCTCAGTAGAAATCATGCCCATTGCCGATAGCATCAATCATTCAGACGTTTAGCGCTGCGATGGGAGGCAATTCCTTAGTAGAAATCGTGCTCATTGCCGATAGCATGAATCATTCAGACGATTGGCGCCGCGATGGGAAGCAATTGCTTAGTAGAAATCGTGCCCACTGCCGATAGCATCAATCATTCAGAGGCTTGGCGCCGCAATGGGAAGCGATAGATCGCGCCCATTGCCGATAGCATCAATCATTCATACCCTTGGCGCCGCAATGGGAAGCAATTCCTTAGTAGAAATCGTGCCCGCTGCCGACAGCATCAATCATTCAGACGCTTTCCGCCGCAATGGGAAGAATTCCTTAGTAGTAATCTCGCCCGTTGCCGATAGCATCAATCATTCAGAAGCTTGGCGCCGCAGTGGGAAGGAATTTCTTAGTAGAAATTGCGGCCGTTGCCGTGAGCATCAAACATTCAGACGCTTGGCGGCGCAACGGGAAACAATTCCTTAGTGGAAATCGTGCCCATTGCCGATAGCATCAATCATTCAGTCGCTTGGCCCTGCAATGGGAAGCAATTCCTTAGTAGAAATCTTTTGGGGCGCGGTGGCTCAGTAGGCAGAGGTGCAGGCTGCAAGCCGAGAGGTCCTTGGTTCGAATCCCACCTGCGACAACCGCGTTGTGTCCTTGGGCAAGACACTTCACCCCCATTGCCCACGTGGGGGCACGGTGGCGCTCTGTACAAAAGCGTACTGCATGTCGATGGTGCACCTGTCTTCAACCAATGTTAACCCTGCTTGTGTGGAGTTGGTATGTTGGGGAGCTGACAGTTGCTCACCGTTGCTCGGTTGTTCTCTCCGGGTACTCCGGCTTCCTCCACCCGTTAAACTGTCATGGTCATGATTAGCCATTGTGCAGAAATATGTGACCTTAAACACCAATAAATAAATAAATAAATAGTAGAAATCTTGCTCATTGCCGATAGCATCAATCATTCAGACGCTTTGCGCTGTAATGGGAAGCAAATCCTTGGTGGAAATCGTGCGCATTTGCGATAGCATCAATAATTCAGACGCGTGGTTCCGCAAGGGGAATTTGGTAGTAGGAATTGCGGCCGTTGCCGAGAGCATCAATCATTCAGACACTTGGCGGCGAAACGGGAAACAATTCCTTAATGGAAATCGTGCCCATTGCCGATGCATCAATCATTCAGACGTTTGGCACCGCAATCGGAAGCAATTCCGTAGTGGAAATCTTGCTCATTGCCGATAGCATCAATCATTCAGACGCTTGGCGCCGAAATGGGAAGCAATTCCTTACTAGAAATCGTGCGCATTGCCGATAGCATCAGTCATTCAGACGTTTGGCGCCGCGATGGGAAGCAATTCCTTAGTAGAAATCGTGCTCATTGCCGATAGCATCAATCATTCAGACGCTTGGCGCCCTGATGGGATGCAATTCCTTAGTAGAAATTGTGCCCCCTACCGATAGCATCAAGCATTCAGACGCTTGCCGCCGGAATGGGAAGCAACTCCTCAGTAGAAATCATGCCCATTGCCGATAGCATCAATCATTCGGACGTTTAGCGCCGTGATGGGAGGCAATTCCTTAGTAGAAATCGTGCTCATTGCTGATAGCATCAATCATACAGACGCTTTGCGCCGCGATGGGAAGCAATTCCTTATTAGAAATCGTGCCCACTGCCGATAGCTTCAATCATTAACACGCTTGGCGCCGCACTGGGAAGCGATTCCTTAGTAGAAATCGTGCGCATTTGCGATAGCATCAATGATTCAGACGCGTGGTGCCGCAAGGGAAAGCCATTCATTAGTAGAAGTCGTGCCCATTGCCGATAGCATCAATCATTCAGACGCTTGGCGCCGCAATGGGAAGCAATTCCTTAATAGAAATTGTGCCCATTGCCGATAGCATCAATCATTCAGACGCTTCGCGCCGGAATGGGAAGCAATTCCTTAATAGAAATCGTGCCATTGCCGATAGCATTAATCATTCAGACGCTTGGTGACGCAATCGGAAGCAATTCCTTAATAGAAATCGTGCCCATTGCCAATAGCATCAATCATTCAGATGCTTGGCGCCACAATGGGAAGCAATTCCTTAATAGAAATTGTGCCTATTGCCGATAGCATCAATCATTCAGACGCTTCACGCCGCAATGAGAAGCAATTCCTTTGTAGAAATCGTGCCCATTGCCGATAGCATCAACCATTCAGACGCTTGGCGCCGCCATCAGAAGCAATTCCTTAGTAGAAATCGTGCCCATTGCCGATAGCATCAATCATTCAGACTCTTGCCCCGCAATTTGTACCAATTCCTTAGTAGAAATCGTGCCCATTGCCGTTAGGATCAGTGATTCAGACGCTTGGCGCCGCAACAGGAAGCAATTGCTTAGTAGAAATGGTGACCATTGCCGATAGCTTCAGTCATTCAGACGCTTGGCGCTGCAATGGGAAGCCATTCCTAAGTAGAAATCGTGCCCATTGCCGATAGCATCAATCATCCAGACGCTTGGCACCGCAGTGGGAAGCAATTCCTTAGTAGAAATCGTGCGCATTGCCGATAGCATCAATCATTCAGACGCTTGGCGCCGCAATGGGAGGCAATTCCTTAATAAAAATCGTGCCTATTGCCGATAGCATCAATCATTCAAACGCTTGGCGCCGAAATGGGAAGCAATTCCTTACTAGAAATTGTGCGCATTGCCGATAGCATCAGTCATTCAGACGTTTGGCGCCGCGATGGGAAGCAATTCCTTAGTAGAAATCGTGCCCCCTACCGATAGCATCAAGCATTCAGACGCTTGCCGCCGGAATGGGAAGCAACTCCTCAGTAGAAATCATGCCCATTGCCGATAGCATCAATCATTCGGACGTTTAGCGCCGCGATGGGAGGCAATTCCTTAGTAGAAATCGTGGTCATTGCCGATAGCATCAATCATACAGACGCTTTGCGCCGCGATGGGAAGCAATTCCTTATAAGAAATCTTGCCCACTGCCGATAGCTTCAATCATTAAGACGCTTGGCGCCGCACTGGGAAGCGATTCCTTAGTAGAAATCGTGCACATTTGCGATAGCATCAATGATTCAGACGCGTGGTGCCGCAAGGGAAAGCCATTCATTAGTAGAAGTCGTGCCCATTGCCAATAGCATCAATCATTCAGACGCTTGGCGGCGCAACAGGAAGCAATTCCTTAGTAGAAATCGTGCCCATTGCCGATCGCATCAAACATTCAGACGCTTGGCGCCGCAAAAGGAAGCAATTCCTTAGTCGAAATCGCGCCCATTGCCGATAGGATCAATCATTCAGACCCTTGGCGCCGCAATTGGAAGTAATTCCTTAGTAGAAACAACGCCCATTGCCGATAGCATCAATCATTCGGACGCTTGGCGCCGCAATGGCAAGCAATTTCTTAGTAGAAATCCTGTCCATTGCCGATAGCATCAGTCATTCAGACGCTTGGCGCCGCAATGCGAAGCAGTTCCTTAGAGTAAATCGTGCCCATCGCCTATAGCATCAATCATTCAGACCCTTGGCGCCGCAATCGGAAGCAATTCCTTCGTGGAAATCGTGCCCTTTGCCGATAGCATCAATCATTCAGATGCTTGGCTCCGCAAAGGGAAGCAATTCCTTAGTAGAAATCGTGCCCAAGGCCGATAGCATCAATCATTCAGACGCTTGGCGCCGCCATGGGAAGCGATTGCTTAGTAGAAATCGTGCGCATTGCCGATAGCCTCAATCATTCTGATCCTTGGCGCCACAACGGG
The DNA here is from genome assembly GCA_031216915.1 of Pictodentalium vernedei. Taxonomy (NCBI): domain Eukaryota; kingdom Metazoa; phylum Mollusca; class Scaphopoda; order Dentaliida; family Dentaliidae; genus Pictodentalium; species Pictodentalium vernedei. Next base: position 279,437,025 of record CM062289.1, read on the forward strand.
AAGTAATTCCTTGGTGGAAATCGTGCCCGTTGCCGATAGCATCAATCATTCAGACGATTGCCGCCGCAATGGGAAGCAACACCTCAGTAGAAATCATGCCCATTGCCGATAGCATCAATCATTCAGACGTTTAGCGCCGTGATGGGAGGCAATTCCTTAGTAGAAATCGTGCTCATTGCCGATAGCACCAATCATTCAGACGATTGGCGCCGCGATGGGAAGCAATTCCTTAGTAGAAATCGTGCCCACTGCCGATAGCATCAATCATTCAGACGCTTGCCGCCGGAATGGGAAGCGATAAATCGCGCCCATTGCCGATAGCATCAATCATTCAGACGTTTGGCACCGCAATCGGAAGCAATTCCGTAGTGGAAATCTTGCTCATTGCCGATAGCATCAATCATTCAGACACTTTGCGCCGTAATGGGAAGCAAATCCTTGGTGGAAATCGTGCGCATTTGCGATAGCATCAATCATTCAGACGCGTGGTTCCGCAAGGGGAAGCCATTCATTAGTAGAACTAGTGCCCATTGCCAATAGCTTCAATCATTCAGACGCTTGGCGCCGCAATGGGAAGCAATTCCTTAGTGGAAATCGTGCCCACACCCTATAGCATCAATCATTCAGACCCTTGGCGCCACAATCGGAAGCAATTCCTTAGTACAAATCCTGTCCATTGCCGATAGCATCAATCATTCAGACGCCTGGCGCCGCAATGGGAAGCAATTCCTTAGTGGAAATCGTGCCCATCGCCTATAGCATCAATCGTTCAGACCCTTGGCGCCGCAATTGGAAGCAATTCCTTAGTGGAAATCGTGCCCATTGCCGATTGCATCAATGATTCAGACGCTTGGCGGCGCAACAGGAAGTAATTCCTTGGTGGAGATCGTGCCCATTGCCGATAGCATCAATTTTTCAGGCGCTTGGCGCCGCAACGTGATGCAATTCCTTAGAAGAAATCGTGCCCATTACCGATAGCATCAAACATTCAGACGCTTGGCGCCACAAAGGGAAGCAATTCCATAGTAGAAATCGTGCCCATTGCCGATAGCATCAGTCATTCAGACGCTTGGCGCCGCAATGGGAAGCAATTCCTTAGAGGAAATCGTGCCCATTGTCGGTTGCATCAATGATTCAGACGCTTGGCGGCGCAACGGGAAGTAATTCCTTGGTGGAAATCGTGCCCATTGCCGATAGCATCAATCATTCAGGCGCTTGGCGCCGCAACGTGATGCAATTCCTTAGAAGAAATCGTGCCCATTGCCGATAGCATCAAACATTCAGACGCTTGGCGCCGCAAAGGGAAGCAATTCCATAGTAGAAATCGTGCCCATTGCCGATAGCATCAATCATTCAGACGCTTGGCGCCGAAATGGGAAGCAATTCCTTAGAGGAAATCGTGCCCATCGCCGATAGCATCAATCATTCATGCCCTTGGCGCCGCAATCGGAAGCAATTCCTTTGTGGAAATCGTGCCGATTGCCGATGGCATCAATGATTCAGACGCAATGGGAAGCAACTCCTCTGTAGAAATCATGCCCATTGCCGATAGCATCAATCATTCAGAGGTTTAGCGCCGCGATGGGAGGCAATTCCTTAGTTGAAATCGTGCTCATTGCCGATAGCATCAATCATTCAGATGCTTGGCGCCGCGATGGGAAGCAATTCCTTAGTAGAAATCGTGCCCACTGCCGATAGCATCAATCATTCAGACGCTTGGCGCCGCAATGGGAAGCGATTCCTTAGTAGAAATCGTGCGCATTTGCGATAGCATCAATCATTCAGACGCGCGGTACCGCAAGGGAAAGCCATTCGTTAGGAGAAGTCGTGCCCATTGCCGATAGCGTCAATCATTCAGACGCTTGGCTCCGCAATGGGAAGCAGTTCCTTAGAGGAAATCGTGCCCATCGCCGATAGCATCAATGATTCAGACCCTTGGCGCCGCAATCGGAAACAATTCCTTAGTGGAAATCGTGCCCATTGCCGATTGCATCAATGATTCAGACGCTTGGCGCCGCTACGGGAAGTAATTCCTTGGTGGAAATCGTGCCCATTGCCGATAGCATCAATCATTCAGACGCTTGGCGCCGCAACGGGAAGCAATTCCTTAGTAGAAATCGTGCCCATTGCCGATAGCATCAATCAATCAGACGCTTGGCGCCGCAAAGGGAAGCAATTCCTTAGTGGAAATCGTGGTCATTGCTGATAGTATCAGTCATTCAGACCCTTGGCGCCGCAATCCGAAGCAATTCCTTAGTGGAAATCGTGCCCATTGCCGATTGCATCAGTCATTCAGACGCTTGGCGGCGCAACGGGAAGCAATTCCTTAGTGGAAATCGTGCTCATTGCCGATAGCATCAGTCATTCAGACGCTTGGCGCTCCGATGTGAAGCAATTCGTTAAAAGTCGTGCCCCCTGCCGATAGCATCAATCATTCAGACCCTTGGCGCCGCAAGGGGAAGCGATTGCTTAGTAGAAATTTGCGCATTGCTGGTAGCATCAAACATTCAAATGCTCTGCGCCGCAACGGGACGCAATTCCTTAGTAGAAATCGTGCCCTTTGCCGATAGCATGAATCATTCAGATGCTTGGCTCCGCAAAGGGAAGCAATTCCTTAGTAGAAATCGTGCGCATTGCCAATAGCATCAGTCATTCAAACGTTTGGCGTCGCGATGGGAAGCAATTCCTTAGTAGAAATCGTGCCCACTGCCGATCGCATCAATCATTCAGACGCTTGGCGCCGCCATGGGAAGCGATTGCTCAGTAGAAATGGTGCGCATTGCCGATAGCCTCAATCTTTCTGATCCTTGGCGCCGCAACGGGAAGTAATTCCTTGGTGGAAATAATGCCCTTTGCCGATAGCATCAATCATTCAGACGATTGCCGCCGCAATGGGAAGCAACTCCTCAGTAGAAATCATGCCCATTGCCGATAGCATCAATCATTCAGACGTTTAGCGCCGCGATGGGAGGCAATTCCTTAGTAGAAATCGTGCTCATTGCCGATAGCATGAATCATTCAGACGATTGGCGCCGCGATGGGAAGCAATTCCTTAGTAGAAATCGTGCCCACTGCCGATAGCATCAATCATTCAGAGGCTTGGCGCCGCAATGGGAAGCGATAAATCGCGCCCATTGCCGATAGCATCAATCATTCATACCCTTGGCGCCGCAATGGGAAGCAATTCCTTAGTAGAAATCGTGCCCGCTGCCGACAGCATCAATCATTCAGACGCTTTCCGCCGCAATGGGAAGAATTCCTTAGTAGTAATCTCGCCCGTTGCCGATAGCATCAATCATTCAGAAGCTTGGCGCCGCAGTGGGAAGGAATTTCTTAGTAGAAATTGCGGCCGTTGCCGTGAGCATCAAACATTCAGACGCTTGGCGGCGCAACGGGAAACAATTCCTTAGTGGAAATCGTGCCCATTGCCGATAGCATCAATCATTCAGTCGCTTGGCCCTGCAATGGGAAGCAATTCCTTAGTAGAAATCTTTTGGGGCGCGGTGGCTCAGTAGGCAGAGGTGCAGGCTGCAAGCCGAGAGGTCCTTGGTTCGAATCCCACCTGCGACAACCGCGTTGTGTCCTTGGGCAAGACACTTCACCCCCATTGCCCACGTGGGGGCACGGTGGCGCTCTGTACAAAAGCGTACTGCATGTCGATGGTGCACCTGTCTTCAACCAATGTTAACCCTGCTTGTGTGGAGTTGGTATGTTGGGGAGCTGACAGTTGCTCACCGTTGCTCGGTTGTTCTCTCCGGGTACTCCGGCTTCCTCCACCCGTTAAACTGTCATGGTCATGATTAGCCATTGTGCAGAAATATGTGACCTTAAACACCAATAAATAAATAAATAAATAGTAGAAATCTTGCTCATTGCCGATAGCATCAATCATTCAGACGCTTTGCGCTGTAATGGGAAGCAAATCCTTGGTGGAAATCGTGCGCATTTGCGATAGCATCAATAATTCAGACGCGTGGTTCCGCAAGGGGAATTTGGTAGTAGGAATTGCGGCCGTTGCCGAGAGCATCAATCATTCAGACACTTGGCGGCGAAACGGGAAACAATTCCTTAATGGAAATCGTGCCCATTGCCGATGCATCAATCATTCAGACGTTTGGCACCGCAATCGGAAGCAATTCCGTAGTGGAAATCTTGCTCATTGCCGATAGCATCAATCATTCAGACGCTTGGCGCCGAAATGGGAAGCAATTCCTTACTAGAAATCGTGCGCATTGCCGATAGCATCAGTCATTCAGACGTTTGGCGCCGCGATGGGAAGCAATTCCTTAGTAGAAATCGTGCTCATTGCCGATAGCATCAATCATTCAGACGCTTGGCGCCCTGATGGGATGCAATTCCTTAGTAGAAATTGTGCCCCCTACCGATAGCATCAAGCATTCAGACGCTTGCCGCCGGAATGGGAAGCAACTCCTCAGTAGAAATCATGCCCATTGCCGATAGCATCAATCATTCGGACGTTTAGCGCCGTGATGGGAGGCAATTCCTTAGTAGAAATCGTGCTCATTGCTGATAGCATCAATCATACAGACGCTTTGCGCCGCGATGGGAAGCAATTCCTTATTAGAAATCGTGCCCACTGCCGATAGCTTCAATCATTAACACGCTTGGCGCCGCACTGGGAAGCGATTCCTTAGTAGAAATCGTGCGCATTTGCGATAGCATCAATGATTCAGACGCGTGGTGCCGCAAGGGAAAGCCATTCATTAGTAGAAGTCGTGCCCATTGCCGATAGCATCAATCATTCAGACGCTTGGCGCCGCAATGGGAAGCAATTCCTTAATAGAAATTGTGCGCATTGCCGATAGCATCAATCATTCAGACGCTTCGCGCCGGAATGGGAAGCAATTCCTTAATAGAAATCGTGCCATTGCCGATAGCATTAATCATTCAGACGCTTGGTGACGCAATCGGAAGCAATTCCTTAATAGAAATCGTGCCCATTGCCAATAGCATCAATCATTCAGATGCTTGGCGCCACAATGGGAAGCAATTCCTTAATAGAAATTGTGCCTATTGCCGATAGCATCAATCATTCAGACGCTTCACGCCGCAATGAGAAGCAATTCCTTTGTAGAAATCGTGCCCATTGCCGATAGCATCAACCATTCAGACGCTTGGCGCCGCCATCAGAAGCAATTCCTTAGTAGAAATCGTGCCCATTGCCGATAGCATCAATCATTCAGACTCTTGCCCCGCAATTTGTACCAATTCCTTAGTAGAAATCGTGCCCATTGCCGTTAGGATCAGTGATTCAGACGCTTGGCGCCGCAACAGGAAGCAATTGCTTAGTAGAAATGGTGACCATTGCCGATAGCTTCAGTCATTCAGACGCTTGGCGCTGCAATGGGAAGCCATTCCTAAGTAGAAATCGTGCCCATTGCCGATAGCATCAATCATCCAGACGCTTGGCACCGCAGTGGGAAGCAATTCCTTAGTAGAAATCGTGCGCATTGCCGATAGCATCAATCATTCAGACGCTTGGCGCCGCAATGGGAGGCAATTCCTTAATAAAAATCGTGCCTATTGCCGATAGCATCAATCATTCAAACGCTTGGCGCCGAAATGGGAAGCAATTCCTTACTAGAAATTGTGCGCATTGCCGATAGCATCAGTCATTCAGACGTTTGGCGCCGCGATGGGAAGCAATTCCTTAGTAGAAATCGTGCCCCCTACCGATAGCATCAAGCATTCAGACGCTTGCCGCCGGAATGGGAAGCAACTCCTCAGTAGAAATCATGCCCATTGCCGATAGCATCAATCATTCGGACGTTTAGCGCCGCGATGGGAGGCAATTCCTTAGTAGAAATCGTGGTCATTGCCGATAGCATCAATCATACAGACGCTTTGCGCCGCGATGGGAAGCAATTCCTTATAAGAAATCTTGCCCACTGCCGATAGCTTCAATCATTAAGACGCTTGGCGCCGCACTGGGAAGCGATTCCTTAGTAGAAATCGTGCACATTTGCGATAGCATCAATGATTCAGACGCGTGGTGCCGCAAGGGAAAGCCATTCATTAGTAGAAGTCGTGCCCATTGCCAATAGCATCAATCATTCAGACGCTTGGCGGCGCAACAGGAAGCAATTCCTTAGTAGAAATCGTGCCCATTGCCGATCGCATCAAACATTCAGACGCTTGGCGCCGCAAAAGGAAGCAATTCCTTAGTCGAAATCGCGCCCATTGCCGATAGGATCAATCATTCAGACCCTTGGCGCCGCAATTGGAAGTAATTCCTTAGTAGAAACAACGCGCATTGCCGATAGCATCAATCATTCGGACGCTTGGCGCCGCAATGGCAAGCAATTTCTTAGTAGAAATCCTGTCCATTGCCGATAGCATCAGTCATTCAGACGCTTGGCGCCGCAATGCGAAGCAGTTCCTTAGAGTAAATCGTGCCCATCGCCTATAGCATCAATCATTCAGACCCTTGGCGCCGCAATCGGAAGCAATTCCTTCGTGGAAATCGTGCCCTTTGCCGATAGCATCAATCATTCAGATGCTTGGCTCCGCAAAGGGAAGCAATTCCTTAGTAGAAATCGTGCCCACTGCCGATAGCATCAATCATTCAGACGCTTGGCGCCGCCATGGGAAGCGATTGCTTAGTAGAAATCGTGCGCATTGCCGATAGCCTCAATCATTCTGATCCTTGGCGCCACAACGGGAAGTAATTCCTTGGTGGAAATCGTGCCCGTTGCCGATAGCATCAATCATTCAGACGATTGCCGCCGCAATGGGAAGCAACACCTCAGTAGAAATCATGCCCATTGCCGATAGCATCAATCATTCAGACGTTTAGCGCCGTGATGGGAGGCAATTCCTTAGTAGAAATCGTGCTCATTGCCGATAGCACCAATCATTCAGACGATTGGCGCCGCGATGGGAAGCAATTCCTTAGTAGAAATCGTGCCCACTGCCGATAGCATCAATCATTCAGACGCTTGCCGCCGGAATGGGAAGCGATAAATCGCGCCCATTGCCGATAGCATCAATCATTCAGACGTTTGGCACCGCAATCGGAAGCAATTCCGTAGTGGAAATCTTGCTCATTGCCGATAGCATCAATCATTCAGACACTTTGCGCCGTAATGGGAAGCAAATCCTTGGTGGAAATCGTGCGCATTTGCGATAGCATCAATCATTCAGACGCGTGGTTCCGCAAGGGGAAGCCATTCATTAGTAGAACTAGTGCCCATTGCCAATAGCTTCAATCATTCAGACGCTTGGCGCCGCAATGGGAAGCAATTCCTTAGTGGAAATCGTGCCCACACCCTATAGCATCAATCATTCAGACCCTTGGCGCCACAATCGGAAGCAATTCCTTAGTACAAATCCTGTCCATTGCCGATAGCATCAATCATTCAGACGCCTGGCGCCGCAATGGGAAGCAATTCCTTAGTGGAAATCGTGCCCATCGCCTATAGCATCAATCGTTCAGACCCTTGGCGCCGCAATTGGAAGCAATTCCTTAGTGGAAATCGTGCCCATTGCCGATTGCATCAATGATTCAGACGCTTGGCGGCGCAACGGGAAGTAATTCCTTGGTGGAGATCGTGCCCATTGCCGATAGCATCAATTTTTCAGGCGCTTGGCGCCGCAACGTGATGCAATTCCTTAGAAGAAATCGTGCCCATTACCGATAGCATCAAACATTCAGACGCTTGGCGCCACAAAGGGAAGCAATTCCATAGTAGAAATCGTGCCCATTGCCGATAGCATCAGTCATTCAGACGCTTGGCGCCGCAATGGGAAGCAATTCCTTAGAGGAAATCGTGCCCATTGTCGGTTGCATCAATGATTCAGACGCTTGGCGGCGCAACGGGAAGTAATTCCTTGGTGGAAATCGTGCCCATTGCCGATAGCATCAATCATTCAGGCGCTTGGCGCCGCAACGTGATGCAATTCCTTAGAAGAAATCGTGCCCATTGCCGATAGCATCAAACATTCAGACGCTTGGCGCCGCAAAGGGAAGCAATTCCATAGTAGAAATCGTGCCCATTGCCGATAGCATCAATCATTCAGACGCTTGGCGCCGCAATGGGAAGCAATTCCTTAGAGGAAATCGTGCCCATCGCCGATAGCATCAATCATTCATGCCCTTGGCGCCGCAATCGGAAGCAATTCCTTTGTGGAAATCGTGCCGATTGCCGATGGCATCAATGATTCAGACGCAATGGGAAGCAACTCCTCTGTAGAAATCATGCCCATTGCCGATAGCATCAATCAATCAGACGCTTGGCGCCGCAATGGGAAGCAATTCCTTTGTGGAAATCGTGCCCACCCCCTATAGCATCAATCATTCAGACCCTTGGCGCCACAATCGGAAGCAATTCCTTAGTACAAATCCTGTCCATTGCCGATAGCCGCAATTGGAAGCAATACCGTAGTGGAAATCGTGCCGATTGCCGATTGCATCAATGATTCAGACGCTTGGCGCCACAACGGGATGCAATTCCTTAGCAGAAATCGTGCCCATTGCCGATAGCATCAAACATTCAGACGCTTGGCACCGCAAAGGGAAGCAATTCCATAGTAGAAAATCGTGCTCATTGCCGATAGCATCAATCATTCAGACGCTTGGCGCCGCAATGGGAAGCAATTCCTTAGTGGAAATCGCGCCCATTGCCGATAGCATCAATCATTCAGGCGCTTGGCGCCACAACGGGATGCAATTCCTTAGCAGAAATCGTGCCCATTGCCGATAGCATCAAACATTCAGACGCTTGGCACCGCAAAGGGAAGCAATTCCATAGTAGAAAATCGTGCTCATTGCCGATAGCATCAATCATTCAGGCGCTTGGCGCCACAACGGGATGCAATTCCTTAGCAGAAATCGTGCCCATTGCCGATAGCATCAAACATTCAGACGCTTGGCACCGCAAAGGGAAGCAATTCCATAGTAGAAAATCGTGCTCATTGCCGATAGCATCAGTCATTCAGACGCTTGGCGCCGCAATGGGAAGCAATTCCTTAGTGGAAATCGCGCCCATTGCCGATAGCATCAATCATTCAGACCCTTGGCGCCGCAATGGGATGCAATTCCTTAGTAGAAATCGTGCCCGCTGCCGACAGCATCAATCAGACGCTTGGCGCCGCAGTGGGAAGGAATTAATTAGTAGAAATCGCGTCCGTTCCCGATAGCATCAATCATTCAGACCCTTGGCGCCGCAATGGGAAGCAGTTCCGTAGTGGGAATCGTGCCCATTGCCGATAGCATCAATCCTTCAGCCGCTTGACGCCGCAACGGGAAGTAATTCCTTCGTGGATATCGTGCCCGTTGCTGATAGCATCAGTCATTCAGACGCTTGGCGGCGGAGTGGGAAGCAACTCCTCAGTAGAAATCGTGTCCATTGTCGATGGCATCAATCATTCAGACGTTTGGCGCCGCAATGGGAAGCGATTGCTTAGTAGAAATCGTGCGCCTTGCCGATATCATCAATCATTCAGACGCTTGGCGCTCTGAAGGGATGCGATTCCTTAGTAGAACTCGTGCGCACTGCCGATAGCATCAATCATTCAGACGTGTGGCTCCGCAATGGGAAACTATTGTGTAGTAGAGATCGTGCCCCCTACCGATAGCATCAATCATTCAGACGCTTGGTGCGCTATGGGAAGCGATTGCTTAATAGAAATCGTGTGCATTACCGATAGCATCAAACATTCAGATGCTTGGCGCCGCAACGGGAAGCAATTCCTTAGCAGAAATCGTGCCCATTGCTGATAGCATGAATCATTCACACGCTTGGAGCCTCAAAGGGAAGTAATTTCTTAGAAATCGTGCGCATTGCCGATAGCATCAAGCATTCAGACGCTTGGCGGCGCAACGGGAAACAATTCCTTAGTGGAAATCGTGCCCAATGCCGATAGCATCAATTATTCAGTCGTTTGGCCCCGCAATGGAAAGCAATTCCTTAGTACAAATCGTGTCCATTGCCGAGAGCATCAATCATTCAGACGCGGCGCCAAGCGTGTGAATAATTGATACTATCGACAATGGGCACGATTTCTACTAAGGAATTCCTTCCCATTGCGCCGCACAGCGTCTGGATGATTGATGCTATCGGCAATGGGCACGATTGGGCGCAATGGGAAGGAATTCCTTAGTAGAAATCGTGCCCATTGTCGATAGTATCAATCATTCACACGCTTGGCGCCGCAATGGGAAGCAATTCCTTAGTAGAAAGTGTGCCCATTGCCGATAGCATCAATCATTCAGACGCCTGGCGCCCCGACGGGAAGTAATTCCTTGGTGGAAATCGTGCCCTTTGCCGATAGCATCAATCATTCAGACGCTTGACGCCGCAATGGGAAGCAACTCCTCTCTAGAAATCATGCCCATTGCCGATAGCATCAATCATTCAGACGTTTAGCGCCGCGATGGGAGGCAATTCCTTAGTAGAAATCGTGCTCATTGCCGATAGCATCAATCATTCAAACGTGTGGCTCCGCAATGGGAAATTATTGCGTAGTAGAGATCGTGCCCCCTACCGATAGCATCAATCATTCAGGCCATTGGCGCCGCAATCAGAAGCAATTCCTTAGTGGAAATCGTGCCCATTGCCGATAGCATCAATCATTCAGACGCTTGGCGCCGCAATGGCAAGCAATTCCTTAGTAGAAACCCTGTCCATTGCCGATAGCATCAATCATTCAGACGCTTGGCGCCGCAATGGGAAGCAGCTCCTTAGAGGAAATCGTGGCCATCGCCGATAGCATCAATTATTCAGGCCCTTGGCGCCGCAATCGGAAGCAATTCCTTAGTGGAAATCGTGCCCATTGCCGATAGCATCTATCATTCAGACGCTTGGCGCCGCAATGGCAAGCAATTTCTTAGTAGAAACCCTGTTCATTGCCGATAGCATCAATCATTCAGACCCTTGGCGCCGCAATGGGAAGCAGTTCTTTAGAGGAAATCGTGCCCATCGCCGATAGCATCAATCATTCAGGCCCTTGGCGCCGCAATCGAAAGCAATTCCTTAGGGGAAATCGTGCCCATTGCCGATTGCATCATTGATTCAGACGCTTGGCGGCGCAACGGGAAGCAATTCCTTAGTGGAAATCGTGCTCATTGCCGATAGCATCAGTCATTCAGACGCTTGGCTCTCCGACGGGAAGCAATTCCTTAGTAGAAATCATGCCAACTGCCGATAGCATCAATCATTCAGACGCTTGGCGCCGCAACGGGAAGCAATTCCTTAGTGGAAATCGTGCCCATTGCAGATAGCATCAATCATTCAGACGCTTGGTGCCGCAATAGGAAGCAATTCCTTAGTACAAATCGTGTCCATTGCCGATAGCATCAATGATTCTGACGTTTGGCACCGCATTCGGAGGCAATTCCTTAGTGGAAATCTTGCTCACTGCCGATAGCATCAATGATTCTGACGTTTGGCACCGCATTCGGAGGCCATTCCTTAGTAGAAATCTTGCTCACTGCCGATGGCATTAATTATTCAGACGCTTGGTGCCTTAATGGGAAGCAATTCCTTAGTACAAATCGTGTCCATTGCCGATAGCATCAATCATTCAGACCCTTGGCGCCGCAATGGGAAGCAATTCCTTAGTAGAAATCGTGCCCGTTACCAACAGCATCAATCATTCAGACGCTTTGCGCCGCAATGGGAAGCATTTCTTGGTATAAATCGTGCCCGTTGCCGATAGCATCAATCAATCAGACGCTTGGCGCCGCAGTGGGAAGGAATTAATTAGTAGAAATCGCGTCCGTTCCCGATAGCATCAATCATTCAGACGCTTGGCGCCGCAATGGGAAGCAATTCCTTAGTTGAAATCGCGCCCCATGCCGATAGGGTCAATCATTCAGACCCTTGGCGCCGCAATGGGATGCAATTCCTTAGTAGAAATCGTGCCCGCTGCCGACAGCATCAATCATTCAGACCCTTTGCGCCTTAATGGGAAGAATTCCTTAGTAGAAATCGCGTCCGTTGCCGATAGGATCAATCATTTAGACGCTTGGCGCCGCAATGGGAAGCAATTCCTTAGTAGAAATCGCGGCCGTTGGCGATAGCATCAATCATTCAGACGCTTGGCGCCGCAATCGGAAGCAATTCCTTAGTCGAAATCGCGCCCATTGCCGATAGGATCAATCATTCAGACCCTTGGCACCGCAATTGGAAGCAATTCCTTAGTAGAAATAACGCCCATTGCCAATAGCATCAAACATTCAGACGTTTGGCGCCGCGATGGGAAGCAATTCCTTAGTAGAAATCGTGCTGATTGCCGATAGAATGAATCATTCAGACCCCTGTCGCCCCGATGGGACGCAATTCCTTAGCAGAAATCGCGCCCACTGCCGATAGCATCAATCATTCAGACTTTTGGCGCCGCAATGAGAAGCAATTCCTTAGTAGAAATCGTGCCCATTGCCGATAGCATCAATCATTCAGACGCTGTGCGGCTCAATGGGAAGCAATTCCTTAGTAGAAATCGTGCCCATTGTCGATAGTATCAATCATTCAGACGCTTTGCGCCTTAATGGGAAGCAATTCCTTAGTAGAAATCGCGGCCGTTGGCGATAGCATCAATCATTCAGACGCTTGGCGCCGCAATCGGAAGCAATTCCTTAGTCGAAATCGCGCCCATTGCCGATAGGATCAATCATTCAGACCCTTGGCACCGCAATTGGAAGCAATTCCTTAGTAGAAATAACGCCCATTGCCGATAGCATCAAACATTCAGACGTTTGGCGCCGCGATGGGAAGCAATTCCTTAGTAGAAATCGTGCTGATTGCCGATAGAATGAATCATTCAGACCCCTGTCGCCCCGATGGGACGCAATTCCTTAGCAGAAATCGCGCCCACTGCCGATAGCATCAATCATTCAGACTTTTGGCGCCGCAATGAGAAGCAATTCCTTAGTAGAAATCGTGGCCATTGCCGATAGCATCAATCATTCAGACGCTTTGCGGCTCAATGGGAAGCAATTCCTTAGTAGAAATCGTGCCCATTGTCGATAGTATCAATCATTCACACGCTTGGCGCCGCAGTGGGAAGCAATTCCTTAGTAGAAATCGTGCCCATTGCCGATAACATCAATCAATCAAAGGTTTGGCGCCGCAATGGGTAGCGATTCTTTAGTAGAAATCGTGCCCATTGCCGATAGCATCAATCATTCAGACGCTTAGACCCCAATGGGAAGCAATTCCTTACTGGAAATCGCGCCCATTGCCGATAGCATCAATCATTCAGACGCTTGGCGCCACAATGGGAAGCAATTCCTTAGTGGAAATCGTGCCCATCGCCAATAGCATCAATCATTCAGACCCTGGGCGCCGCAATCGGAAGCAATTCCTTAGTGGAAATCATGCATATTGCCGACAACATCAATCATTTAGACGCTTGGCGCCGCAATGGGAAGCATTCCTTAGTAGAAATCGCGCACGTCGCCGATTGCCTGAATCATTCAGACGCTTGGCCGCGCCCGTTGCCGATAACATCAATCATTCTGACGCTTAGCGCCGCAAATGGAAGCAATGGCCCATTGCCGAATGCATCAATCATTCAGACGCTTGGCGCCGAGATGGGAAGTAATTCCTTAGTAGAAGTCCTGCTGATTGCCGAAAGAATGAATCACTCAGACCCTTGTGGCCCCGGTGGGACGCTATTCCGTAGCAGAAATCGTGCTCATTGCCGATAGCATCAATCATTCAGACGCTTCTCGCCGCGATGGGAAGCAATTCCTTAGTAGAAATCGTGCCCACTGCCGATAGGATCAATCATTCAGACCCTTGACGCCGCAATTGGAAGCAATTCCTTAGTAGAAATCGCGCCCATTGCCGATAGCATCAATGATTCAGACGCTTGGTGGCGCAACGGGAAATAATTCTTTGGTGGAATTCGTGCCCATTGCCGTTAGCATCAATCATTCTGACGCTTGGCGTCGCAATTTGAAGCAACTCCTCAGTAGAAATCGTGTTCATTGCCGGTTCCATCAATCATTCAGACGTTTGGCGACGCGATGGGAAGCAATTCCTTAGTAGAAATCGTGCTCATTGCCGATAGCATCAATCATTCAGACGGTTGGCGCCCCGATGGGATGCAATTCCTTAGTAGAAATCGTGCCCTCTGCCGAAAGCATCAATCATTCAGACGCTTGGCGCCGCAATGGGAAGCGATTGCTTACTAGAAATCGTGCGCATTGCCGATAGCATCAATCATTCAGACGCTTAGCTCCACAACGGAAAGCAATTCCTTAGTAGAAATCGTGCCCATTGCCGATGGCATCAATCATTCACACGCTTGGCCTCCCAATGGGATGCAATTCCTTAGTGGAAATCGCGCCCATTGCCGTTAGCATCAATCATTCACACGCGTGGCGCCGCATTCCTTAGTAGAAGTCGTGCCCATTGCCGATAGCATCAATCATTCAGACGCTTGGCACCGCAACGGGAAGCAATTCCTTAGTGGAAATCGCGCCCATTGCCGATAGCATCAATCATTCAGACGCTTGGCGCCGCAATGGAAAGCAATTCCTTAGTGGAAATCGTTCCCATCGCCGATAGCATCAATCATTCAGACCCTTGGCGCCGCAATCGGAAGCAATTCCTTAGTGGAAATCATGCATATTGCCAACAGCATCAATCATTTAGACGCTTGGCGCCGCAATGGGAAGCATTCCTTTGTAGAAATCGCGCACGTTGCCGATTGCCTCAATCATTCAGACGCTTGGCGCCGAAATTGGGAGCAATTCCTTAGTAGAAATCGTGCCCATTGCCGAGAGCATCAATCATTCACACGCGTGGCGCCGCAAGAGAAAGCCATTCCTTAGTAGAAATCGCGCGCGTTGCCGATAGCATCAGTCATTCAGACGTTTGGCGCCGCAATGAGAAGCAATTCCTTAGTTGAAATCGCGCCCATTGCCGATAGCATCAATCATTCAGACCCTTGGCACCGCAATTGGAAGCAATTCCTTAGTAGAAATAACGCCCATTGCCGATAGCATCAATCATTCAGACGTTTGGCGCCGCGATGGGAAGCAATTCCTTAGTAGAAATCGTGCTGATTGCCGATAGAATGAATCATTCAGACCCCTGTCGGCCCGATGGGACGCAATTCCTTAGCAGAAATCGCGCCCACTGCCGATAGCATCAATCATTCAGACTTTTGGCGCCGCAATGAGAAGCAATTCCTTAATAGAAATCGTGCCCATTGCCGATAGCATCAATCATTCAGACGCTGTGCGGCGCAATGGGAAGCAATTCCTTAGTAGAAATCGTGCCCATTGTCGATAGTATCAATCATTCACACGCTTGGCGCCGCAATGGGAAGCAATTCCTTAGTAGAAATCGTGCCCATTGCCGATAGCATCAATCAATCAAAGGTTTTGAGCCGCAATGGGAAGCGATTCTTTAGTATCAATCATTCAGACGCTTAGACCCCAATGGGAAGCAATTCCTTACTGGAAATCGCGCCCATTGCCGATAGCATCAATCATTCAGACGCTTGGCGCCACAATGGGAAGCAATTCCTTAGTGGAAATCGTGCCCATCGCCAATAGCATCAATCATTCAGACCCTTGGCGCCGCAATCGGAAGCAATTCCTTAGTGGAAATCATGCATATTGCCGACAACATCAATCATTTAGACGCTTGGCGCCGCAACGGGAAGCATGCCTTAGTAGAAATCGCGCACGTCGCCGATTGCCTCAATCATTCAGACGCTTGGCGCCCCAATTGGAAGCAATTCCTTAGTAGAAATCGCGCCCATTGCCGATAGGATCAATCATTCAGACCCTTGGCACCGCAATTGGAAGCAATTCCTTAGTAGAAATAACGCCCATTGCCGATAGCATCAATCATTCAGACGTTTGGCGCCGCGATGGGAAGCAATTCCTTAGTAGAAATCGTGCTGATTGCCGATAGAATGAATCATTCAGACCCCTGTCGGCCCGATGGGACGCAATTCCTTAGCAGAAGTCGCGCCCACTGCCGATAGCATCAATCATTCAGACTTTTGGCGCCGCAATGAGAAGCAATTCCTTAGTAGAAATCGTGCCCATTGCCGATAGCATCAATCATTCAGACGCTGTGCGGCGCAATGGGAAGCAATTCCTTAGTAGAAATCGAGCCCATTGTCGATAGTATCAATCATTCACACGCTTGGCGCCGCAATGGGAAGCAATTCCTTAGTAGAAATCGTGCCCATTGCCGATAGCATCAATCAATCAAAGGTTTTGAGCCGCAATGGGAAGCGATTCTTTAGTAGAAATCGTGCCCATTGCCGATAGCATCAATCATTCAGACGCTTAGACCCCAATGGGAAGCAATTCCTTACTGGAAATCGCGCCCATTGCCGATAGCATCGATCATTCAGACGCTTGGCGCCACAATGGGAAGCAATTCCTTAATGGAAATCGTGCCCATCGCCAATAGCATCAATCATTCAGACCCTTGGAGCCGCAATCGGAAGCAATTCCTTAGTGGAAATCATGCATATTGCCGACAACATCAATCATTTAGACGCTTGGCGCCGCAACGGGAAGCATTCCTTGGTAGAAATCGCGCACGTCGCCGATTGCCTCAATCATTCAGACGCTTGGCGCCACAATCGGAAGCAATTCCTTAGTAGAAATCGCGCCCGTTGCCGATACCATCAAACATTCAGACGCTTAGCGCTTCAAATGGAAGCAATGGCCCATTGCCGAATGCATCAATCATTCAGACGCTTGGCGCCGCAAAGGGAAGCAATCCCTTAGTATAAATCGTGCCCATTGCCGATGGCATCAATCATTCAGACGTTTGGCGCCGCGATGGGAAGTAATTCCTTAGTAGAAGTCCTGCTGATTGCCGAAAGAATGAATCACTCAGACCCTTGTGGCCCCGGTGGGACGCTATTCCGTAGCAGAAATCGTGCTCATTGCCGATAGCATCAATCATTCAGACGCTTCTCGCCCCGATGGGAAGCAATTCCTTAGTAGAAATCGTGCCCACTGCCGATAGCATCAATCATTCAGACGCTTGGCGCCGCAATGGGAAACGATTGCTAAGTAGAAATCCTGCGCATTGCCGATAGCATCAATCATTCAGACGTTTGGCGTCGCAACGGGAAGCAATTCCTTAGTAGAAATCGTGCCCATTGCCGAATGCATCTATCATTCAGACGCTTGGCGCCGCAAAGGGAAGCAATCCCTTAGTATAAATCGTACCCATTGCAGATAGCATCAATCATTCAGACGTATGGCGCCGCGATGGGAAGCAATTCCTTCGTTGAAATCCTGCTGATTTCCGAAATAATGAATCACTCACACCCTTGTGGCCCCGATGGGACGCTATTCCGTAGCAGAAATCGCGCCCCCTGCCGATAGCATCAATCATTCAGACACTTGGCGCCGCAATGGGACGCAATTCCTTAGTAGAAATCGTGCCCATTGCCGATAGCATCAATCAATCAGACGCTGTGCGGCGCAATGGGAAGCAATTCCTTAGTGGAAATCGTGCCCATCGCCGATAGCATCAATCATTCAGACCCTTGGCACCGCAATCGGAAGCAATTCCTTAGTGGAAATCATGCATATTGTCAACAGCATCAATCATTTAGACGCTTGGCGCTTCAAATGGAAGCAATGGCCCATTGCCGAATGCATCAATCATTCAGACGCTTGGCGCCGCAAAGGGAAGCAATCCCTTAGTATAAATCGTGCCCATTGCCGATGGCATCAATCATTCAGACGTTTGGCGCCGCGATGGGAAGTAATTCCTTAGTAGAAGTACTGCTGATTGCCGAAAGAATGAATCACTCAGACCCTTGTGGCCCCGGTGGGACGCTATTCCGTAGCAGAAATCGTGCTCATTGCCGATAGCATCAATCATTCAGACGCTTCTCGTCCCGATGGGAAGCTATTCCTTAGTAGAAATCGTGCCCACTGCCGATAGCATCAATCATTCAGACGCTTGGCGCCGCAATGGGAAACGATTGCTAAGTAGAAATCCTGCGCATTGCCGATAGCATCAATCATTCAGACGTTTGGCGTCGCAACGGGAAGCAATTCCTTAGTAGAAATCGTGCCCATTGCCGAATGCATCTATCATTCAGACGCTTGGCGCCGCAAAGGGAAGCAATCCCTTAGTATAAATCGTACCCATTGCCGATAGCATCAATCATTCAGACGTTTGGCGCCGCGATGGGAAGCAATTCCTTAGTAGAAATCCTGCTGATTTCCGAAATAATGAATCACTCACACCCTTGTGGCCCCGATGGGACGCTATTCCGTAGCAGAAATCGCGCCCCCTGCCGATAGCATCAATCATTCAGACACTTGGCGCCGCAATGGGACGCAATTCCTTAGTAGAAATCGTGCCCATTGCCGATAGCATCAATCAATCAGACGCTGTGCGGCGCAATGGGAAGCAATTCCTTAGTGGAAATCGTGCCCATCGCCGATAGCATCAATCATTCAGACCCTTGGCACCGCAATCGGAAGCAATTCCTTAGTGGAAATCATGCATATTGTCAACAGCATCAATCATTTAGACGCTTGGCGCTTCAAATGGAAGCAATGGCCCATTGCCGAATGCATCAATCATTCAGACGCTTGGCGCCGCAAAGGGAAGCAATCCCTTAGTATAAATCGTGCCCATTGCCGATGGCATCAATCATTCAGACGTTTGGCGCCGCGATGGGAAGTAATTCCTTAGTAGAAGTACTGCTGATTGCCGAAAGAATGAATCACTCAGACCCTTGTGGCCCCGGTGGGACGCTATTCCGTAGCAGAAATCGTGCTCATTGCCGATAGCATCAATCATTCAGACGCTTCTCGTCCCGATGGGAAGCAATTCCTTAGTAGAAATCGTGCCCACTGCCGATAGCATCAATCATTCAGACGCTTGGCGCCGCAATGGGAAACGATTGCTAAGTAGAAATCCTGCGCATTGCCGATAGCATCAATCATTCAGACGTTTGGCGTCGCAACGGGAAGCAATTCCTTAGTAGAAATCGTGCCCATTGCCGAATGCATCTATCATTCAGACGCTTGGCGCCGCAAAGGGAAGCAATCCCTTAGTATAAATCGTACCCATTGCCGATAGCATCAATCATTCAGACGTTTGGCGCCGCGATGGGAAGCAATTCCTTAGTAGAAATCCTGCTGATTTCCGAAATAATGAATCACTCACACCCTTGTGGCCCCGATGGGACGCTATTCCGTAGCAGAAATCGCGCCCCCTGCCGATAGCATCAATCATTCAGACACTTGGCGCCGCAATGGGACGCAATTCCTTAGTAGAAATCGTGCCCATTGCCGATAGCATCAATCAATCAGACGCTGTGCGGCGCAATGGGAAGCAATTCCTTAGTGGAAATCGTGCCCATCGCCGATAGCATCAATCATTCAGACCCTTGGCACCGCAATCGGAAGCAATTCCTTAGTGGAAATCATGCATATTGTCAACAGCATCAATCATTTAGACGCTTGGCGCCGCAATGGGAAGCATTCCTTTGTAGAAATCGCGCACGTTGCCGATTGCCTCAATCATTCAGACGCTTGGCGCCGCAATTGGGAGCAGTTCCTTACTAGAAATCGTACCCATTGCCGATAGCATCAATCATTGACACGCGTGGCGCCGCAAAGGAAAGCCATTCCTTAGTAGAAGTCGTGCCCATTGCCGATAGCATCAAGCATTCAGACGCTTGGCGCCGCAATGGGAAGCATTCCTTTGTAGAAATCGCGCACGTTGCCCATTGCCTCAATCATTCAGACGCTTGGCGCCGAAATTGGGAGCAATTCCTTAGTAGAAATCGTGCCCATTGCCGATAGCATCAATCATTCACACGCGTGGCGCCGCAATAGAAAGCCATTCCTTAGTAGAAGTCGTGCCCATTGCCGATAGCATCAATCATTCAGACGCTTGGCGCCGCAACGGGATGCAATTCCTTAGTGGAATTCGCGCCCATTGCCGATAGCATCAGTAATTCAGACGCTTGGCGCCGCAATGGGAAGCAATTCCTTTGTAGAATTCGCGCCCATTGCCGATAGCATCAATCATTCATACGCGTGGCCCAGCAATGGGAAGAAATTCCTTAGTGGAAATCGCGCCCATTGCCGATAGCATCAATCATTGAGACGCTTGGTGCCGCAGTAGGAAGGAATTCCTTAGTGGAGATCGTGCGCATTGCCAATAGCATCAATCATTCAGACGTTTGGCGCCTTAATCGGAAGCAATTCCTTAGTACAAATCGTGTCCATTGCCGATAGCATCAATCATTCAGACACTTGGCGCCGCAATGGGAAGCAATTCCTTAGTAGAAATCCTGCCCGTTGCCGACAGCATAAATCATTCCGTCACTTCGCGCCGCAATGGGAAACATTCCTTAGTAGAAATCGCGCCCGTTGCCGATAGCATCAATCATTCAGACGCTTGGCGCCGGAATGGGAAGGAATTCCTTAGTAGAAATCGCGCGCGTTGCCGATAGCATCAGTCATTCAGACGTTTGGCGCCGCAATGAGAAGCAATTCCTTAGTTGAAATCGCGCCCATTGCCGATAGAATCAATCATTCAGACCCTTGGCACCGCAATTGGAAGCAATTCCTTAGTAGAAATAACGCCCATTGCCGATAGCATCAATCATTCAGACGTTTGGCGCCGCGATGGGAAGCAATTCCTTAGTAGAAATCGTGCTGATTGCCGATAGAATGAATCATTCAGACCCCTGTCGGCCCGATGGGACGCAATTCCTTAGCAGAAATCGCGCCCACTGCCGATAGCATCAATCATTCAGACTTTTGGCGCCGAAATGAGAAGCAATTCCTTAGTAGAAATCGTGCCCATTGCCGATAGCATCAATCATTCAGACGCTGTGCGGCGCAATGGGAAGCAATTCCTTAGTAGAAATCGTGCCCATTGTCGATAGTATCAATCATTCACACGCTTGGCGCCGCAATGGGAAGCAATTCCTTAGTAGAAATCGTGCCCATTGCCGATAGCATCAATCAATCAAAGGTTTTGAGCCGCGATGGGAAGCGATTCTTTAGTAGAAATCGTGCCCATTGCCGATAGCATCAATCATTCAGACGCTTAGACCCCAATGGGAAGCAATTCCTTACTGGAAATCGCGCCCATTGCCGATAGCATCAATCATTCAGACGCTTGGCGCCACAATGGGAAGCAATTCCTTAGTGGAAATCGTGCCCATCGCCAATAGCATCAATGATTCAGACCCTTGGAGCCGCAATCGGAAGCAATTCCTGAGTGGAAATCATGCATATTGCCGACAACATCAATCATTTAGACGCTTGGCGCCGCAACGGGAAGCATTCCTTAGTAGAAATCGCGCACGTCGCCGATTGCCTCAATCATTCAGACGGTTGGCGCCCCAATCGGAAGCAATTCTTAAGTAGAAATCGCACCCGTTGCCGATAACATCAATCATTCAGACGCTTAGCGCCGCAAATGGAAGCAATGGCCCATTGCCGAATGCATCAATCATTCAGACGCTTGGCGCCGCAAAGGGAAGCAATCCCTTAGTATAAATCGTGCCCATTGCCGATGGCATCAATCATTCAGACGTTTGGCGCCGCGATGGGAAGTAATTCCTTAGTAGAAGTCCTGCTGATTGCCGAAAGAATGAATCACTCAGACCCTTGTGGCCCCGGTGGGACGCTATTCCGTAGCAGAAATCGTGCTCATTGCCGATAGCATCAATCATTCAGACGCTTCTCGCCCCGATGGGAAGCAATTCCTTAGTAGAAATCGTGCCCACTGCCGATAGCATCAATCATTCAGACGCTTGGCGCCGCAATGGGAAACGATTGCTAAGTAGAAATCCTGCGCATTGCCGATAGCATCAAGCATTCAGACGTTTGGCGTCGCAACGGGAAGCAATTCCTTAGTAGAAATCGTGCCCATTGCCGAATGCATCAATCATTCAGACGCTTGGCGCCGCAAAGGGAAGCAATCCCTTAGTATAAATCGTGCCCATTGCCGATGGCATCAATCATTCAGACGTTTGGCGCCGCGATGGGAAGTAATTCCTTAGTAGAAGTCCTGCTGATTGCCGAAAGAATGAATCACTCAGACCCTTGTGGCCCCGGTGGGACGATATTCCGTAGCAGAAATCGTGCTCATTGCCGATAGCATCAATCATTCAGACGCTTCTCGTCCCGATGGGAAGCTATTCCTTAGTAGAAATCGTGCCCACTGCCGATAGCATCAATCATTCAGACGCTTGGCGCCGCAATGGGAAACGATTGCTAAGTAGAAATCCTGCGCATTGCCGATAGCATCAATCATTCAGACGTTTGGCGTCGCAACGGGAAGCAATTCCTTAGTAGAAATCGTGCCCATTGCCGAATGCATCTATCATTCAGACGCTTGGCGCCGCAAAGGGAAGCAATCCCTTAGTATAAATCGTACCCATTGCCGATAGCATCAATCATTCAGACGTTTGGCGCCGCGATGGGAAGCAATTCCTTAGTAGAAATCCTGCTGATTTCCGAAATAATGAATCACTCACACCCTTGTGGCCCCGATGGGACGCTATTCCGTAGCAGAAATCGCGCCCCCTGCCGATAGCATCAATCATTCAGACACTTGGCGCCGCAATGGGACGCAATTCCTTAGTAGAAATCGTGCCCATTGCCGATAGCATCAATCAATCAGACGCTGTGCGGCGCAATGGGAAGCAATTCCTTAGTGGAAATCGTGCCCATCGCCGATAGCATCAATCATTCAGACCCTTGGCACCGCAATCGGAAGCAATTCCTTAGTGGAAATCATGCATATTGTCAACAGCATCAATCATTTAGACGCTTGGCGCTTCAAATGGAAGCAATGGCCCATTGCCGAATGCATCAATCATTCAGACGCTTGGCGCCGCAAAGGGAAGCAATCCCTTAGTATAAATCGTGCCCATTGCCGATGGCATCAATCATTCAGACGTTTGGCGCCGCGATGGGAAGTAATTCCTTAGTAGAAGTACTGCTGATTGCCGAAAGAATGAATCACTCAGACCCTTGTGGCCCCGGTGGGACGCTATTCCGTAGCAGAAATCGTGCTCATTGCCGATAGCATCAATCATTCAGACGCTTCTCGTCCCGATGGGAAGCAATTCCTTAGTAGAAATCGTGCCCACTGCCGATAGCATCAATCATTCAGACGCTTGGCGCCGCAATGGGAAACGATTGCTAAGTAGAAATCCTGCGCATTGCCGATAGCATCAATCATTCAGACGTTTGGCGTCGCAACGGGAAGCAATTCCTTAGTAGAAATCGTGCCCATTGCCGAATGCATCTATCATTCAGACGCTTGGCGCCGCAAAGGGAAGCAATCCCTTAGTATAAATCGTACCCATTGCCGATAGCATCAATCATTCAGACGTTTGGCGCCGCGATGGGAAGCAATTCCTTAGTAGAAATCCTGCTGATTTCCGAAATAATGAATCACTCACACCCTTGTGGCCCCGATGGGACGCTATTCCGTAGCAGAAATCGCGCCCCCTGCCGATAGCATCAATCATTCAGACACTTGGCGCCGCAATGGGACGCAATTCCTTAGTAGAAATCGTGCCCATTGCCGATAGCATCAATCAATCAGACGCTGTGCGGCGCAATGGGAAGCAATTCCTTAGTGGAAATCGTGCCCATCGCCGATAGCATCAATCATTCAGACCCTTGGCACCGCAATCGGAAGCAATTCCTTAGTGGAAATCATGCATATTGTCAACAGCATCAATCATTTAGACGCTTGGCGCCGCAATGGGAAGCATTCCTTTGTAGAAATCGCGCACGTTGCCGATTGCCTCAATCATTCAGACGCTTGGCGCCGCAATTGGGAGCAGTTCCTTACTAGAAATCGTACCCATTGCCGATAGCATCAATCATTGACACGCGTGGCGCCGCAAAGGAAAGCCATTCCTTAGTAGAAGTCGTGCCCATTGCCGATAGCATCAAGCATTCAGACGCTTGGCGCCGCAATGGGAAGCATTCCTTTGTAGAAATCGCGCACGTTGCCCATTGCCTCAATCATTCAGACGCTTGGCGCCGAAATTGGGAGCAATTCCTTAGTAGAAATCGTGCCCATTGCCGATAGCATCAATCATTCACACGCGTGGCGCCGCAATAGAAAGCCATTCCTTAGTAGAAGTCGTGCCCATTGCCGATAGCATCAATCATTCAGACGCTTGGCGCCGCAACGGGATGCAATTCCTTAGTGGAATTCGCGCCCATTGCCGATAGCATCAGTAATTCAGACGCTTGGCGCCGCAATGGGAAGCAATTCCTTTGTAGAATTCGCGCCCATTGCCGATAGCATCAATCATTCATACGCGTGGCCCAGCAATGGGAAGAAATTCCTTAGTGGAAATCGCGCCCATTGCCGATAGCATCAATCATTGAGACGCTTGGTGCCGCAGTAGGAAGGAATTCCTTAGTGGAGATCGTGCGCATTGCCAATAGCATCAATCATTCAGACGTTTGGCGCCTTAATCGGAAGCAATTCCTTAGTACAAATCGTGTCCATTGCCGATAGCATCAATCATTCAGACACTTGGCGCCGCAATGGGAAGCAATTCCTTAGTAGAAATCCTGCCCGTTGCCGACAGCATAAATCATTCCGTCACTTCGCGCCGCAATGGGAAACATTCCTTAGTAGAAATCGCGCCCGTTGCCGATAGCATCAATCATTCAGACGCTTGGCGCCGGAATGGGAAGGAATTCCTTAGTAGAAATCGCGCGCGTTGCCGATAGCATCAGTCATTCAGACGTTTGGCGCCGCAATGAGAAGCAATTCCTTAGTTGAAATCGCGCCCATTGCCGATAGAATCAATCATTCAGACCCTTGGCACCGCAATTGGAAGCAATTCCTTAGTAGAAATAACGCCCATTGCCGATAGCATCAATCATTCAGACGTTTGGCGCCGCGATGGGAAGCAATTCCTTAGTAGAAATCGTGCTGATTGCCGATAGAATGAATCATTCAGACCCCTGTCGGCCCGATGGGACGCAATTCCTTAGCAGAAATCGCGCCCACTGCCGATAGCATCAATCATTCAGACTTTTGGCGCCGAAATGAGAAGCAATTCCTTAGTAGAAATCGTGCCCATTGCCGATAGCATCAATCATTCAGACGCTGTGCGGCGCAATGGGAAGCAATTCCTTAGTAGAAATCGTGCCCATTGTCGATAGTATCAATCATTCACACGCTTGGCGCCGCAATGGGAAGCAATTCCTTAGTAGAAATCGTGCCCATTGCCGATAGCATCAATCAATCAAAGGTTTTGAGCCGCGATGGGAAGCGATTCTTTAGTAGAAATCGTGCCCATTGCCGATAGCATCAATCATTCAGACGCTTAGACCCCAATGGGAAGCAATTCCTTACTGGAAATCGCGCCCATTGCCGATAGCATCAATCATTCAGACGCTTGGCGCCACAATGGGAAGCAATTCCTTAGTGGAAATCGTGCCCATCGCCAATAGCATCAATGATTCAGACCCTTGGAGCCGCAATCGGAAGCAATTCCTGAGTGGAAATCATGCATATTGCCGACAACATCAATCATTTAGACGCTTGGCGCCGCAACGGGAAGCATTCCTTAGTAGAAATCGCGCACGTCGCCGATTGCCTCAATCATTCAGACGGTTGGCGCCCCAATCGGAAGCAATTCTTTAGTAGAAATCGCACCCGTTGCCGATAACATCAATCATTCAGACGCTTAGCGCCGCAAATGGAAGCAATGGCCCATTGCCGAATGCATCAATCATTCAGACGCTTGGCGCCGAGATGGGAAGTAATTCCTTAGTAGAAGTCCTGCTGATTGCCGAAAGAATGAATCACTCAGACCCTTGTGGCCCCGGTGGGACGATATTCCGTAGCAGAAATCGTGCTCATTGCCGATAGCATCAATCATTCAGACGCTTCTCGCCCCGATGGGAAGCAATTCCTTAGTAGAAATCGTGCCCACTGCCGATAGCATCAATCATTCAGACGCTTGGCGCCGCAATGGGAAACGATTGCTAAGTAGAAATCCTGCGCATTGCCGATAGCATCAAGCATTCAGACGTTTGGCGTCGCAACGGGAAGCAATTCCTTAGTAGAAATCGTGCCCATTGCCGAATGCATCAATCATTCAGACGCTTGGCGCCGCAATTGGGAGCAGTTCCTTAGTAGAAATCGTGCCCATTGCCGATAGCATCAATCATTGACACGCGTGGCGCCGCAAAGGAAAGCCATTCCTTAGTAGAAGTCGTGCCCATTGCCGATAGCATCAATCATTCAGACGCTTGGCGCCGCAACGGGAAGCAATTCCTTAGTGGAATTCGCGCCCATTGCCGATAGCATCAGTAATTCAGACGCTTGGCGCCGCAATGGGAAGCAATTCCTTTGTAGAATTCGCGCCCATTGCCGATAGCATCAATCATTCAGACGCGTGGCCCAGCAATGGGAAGCAATTCCTTAGTGGAAATTGTACCCATTGCCGATAGCATCAATCATTGAGATGCTTGGTGCCGCAGTAGGAAGGAATTCCTTAGTGGAGATCGTGCGCATTGCCAATAGCATGAATCATTCTGACGTTTGGCGCCTTAATGGGAAGCAATTCCTTAGTACAAATCGTGTCCATTGCCGATAGCATCAATCATTCAGACACTTGGCGCCGCAGTGGGAAGCAATTCCTTAGTAGAAATCCTGCCCGTTGCCGACAGCATCAATCATTCCGTCACTTTGCGCCGCAATGGGAAACATTCCTTAGTAGAAATCGCGCCCGTTGCCGATAGCATCAATCATTCAGACGCTTGGCGCCGGAATGGGAAGGAATTCCTTAGTAGAAATCGCGCGCGTTGCCGATAGCATCAGTCATTCAGACGTTTGGCGCCGCAATGAGAAGCAATTCCTTAGTTGAAATCGCGCCCATTGCCGATAGGATCAATCATACAGACCCTTGACGCCGCAATTGGAAGCAATTCCTTAGTAGAAATCGCGCCCATTGCCGATAACATCAATGATTCAGACGCTTGGTGGCGCAACGGGAAATAATTCCTTGGTGGAATTCGTGCCCATTGCCGATAGCATCAATCATTCTGACGCTTGGCGTCGCAATTTGAAGCAACTCCTCAGTAGAAATCGTGTTCATTGCCGGTTCCATCAATCATTCAGACGTTTGGCGGCGCGATGGGAAGCAATTCCTTTGTAGAAATCGTGCTCATTGCCGATAGCATCAAACATTCAGACGGTTGGCGCCCCGATGGGAAGCAATTCCTTAGTAGAAATCGTGCCCTCTGCCGAAAGCATCAATCATTCAGACGCCTGGCGCCGCAATGGGAAGCGATTGCTTACTAGAAATCGTGCGCATTGCCGATAGCATCAATCATTCAGACGCTTGGCTCCACAACGGAAAGCAATTCCTTAGTAGAAATCGTGCCCATTGCCGATGGCATCAATCATTCACACGCTTGGCCTCCCAATGGGATGCAATTCTTTAGTGGAAATCGCGCCCATTGCCAATAGCATCAATCATTCAGACGCTTGGCGACGCAATGGGAAGCAATTCGTTAGTGGAAATCACGCCCATTGCCGTTAGCATCAATCATTCACACGCGTGGCGCCGCATTCCTTAGTAGAAGTCGTGCCCATTGCTGATAGCATCAATCATTCAGACGCTTGGTGCCGCAATGGAAAGCAATTCCTTAGTGGAAATCCCGTGCCCATCGCCGATAGCATCAATCATTCAGACCCTTGGAGCCGCAATCGGAAGCAATTCCGTAGTGGAAATCATGCATATTGCCAACAGCATCAATCATTTAGACGCTTGGCGCCGCAATGGGAAGCATTCCTTTGTAGAAATCGCGCTCGTTGCCGATTGCCTCAATCATTCAGACGCTTGGCGCCGAAATTGGGAGCAATTCCTTAGTAGAAATCGTGCCCATTGCCGATAGCATCAATCATTCACACGCGTGGCGCCGCAAGAGAAAGCCATTCCTTAGTAGAAGTCGTGCCCATTGCCGATAGCATCAGTAATTCAGACGCTTGGCGCCGCAATGGGCAGCAATTCCTTTGTAGAAATCGCGCCCATTGCCGATAGCATCAATCATTCAGACGCGTGGCCCAGCAATGGGAAGCAATTCCTTAGTGGAAATCGTACCCATTACCGATAGCATCAATCATTCAGACGCTTGGTGCCGCAATAGGAAGGAATTCCTTAGTGGAGATCGTGCCCATTGCCAATAGCATCAATCATTCAGACGTTTGGCGCCTTAATGGGAAGTAATTCCTTAGTACAAATCGTGTCCATTGCCGATAACATCAATCATTCAGACACTTGGCGCCGCAACGGGATGCAATTCCTTAGTGGAATTCGCGCCCATTGCCGATAGCATCAGTAATTCAGACGCTTGGCGCCGCAATGGGCAGCAATTCCTTTGTAGAAATCGCGCCCATTGCCGATAGCATCAATCATTCAGACGCGTGGCCCAGCAATGGGAAGCAATTCCTTAGTGGAAATCGTACCCATTACCGATAGCATCAATCATTCAGACGCTTGGTGCCGCAATAGGAAGGAATTCCTTAGTGGAGATCGTGCCCATTGCCAATAGCATCAATCATTCAGACGTTTGGAGCCTTAATGGGAAGTAATTCCTTAGTACAAATCGTGTCCATTGCCGATAACATCAATCATTCAGACACTTGGCGCCGCAATGGGAAGCAATTCCTTAGTAGAAATCCTGCCCGTTGCCGACAGCATCAATCATTCCGTCACTTTGCGCCGCAATGGGAAACATTCCTTAGTAGAAATCGCGCCCGTTGCCGATAGCATCAATCATTCAGATGCTTGGCGCCGGAATGGGAAGGAGTTCCTTAGTAGAAATCGCGCGCGTTGCCGATAGCATCAGTCATTCAGACGTTTGGCGCCGCAATGAGAAGCAATTCCTTAGTAGAAATCGCGCCCATTGCCGATGGGATCAGTCATTCAGACCCTTGACGCCGCAATTGGAAGCAATTCCTTAGTAGAAATCGCGCCCATTGCCGATAGCATCAATGATTCAGACGCTTGGTGGCGCAACGGGAAATAATTCCTTGGTGGAATTCGTGCCCATTGCCGATAGCATCAATCATTCTGACGCTTGGCGTCGCAATTTGAAGCAACTCCTCAGTAGAAATCGTGTTCTTTGCCGGTTGCATCAATCATTCAGACGTTTGGCAGCGCGATGGGAAGCAATTCCTTAGTAGAAATCCTGCCCGTTGCCGACAGCATCAATCATTCCGTCACTTTGGGCCGCAATGGGAAACATTCCTTACTGGAAATCGCGCCCATTGCCGATAGCATCAATTATTCAAACGCTTGGCGCCACAATGGGAAGCAATTCCTTAGTGGAAATCGTGCCCATCGCTGATAGCATCAATCATTCAGACCCTTGGCGCCGCAGTCGGAAGCAATTCCTTAGTGGAAATCATCCATATTGCCGACAACATCAATCATTTAGACGCTTGGCGCCGCAAATGAAAGCTATTCCTTAGTAGAAATCGCGCCATTGCCGATAGCATCAATCATTCAAACGCTTGGCGCCGCAATGGGAAGCAATTCCTTAGTGGAAAGCATCCATATTGCCGACAACATCAATCATTTAGACGCTTGGCGCCGCAATGGGAAGCATTCCTTAGTAGAAATCGCGCACGTTGCCGATTGCCTCAATCATTCAGACGCTTGGCGCCGCAATAGGAAGCAATTCCTTAGTGGAAATCGTGCGCATTGCCGATAACATCAATCTTTCAGACGCTTGACGGCGCAATGGGAAGCTACTCCTCAGTAGAAATCGTGCCCATTGCCGATAGCATAAATCAATCAGACGCTGTGCGGTGCAATGGGAAGGAATCTTAGTAGAAATCGTTCCCATTGTCGATAGTATCAATCATTCACACCCTTGGCTCCGCAATGGGAAGCAATTCCTTAGTAGAAATCGTGCCCATTGCCGATAGCATCAATCATTTAAAGGTTTGGCGCCGCAATGGGAAGGAATTCTTTAGTAGAAATCGTGCCCATTGCCGATAGCATCAATCATTCAGACGCTTAGCCCCCCAATGGGAAGCAATTCCTTACTGGAAATCGCGCCCATTGCCGATAGCATCAATTATTCAAATGCTTGGCGCCACAATGGGAAGCAATTCCTTAGTGGAAATCGTGCCCATCGCCGATAGCATCAATCATTCAGACCCTTGGCGGCGCAATCGGAAGCAATTCCTTAGTGGAAATCATCCATATTGCCGACAACATCAATCATTTAGACGCTTGGCGCCGCAAATGAAAGCTATTCCTTAGTAGAAATCGCGCCATTGCCGATAGCATCAATCATTCAGACGCTTGGCGCCGCAATGGGAAGCAATGCCTTAGTGGAAATCGTGCCCATCGCCGATAGCATCAATCATTCAGACCCGTGGCGCCGCAATCGGAATCAATTCCTTAGTAGAAATCGTGCTCATTGCCGATAGCATCAATCATTCAGACGCTTCTCACCCCGATGGGAAGCAATTCCTTAGTAGAAATCGTGCTCATTGCCGAGAGCATCAATCATTCAGACGGTTGGCGCCCCGATGGGAAGGAATTCCTTAGTAGAAATAGTGCCCTCTGCCGATAGCATCAATCATTCAGACGCTTGGCGCCGCAATGGGAAGCGATTGCTTACTAGAAATCGTGCGCATTGCCGATAGCATCAATCATTCAGACGCTTGGCTCCACAACGGAAAGCAATTCCTTAGTAGAAATCGTGCCCATTGCCGATAGCATCAATCATTCAGACGCTTGGCACCGCAAAGGGAGGCAATTCCTTAGTAGAAATCGTGCTCATTGCCTATAGCATCATTCATTCAGATGCCTGGCGCCGCAATGGGAAGCAATTCCTTAGTTGAAATCGCGACCATTGGCGATACGATCAATCATTCAGACCCTTGGCGCCGCAATCTGAAGCAATTCCTTAGTGGAAATCGTGCCCATTGCCGATAGCATCAATCATTCAGACGCTTTGCGCCGCAATGGGAAGCAATTCCTTAGTGGAAATCGTGCGCATTGCCGATAACATCAATCTTTCAGACGCTTGACGGCGCAATGGGAAGCTACTCGTCAGTAGAAATCGTGCCCATTGCCGATAGCATCAATCATTCAGATGCTGTGCGGTGCAATGGGAAGGAATCTTAGTAGAAATTGTGCCCATTGTCGATAGTATCAATCATTCACACGCTTGGCGCCGCAATGGGAAGCAATTCCTTAGTGGAAATCGGGCGCATTGCCGATAACATCAATCATTCAGACGCTTGACGGCGCAATGGGAAGCTACTCCTCAGTAGAAATCGTGCCCATTGCCGATAGCATCAATCATTCAGACGCTGTGCGGTGCAATGGGAAGGAATCTTAGTAGAAATCGTGCCCATTGTCGATAGTATCAATCATTCACACGCTTGGCGCCGCAATGGGAAGCAATTCCTTAGTAGAAATCGTGCCCATTGCCGATAGCATCAATCATTCAAAGGTTTGGCGCCGCAATGGGAAGGAATTCTTTAGTAGAAATCGTGCCCATTGCCGATAGCATCAATCATTCAGACGCTTAGCCCCCCCAATGGGAAGCAATTCCTTACTGGAAATCGCGCCCATTGCCGATAGCATCAATTATTCAAACGCTTGGCGCCACAATGGGAAGCAATTCCTTAGTGGAAATCGTGCCCATCGCCGATAGCATCAATCATTCAGACCCTTGGCGCCGCAATCGGAAGCAATTCCTTAGTGGAAATCATGCATATTGCCGACTGCATCAATCATTTAGACGCTTGGCGTCGCAATGGGAAGCATTCCTTAGTAGAAAGCGCGCACGTTCCCGATTGCCTCAATCATTCAGACGCTTGGTGCCGCAATCGGAAGCAATTCCTTAGTAGAAATCGCGCCCGTTGCCGATAACATCAATCATTCAGACGCTTGGCGCCGCAAATGGAAGCAATTCCTTATTAGAAATCGCGCCATTGCCGATAGCATCAATCATTCAGACGCTTGGCGCAGCAATGGGAAGCAATTCCTTAGTGGACATCAATCATTCAGACGCTTGGCGCCGCAAATGGATGCTATTCCTTAGTAGAAATCGCGCCATTGCCGATGCGCCATTGCCGATAGCATCAATCATTCAGACGCTTGGCGCCGCAATCGGAATCAATTCCTTAGTAGAAATCGTGCTCATTGCCGATAGCATCAATCATTCAGACGCTTCTCGCCCCGATGGGAAGCAATTCCTTAGGAGAAATCGTGCTCATTGCCGAGAGCATCAATCATTCAGACGGTTGGCGCCCCGATGGGAAGGAATTCCTTTGTAGAAATCGTGCCCTCTGCCGATAGCATCAATCATTCAGACGCTTGGCGCCGCAATGGGAAGCGATTGCTTACTAGAAATCGTGCACATTGCCGAGAGCATCAATCATTCAGACGCTTGGCGCCGCAACTGGAAGCAACTCCTTAGTAGAAATCGCGCCCATTGCCGGTAGCATCAATCATTCAGACCCTTTGCGCCGCAAAGGGAAGCAATTACTTAGTAGAGATCGTGTCCATTGCCGATAGCATCAGTCATTCAGACGTTTGGCGCCGCGATGGGAAGCAATTCCTTAGTAGAAATCGCTCCCATTGCCGATAGCATCAATCATTCAGACGCTTGGCGCCGCAACGGGAAGCAATTCCTTAGTAGAAATCGTGCCCATTGCCGATAGCATCAATCATTCAGACACTTGGCGCCGCCATGGGAAGCAATTCCTTAGTAGAAATCGCACCCATTGCCGATAGCATCAATCATTCAGACCCTTGGCGCCGCAATCGGAAGCAATTCCTTAGTGGTAATCATGCATATTGCCAACAGCATCAATCATTTAGACGCTTGGCGCCGCAATGGGAAGCATTCCTTTGTAGAAATCGCGCACGTTGCCGATTGCCTCAATCATTCAGACGCTTGGCGCCGCAATTGGGAGCAATTCCTTAGTAGAAATCGTGCCCATTGCCGATAGCATAAATCATTCACACGCGTGGCGCCGCAAGAGAAAGCCATTCCTTAGTAGAAGTCGTGCCCATTGCCGATAGCATCAATCATTCAGACGCTTGGCGCCGCAACGGGATGCAATTCCTTAGTGGAATTCGCGCCCATTGCCGATAGCATCAGTAATTCAGACGCTTGTCGCCGCAATGGGAAGCAACTCCTTTGTAGAAATCGCGCCCATTGCCGATAGCATCAATCATTCAGATGCGTGGCCCAGCAATGGGAAGCAATTCCTTAGTGGAAATCGTACCCATTGCCGATAGCATCAATCATTCAGACGCTTGGTGCCGCAATAGGAAGGAATTCCTTAGTGGAGATCGTGCCCATTGCCAATAGCATCAATCATTCAGACGTTTGGCGCCTTAATGGGAAGTAATTCCTTAGTACAAATCGTGTCCATTGCCGATAACATCAATCATTCAGACACTTGGCCCCGCAATGGGAAGCAATTCCTTAGTAGAAATCCTGCCCGTTGCCGACAGCATCAATCATTCCGTCGCTTTGCGCCGCAATGGGAAACATTCCTTAGTAGAAATCGCGCCCGTTGCCGATAGCATCAATCATTCAGACGCTTGGCGCCGGAATGGGAAGGAGTTCCTTAGTAGAAATCGCGCGCGTTGCCGATAGCATCAGTCATTCAGACGTTTGGCGCCGCAATGAGAAGCAATTCCTTAGTAGAAATCGCGCCCATTGCCGATGGGATCAATCATTCAGACCCTTGACGCCGCAATTGGAAGCAATTGCTTAGTAGAAATCGCGCCCATTGCCGATAGCATCAATGATTCAGACGCTTGGTGGCGCAACGGGAAATAATTCCTTGGTGGAATTCGTGCCCATTGCCGATAGCATCAATCATTCTGACGCTTGGCGTCGCAATTTGAAGCAACTCCTCAGTAGAAATCGTGTTCTTTGCCGGTTGCATCAATCATTCAGACGTTTGGCAGCGCGATGGGAAGCAATTCCTTAGTAGAAATCGTGCTCATTGCCGATAGCATCAATCATTCAGACGCTTAGCCCCCCAATGGGAAGCAATTCCTTACTGGAAATCGCGCCCATTGCCGATAGCATCAATTATTCAAACGCTTGGCGCCACAATGGGAAGCAATTCCTTAGTGGAAATCGTGCCCATCGCTGATAGCATCAATCATTCAGACCCTTGGCGCCGCAGTCGGAAGCAATTCCTTAGTGGAAATCATCCATATTGCCGACAACATCAATCATTTAGACGCTTGGCGCCGCAAATGAAAGCTATTCCTTAGTAGAAATCGCGCCATTGCCGATAGCATCAATCATTCAGACGCTTGGCGCCGCAATGGGAAGCAATTCCTTAGTGGAAAGCATCCATATTGCCGACAACATCAATCATTTAGACGCTTGGCGCCGCAATGGGAAGCATTCCTTAGTAGAAATCGCGCACGTTGCCGATTGCCTCAATCATTCAGACGCTTGGCGCCGCAATCAGAAGCAATTCCTTAGTAGAAATCGCGCCCGTTGCCGATAACATCAATCATTCAGACGCTTGGCGTCGCAAATGAAAGCTATTCCTTAGTTGAAATCGAGCCCATTGCCGATACGATCAATCATTCAGACCCTTGGCGCCGTAATCTGAAGCAATTCCTTAGTGGAAATCGCGCCCATTGCCGATAGCATCAATCATTCAGACGCTTGGCGCCGCAATGGGAAGCAATTCCTTAGTGGAAATCGTGCGCATTGCCGATAACATCAATCTTTCAGACGCTTGAAGGCGCAATGGGAAGCTACTCCTCAGTAGAAATCGTGCCCATTGCCGATAGCATAAATCAATCAGACGCTGTGCGGTGCAATGGGAAGGAATCTTAGTAGAAATCGTTCCCATTGTCGATAGTATCAATCATTCACACGCTTGGCTCCGCAATGGGAAGCAATTCCTTAGTAGAAATCGTGCCCATTGCCGATAGCATCAATCATTCAAAGGTTTGGCGCCGCAATGGGAAGGAATTCTTTAGTAGAAATCGTGCCCATTGCCGATAGCATCAATCATTCAGACGCTTAGCCCCCCAATGGGAAGCAATTCCTTACTGGAAATCGCGCCCATTGCCGATAGCATCAATTATTCAAATGCTTGGCGCCACAATGGGAAGCAATTCCTTGGTGGAAATCCTGCTGATTTCCGAAATAATGAATCACTCACACCCTTGTGGCCCCGATGGGACGCTAATCCGTAGCAGAAATCGCGCCCCCTGCCGATAGCATCAATCATTCAGACACTTGGCGCCGCAATGGGACGCAATTCCTTAGTAGAAATCGTGCCCATTGCCGATAGCATCAATCAATCAGACGCTGTGCGGCGCAATGGGAAGCAATTCCTTAGTGGAAATCGTGCCCATCGCCGATAGCATCAATCATTCAGACCCTTGGCACCGCAATCGGAAGCAATTCCTTAGTGGAAATCATGCATATTGTCAACAGCATCAATCATTTAGACGCTTGGCGCCGCAATGGGAAGCATTCCTTTGTAGAAATCGCGCACGTTGCCGATTGCCTCAATCATTCAGACGCTTGGCGCCGCAATTGGGAGCAGTTCCTTAGTAGAAATCGTGCCCATTGCCGATAGCATCAATCATTGACACGCGTGGCGCCGCAAAGGAAAGCCATTCCTTAGTAGAAGTCGTGCCCATTGCCGATAGCATCAATCATTCAGACGCTTGGCGCCGCAACGGGAAGCAATTCCTTAGTGGAATTCGCGCCCATTGCCGATAGCATCAGTAATTCAGACGCTTGGCGCCGCAATGGGAAGCAATTCCTTTGTAGAATTCGCGCCCATTGCCGATAGCATCAATCATTCAGACGCGTGGCCCAGCAATGGGAAGCAATTCCTTAGTGGAAATTGTACCCATTGCCGATAGCATCAATCATTGAGATGCTTGGTGCCGCAGTAGGAAGGAATTCCTTAGTGGAGATCGTGCGCATTGCCAATAGCATGAATCATTCTGACGTTTGGCGCCTTAATGGGAAGCAATTCCTTAGTACAAATCGTGTCCATTGCCGATAGCATCAATCATTCAGACACTTGGCGCCGCAGTGGGAAGCAATTCCTTAGTAGAAATCCTGCCCGTTGCCGACAGCATCAATCATTCCGTCACTTTGCGCCGCAATGGGAAACATTCCTTACTAGAAATCGCGCCCGTTGCCGATAGCATCAATCATTCAGACGCTTGGCGCCGGAATGGGAAGGAATTCCTTAGTAGAAATCGCGCGCGTTGCCGATAGCATCAGTCATTCAGACGTTTGGCGCCGCAATGAGAAGCAATTCCTTAGTTGAAATCGCACCCATTGCCGATAGGATCAATCATACAGACCCTTGACGCCGCAATTGGAAGCAATTCCTTAGTAGAAATCGCGCCCATTGCCGATAACATCAATGATTCAGACGCTTGGTGGCGCAACGGGAAATAATTCCTTGGTGGAATTCGTGCCCATTGCCGATAGCATCAATCATTCTGACGCTTGGCGTCGCAATTTGAAGCAACTCCTCAGTAGAAATCGTGTTCATTGCCGGTTCCATCAATCATTCAGACGTTTGGCGGCGCGATGGGAAGCAATTCCTTTGTAGAAATCGTGCTCATTGCCGATAGCATCAAACATTCAGACGGTTGGCGCCCCGATGGGAAGCAATTCCTTAGTAGAAATCGTGCCCTCTGCCGAAAGCATCAATCATTCAGACGCCTGGCGCCGCAATGGGAAGCGATTGCTTACTAGAAATCGTGCGCATTGCCGATAGCATCAATCATTCAGACGCTTGGCTCCACAACGGAAAGCAATTCCTTAGTAGAAATCGTGCCCATTGCCGATGGCATCAATCATTCACACGCTTGGCCTCCCAATGGGATGCAATTCTTTAGTGGAAATCGCGCCCATTGCCAATAGCATCAATCATTCAGACGCTTGGCGACGCAATGGGAAGCAATTCGTTAGTGGAAATCACGCCCATTGCCGTTAGCATCAATCATTCACACGCGTGGCGCCGCATTCCTTAGTAGAAGTCGTGCCCATTGCTGATAGCATTAATCATTCAGACGCTTGGCGCCGCAACGGGAAGCAATTCCTTAGTGGAAATCGCGCCCATTGCCGATAGCATCAATCATTCAGACGCTTGGTGCCGCAATGGAAAGCAATTCCTTAGTGGAAATCCCGTGCCCATCGCCGGTAGCATCAATCATTCAGACCCTTGGAGCCGCAATCGGAAGCAATTCCGTAGTGGAAATCATGCATATTGCCAACAGCATCAATCATTTAGACGCTTGGCGCCGCAATGGGAAGCATTCC
The DNA here is from genome assembly GCA_031216915.1 of Pictodentalium vernedei. Lineage (NCBI taxonomy): Eukaryota > Metazoa > Mollusca > Scaphopoda > Dentaliida > Dentaliidae > Pictodentalium > Pictodentalium vernedei. The sequence goes on from CM062289.1 coordinate 279,474,343, forward strand.
TTTGTAGAAATCGCGCTCGTTGCCGATTGCCTCAATCATTCAGACGCTTGGCGCCGAAATTGGGAGCAATTCCTTAGTAGAAATCGTGCCCATTGCCGATAGCATCAATCATTCACAGGCGTGGCGCCGCAAGAGAAAGCCATTCCTTAGTAGAAGTCGTGCCCATTGCCGATAGCATCAGTAATTCAGACGCTTGGCGCCGCAATGGGCAGCAATTCCTTTGTAGAAATCGCGCCCATTGCCGATAGCATCAATCATTCAGACGCGTGGCCCAGCAATGGGAAGCAATTCCTTAGTGGAAATCGTACCCATTACCGATAGCATCAATCATTCAGACGCTTGGTGCCGCAATAGGAAGGAATTCCTTAGTGGAGATCGTGCCCATTGCCAATAGCATCAATCATTCAGACGTTTGGCGCCTTAATGGGAAGTAATTCCTTAGTACAAATCGTGTCCATTGCCGATAACATCAATCATTCAGACACTTGGCGCCGCAACGGGATGCAATTCCTTAGTGGAATTCGCGCCCATTGCCGATAGCATCAGTAATTCAGACGCTTGGCGCCGCAATGGGCAGCAATTCCTTTGTAGAAATCGCGCCCATTGCCGATAGCATCAATCATTCAGACGCGTGGCCCAGCAATGGGAAGCAATTCCTTAGTGGAAATCGTACCCATTACCGATAGCATCAATCATTCAGACGCTTGGTGCCGCAATAGGAAGGAATTCCTTAGTGGAGATCGTGCCCATTGCCAATAGCATCAATCATTCAGACGTTTGGCGCCTTAATGGGAAGTAATTCCTTAGTACAAATCGTGTCCATTGCCGATAACATCAATCATTCAGACACTTGGCGCCGCAACGGGATGCAATTCCTTAGTGGAATTCGCGCCCATTGCCGATAGCATCAGTAATTCAGACGCTTGGCGCCGCAATGGGCAGCAATTCCTTTGTAGAAATCGCGCCCATTGCCGATAGCATCAATCATTCAGACGCGTGGCACAGCAATGGGAAGCAATTCCTTAGTGGAAATCGTACCCATTACCGATAGCATCAATCATTCAGACGCTTGGTGCCGCAATAGGAAGGAATTCCTTAGTGGAGATCGTGCCCATTGCCAATAGCATCAATCATTCAGACTTTTGGAGCCTTAATGGGAAGTAATTCCTTAGTACAAATCGTGTCCATTGCCGATAACATCAATCATTCAGACACTTGGCGCCGCAATGGGAAGCAATTCCTTAGTAGAAATCCTGCCCGTTGCCGACAGCATCAATCATTCCGTCACTTTGCGCCGCAATGGGAAACATTCCTTAGTAGAAATCGCGCCCGTTGCCGATAGCATCAATCATTCAGATGCTTGGCGCCGGAATGGGAAGGAGTTCCTTAGTAGAAATCGCGCGCGTTGCCGATAGCATCAGTCATTCAGACGTTTGGCGCCGCAATGAGAAGCAATTCCTTAGTAGAAATCGCGCCCATTGCCGATGGGATCAGTCATTCAGACCCTTGACGCCGCAATTGGAAGCAATTCCTTAGTAGAAATCGCGCCCATTGCCGATAGCATCAATGATTCAGACGCTTGGTGGCGCAACGGGAAATAATTCCTTGGTGGAATTCGTGCCCATTGCCGATAGCATCAATCATTCTGACGCTTGGCGTCGCAATTTGAAGCAACTCCTCAGTAGAAATCGTGTTCTTTGCCGGTTGCATCAATCATTCAGACGTTTGGCAGCGCGATGGGAAGCAATTCCTTAGTAGAAATCCTGCCCGTTGCCGACAGCATCAATCATTCCGTCACTTTGCGCCGCAATGGGAAACATTCCTTACTGGAAATCGCGCCCATTGCCGATAGCATCAATTATTCAAACGCTTGGCGCCACAATGGGAAGCAATTCCTTAGTGGAAATCGTGCCCATCGCTGATAGCATCAATCATTCAGACCCTTGGCGCCGCAGTCGGAAGCAATTCCTTAGTGGAAATCATCCATATTGCCGACAACATCAATCATTTAGACGCTTGGCGCCGCAAATGAAAGCTATTCCTTAGTAGAAATCGCGCCATTGCCGATAGCATCAATCATTCAAACGCTTGGCGCCGCAATGGGAAGCAATTCCTTAGTGGAAAGCATCCATATTGCCGACAACATCAATCATTTAGACGCTTGGCGCCGCAATGGGAAGCATTCCTTAGTAGAAATCGCGCACGTTGCCGATTGCCTCAATCATTCAGACGCTTGGCGCCGCAATCAGAAGCAATTCCTTAGTGGAAATCGCGCCCATTGCCGATAGCATCAATCATTCAGACGCTTGGCGCCGCAATAGGAAGCAATTCCTTAGTGGAAATCGTGCGCATTGCCGATAACATCAATCTTTCAGACGCTTGACGGCGCAATGGGAAGCTACTCCTCAGTAGAAATCGTGCCCATTGCCGATAGCATAAATCAATCAGACGCTGTGCGGTGCAATGGGAAGGAATCTTAGTAGAAATCGTTCCCATTGTCGATAGTATCAATCATTCACACCCTTGGCTCCGCAATGGGAAGCAATTCCTTAGTAGAAATCGTGCCCATTGCCGATAGCATCAATCATTTAAAGGTTTGGCGCCGCAATGGGAAGGAATTCTTTAGTAGAAATCGTGCCCATTGCCGATAGCATCAATCATTCAGACGCTTAGCCCCCCAATGGGAAGCAATTCCTTACTGGAAATCGCGCCCATTGCCGATAGCATCAATTATTCAAATGCTTGGCGCCACAATGGGAAGCAATTCCTTAGTGGAAATCGTGCCCATCGCCGATAGCATCAATCATTCAGACCCTTGGCGGCGCAATCGGAAGCAATTCCTTAGTGGAAATCATCCATATTGCCGACAACATCAATCATTTAGACGCTTGGCGCCGCAAATGAAAGCTATTCCTTAGTAGAAATCGCGCCATTGCCGATAGCATCAATCATTCAGACGCTTGGCGCCGCAATGGGAAGCAATGCCTTAGTGGAAATCGTGCCCATCGCCGATAGCATCAATCATTCAGACCCGTGGCGCCGCAATCGGAATCAATTCCTTAGTAGAAATCGTGCTCATTGCCGATAGCATCAATCATTCAGACGCTTCTCACCCCGATGGGAAGCAATTCCTTAGTAGAAATCGTGCTCATTGCCGAGAGCATCAATCATTCAGACGGTTGGCGCCCCGATGGGAAGGAATTCCTTAGTAGAAATAGTGCCCTCTGCCGATAGCATCAATCATTCAGACGCTTGGCGCCGCAATGGGAAGCGATTGCTTACTAGAAATCGTGCGCATTGCCGATAGCATCAATCATTCAGACGCTTGGCTCCACAACGGAAAGCAATTCCTTAGTAGAAATCGTGCCCATTGCCGATAGCATCAATCATTCAGACGCTTGGCACCGCAAAGGGAGGCAATTCCTTAGTAGAAATCGTGCTCATTGCCTATAGCATCATTCATTCAGATGCCTGGCGCCGCAATGGGAAGCAATTCCTTAGTTGAAATCGCGACCATTGGCGATACGATCAATCATTCAGACCCTTGGCGCCGCAATCTGAAGCAATTCCTTAGTGGAAATCGCGCCCGTTGCCGATAGCATCAATCATTCAGATGCTTGGCGCCGGAATGGGAAGGAGTTCCTTAGTAGAAATCGCGCGCGTTGCCGATAGCATCAGTCATTCAGACGTTTGGCGCCGCAATGAGAAGCAATTCCTTAGTAGAAATCGCGCCCATTGCCGATGGGATCAGTCATTCAGACCCTTGACGCCGCAATTGGAAGCAATTCCTTAGTAGAAATCGCGCCCATTGCCGATAGCATCAATGATTCAGACGCTTGGTGGCGCAACGGGAAATAATTCCTTGGTGGAATTCGTGCCCATTGCCGATAGCATCAATCATTCTGACGCTTGGCGTCGCAATTTGAAGCAACTCCTCAGTAGAAATCGTGTTCTTTGCCGGTTGCATCAATCATTCAGACGTTTGGCAGCGCGATGGGAAGCAATTCCTTAGTAGAAATCCTGCCCGTTGCCGACAGCATCAATCATTCCGTCACTTTGCGCCGCAATGGGAAACATTCCTTACTGGAAATCGCGCCCATTGCCGATAGCATCAATTATTCAAACGCTTGGCGCCACAATGGGAAGCAATTCCTTAGTGGAAATCGTGCCCATCGCTGATAGCATCAATCATTCAGACCCTTGGCGCCGCAGTCGGAAGCAATTCCTTAGTGGAAATGATCCATATTGCCGACAACATCAATCATTTAGACGCTTGGCGCCGCAAATGAAAGCTATTCCTTAGTAGAAATCGCGCCATTGCCGATAGCATCAATCATTCAAACGCTTGGCGCCGCAATGGGAAGCAATTCCTTAGTGGAAAGCATCCATATTGCCGACAACATCAATCATTTAGACGCTTGGCGCCGCAATGGGAAGCATTCCTTAGTAGAAATCGCGCACGTTGCCGATTGCCTCAATCATTCAGACGCTTGGCGCCGCAATCAGAAGCAATTCCTTAGTGGAAATCGCGCCCATTGCCGATAGCATCAATCATTCAGACGCTTGGCGCCGCAATAGGAAGCAATTCCTTAGTGGAAATCGTGCGCATTGCCGATAACATCAATCTTTCAGACGCTTGACGGCGCAATGGGAAGCTACTCCTCAGTAGAAATCGTGCCCATTGCCGATAGCATAAATCAATCAGACGCTGTGCGGTGCAATGGGAAGGAATCTTAGTAGAAATCGTTCCCATTGTCGATAGTATCAATCATTCACACCCTTGGCTCCGCAATGGGAAGCAATTCCTTAGTAGAAATCGTGCCCATTGCCGATAGCATCAATCATTTAAAGGTTTGGCGCCGCAATGGGAAGGAATTCTTTAGTAGAAATCGTGCCCATTGCCGATAGCATCAATCATTCAGACGCTTAGCCCCCCAATGGGAAGCAATTCCTTACTGGAAATCGCGCCCATTGCCGATAGCATCAATTATTCAAATGCTTGGCGCCACAATGGGAAGCAATTCCTTAGTGGAAATCTTGCCCATCGCCGATAGCATCAATCATTCAGACCCTTGGCGGCGCAATCGGAAGCAATTCCTTAGTGGAAATCATCCATATTGCCGACAACATCAATCATTTAGACGCTTGGCGCCGCAAATGAAAGCTATTCCTTAGTAGAAATCGCGCCATTGCCGATAGCATCAATCATTCAGACGCTTGGCGCCGCAATGGGAAGCAATGCCTTAGTGGAAATCGTGCCCATCGCCGATAGCATCAATCATTCAGACCCGTGGCGCCGCAATCGGAATCAATTCCTTAGTAGAAATCGTGCTCATTGCCGATAGCATCAATCATTCAGACGCTTCTCACCCCGATGGGAAGCAATTCCTTAGTAGAAATCGTGCTCATTGCCGAGAGCATCAATCATTCAGACGGTTGGCGCCCCGATGGGAAGGAATTCCTTAGTAGAAATAGTGCCCTCTGCCGATAGCATCAATCATTCAGACGCTTGGCGCCGCAATGGGAAGCGATTGCTTACTAGAAATCGTGCGCATTGCCGATAGCATCAATCATTCAGACGCTTGGCTCCACAACGGAAAGCAATTCCTTAGTAGAAATCGTGCCCATTGCCGATAGCATCAATCATTCAGACGCTTGGCACCGCAAAGGGAGGCAATTCCTTAGTAGAAATCGTGCTCATTGCCTATAGCATCATTCATTCAGATGCCTGGCGCCGCAATGGGAAGCAATTCCTTAGTTGAAATCGCGACCATTGGCGATACGATCAATCATTCAGACCCTTGGCGCCGCAATCTGAAGCAATTCCTTAGTGGAAATCGCGCCCATTGCCGATAGCATCAATCATTCAGACGCTTTGCGCCGCAATGGGAAGCAATTCCTTAGTGGAAATCGTGCGCATTGCCGATAACATCAATCTTTCAGACGCTTGACGGCGCAATGGGAAGCTACTCGTCAGTAGAAATCGTGCCCATTGCCGATAGCATCAATCATTCAGATGCTGTGCGGTGCAATGGGAAGGAATCTTAGTAGAAATTGTGCCCATTGTCGATAGTATCAATCATTCACACGCTTGGCGCCGCAATGGGAAGCAATTCCTTAGTGGAAATCGGGCGCATTGCCGATAACATCAATCATTCAGACGCTTGACGGCGCAATGGGAAGCTACTCCTCAGTAGAAATCGTGCCCATTGCCGATAGCATCAATCATTCAGACGCTGTGCGGTGCAATGGGAAGGAATCTTAGTAGAAATCGTGCCCATTGTCGATAGTATCAATCATTCACACGCTTGGCGCCGCAATGGGAAGCAATTCCTTAGTAGAAATCGTGCCCATTGCCGATAGCATCAATCATTCAAAGGTTTGGCGCCGCAATGGGAAGGAATTCTTTAGTAGAAATCGTGCCCATTGCCGATAGCATCAATCATTCAGACGCTTAGCCCCCCAATGGGAAGCAATTCCTTACTGGAAATCGCGCCCATTGCCGATAGCATCAATTATTCAAACGCTTGGCGCCACAATGGGAAGCAATTCCTTAGTGGAAATCGTGCCCATCGCCGATAGCATCAATCATTCAGACCCTTGGCGCCGCAATCGGAAGCAATTCCTTAGTGGAAATCATGCATATTGCCGACTGCATCAATCATTTAGACGCTTGGCGTCGCAATGGGAAGCATTCCTTAGTAGAAAGCGCGCACGTTCCCGATTGCCTCAATCATTCAGACGCTTGGTGCCGCAATCGGAAGCAATTCCTTAGTAGAAATCGCGCCCGTTGCCGATAACATCAATCATTCAGACGCTTGGCGCCGCAAATGGAAGCAATTCCTTATTAGAAATCGCGCCATTGCCGATAGCATCAATCATTCAGACGCTTGGCGCAGCAATGGGAAGCAATTCCTTAGTGGACATCAATCATTCAGACGCTTGGCGCCGCAAATGGATGCTATTCCTTAGTAGAAATCGCGCCATTGCCGATGCGCCATTGCCGATAGCATCAATCATTCAGACGCTTGGCGCCGCAATCGGAATCAATTCCTTAGTAGAAATCGTGCTCATTGCCGATAGCATCAATCATTCAGACGCTTCTCGCCCCGATGGGAAGCAATTCCTTAGGAGAAATCGTGCTCATTGCCGAGAGCATCAATCATTCAGACGGTTGGCGCCCCGATGGGAAGGAATTCCTTTGTAGAAATCGTGCCCTCTGCCGATAGCATCAATCATTCAGACGCTTGGCGCCGCAATGGGAAGCGATTGCTTACTAGAAATCGTGCACATTGCCGAGAGCATCAATCATTCAGACGCTTGGCGCCGCAACTGGAAGCAACTCCTTAGTAGAAATCGCGCCCATTGCCGGTAGCATCAATCATTCAGACCCTTTGCGCCGCAAAGGGAAGCAATTACTTAGTAGAGATCGTGTCCATTGCCGATAGCATCAGTCATTCAGACGTTTGGCGCCGCGATGGGAAGCAATTCCTTAGTAGAAATCGCTCCCATTGCCGATAGCATCAATCATTCAGACGCTTGGCGCCGCAACGGGAAGCAATTCCTTAGTAGAAATCGTGCCCATTGCCGATAGCATCAATCATTCAGACACTTGGCGCCGCCATGGGAAGCAATTCCTTAGTAGAAATCGCACCCATTGCCGATAGCATCAATCATTCAGACCCTTGGCGCCGCAATCGGAAGCAATTCCTTAGTGGTAATCATGCATATTGCCAACAGCATCAATCATTTAGACGCTTGGCGCCGCAATGGGAAGCATTCCTTTGTAGAAATCGCGCACGTTGCCGATTGCCTCAATCATTCAGACGCTTGGCGCCGCAATTGGGAGCAATTCCTTAGTAGAAATCGTGCCCATTGCCGATAGCATAAATCATTCACACGCGTGGCGCCGCAAGAGAAAGCCATTCCTTAGTAGAAGTCGTGCCCATTGCCGATAGCATCAATCATTCAGACGCTTGGCGCCGCAACGGGATGCAATTCCTTAGTGGAATTCGCGCCCATTGCCGATAGCATCAGTAATTCAGACGCTTGTCGCCGCAATGGGAAGCAACTCCTTTGTAGAAATCGCGCCCATTGCCGATAGCATCAATCATTCAGATGCGTGGCCCAGCAATGGGAAGCAATTCCTTAGTGGAAATCGTACCCATTGCCGATAGCATCAATCATTCAGACGCTTGGTGCCGCAATAGGAAGGAATTCCTTAGTGGAGATCGTGCCCATTGCCAATAGCATCAATCATTCAGACGTTTGGCGCCTTAATGGGAAGTAATTCCTTAGTACAAATCGTGTCCATTGCCGATAACATCAATCATTCAGACACTTGGCCCCGCAATGGGAAGCAATTCCTTAGTAGAAATCCTGCCCGTTGCCGACAGCATCAATCATTCCGTCACTTTGCGCCGCAATGGGAAACATTCCTTAGTAGAAATCGCGCCCGTTGCCGATAGCATCAATCATTCAGACGCTTGGCGCCGGAATGGGAAGGAGTTCCTTAGTAGAAATCGCGCGCGTTGCCGATAGCATCAGTCATTCAGACGTTTGGCGCCGCAATGAGAAGCAATTCCTTAGTAGAAATCGCGCCCATTGCCGATGGGATCAATCATTCAGACCCTTGACGCCGCAATTGGAAGCAATTGCTTAGTAGAAATCGCGCCCATTGCCGATAGCATCAATGATTCAGACGCTTGGTGGCGCAACGGGAAATAATTCCTTGGTGGAATTCGTGCCCATTGCCGATAGCATCAATCATTCTGACGCTTGGCGTCGCAATTTGAAGCAACTCCTCAGTAGAAATCGTGTTCTTTGCCGGTTGCATCAATCATTCAGACGTTTGGCAGCGCGATGGGAAGCAATTCCTTAGTAGAAATCGTGCTCATTGCCGATAGCATCAATCATTCAGACGCTTAGCCCCCCAATGGGAAGCAATTCCTTACTGGAAATCGCGCCCATTGCCGATAGCATCAATTATTCAAACGCTTGGCGCCACAATGGGAAGCAATTCCTTAGTGGAAATCGTGCCCATCGCTGATAGCATCAATCATTCAGACCCTTGGCGCCGCAGTCGGAAGCAATTCCTTAGTGGAAATCATCCATATTGCCGACAACATCAATCATTTAGACGCTTGGCGCCGCAAATGAAAGCTATTCCTTAGTAGAAATCGCGCCATTGCCGATAGCATCAATCATTTAGACGCTTGGCGCCGCAATGGGAAGCAATTCCTTAGTGGAAAGCATCCATATTGCCGACAACATCAATCATTTAGACGCTTGGCGCCGCAATGGGAAGCATTCCTTAGTAGAAATCGCGCACGTTGCCGATTGCCTCAATCATTCAGACGCTTGGCGCCGCAATCAGAAGCAATTCCTTAGTAGAAATCGCGCCCGTTGCCGATAACATCAATCATTCAGACGCTTGGCGTCGCAAATGAAAGCTATTCCTTAGTTGAAATCGAGCCCATTGCCGATACGATCAATCATTCAGACCCTTGGCGCCGCAATCTGAAGCAATTCCTTAGTGGAAATCGCGCCCATTGCCGATAGCATCAATCATTCAGACGCTTGGCGCCGCAATGGGAAGCAATTCCTTAGTGGAAATCGTGCGCATTGCCGATAACATCAATCTTTCAGACGCTTGAAGGCGCAATGGGAAGCTACTCCTCAGTAGAAATCGTGCCCATTGCCGATAGCATAAATCAATCAGACGCTGTGCGGTGCAATGGGAAGGAATCTTAGTAGAAATCGTTCCCATTGTCGATAGTATCAATCATTCACACGCTTGGCTCCGCAATGGGAAGCAATTCCTTAGTAGAAATCGTGCCCATTGCCGATAGCATCAATCATTTAAAGGTTTGGCGCCGCAATGGGAAGGAATTCTTTAGTAGAAATCGTGCCCATTGCCGATAGCATCAATCATTCAGACGCTTAGCCCCCCAATGGGAAGCAATTCCTTACTGGAAATCGCGCCCATTGCCGATAGCATCAATTATTCAAATGCTTGGCGCCACAATGGGAAGCAATTCCTTGGTGGAAATCCTGCTGATTTCCGAAATAATGAATCACTCACACCCTTGTGGCCCCGATGGGACGCTATTCCGTAGCAGAAATCGCGCCCCCTGCCGATAGCATCAATCATTCAGACACTTGGCGCCGCAATGGGACGCAATTCCTTAGTAGAAATCGTGCCCATTGCCGATAGCATCAATCAATCAGACGCTGTGCGGCGCAATGGGAAGCAATTCCTTAGTGGAAATCGTGCCCATCGCCGATAGCATCAATCATTCAGACCCTTGGCACCGCAATCGGAAGCAATTCCTTAGTGGAAATCATGCATATTGTCAACAGCATCAATCATTTAGACGCTTGGCGCCGCAATGGGAAGCATTCCTTTGTAGAAATCGCGCACGTTGCCGATTGCCTCAATCATTCAGACGCTTGGCGCCGCAATTGGGAGCAGTTCCTTAGTAGAAATCGTGCCCATTGCCGATAGCATCAATCATTGACACGCGTGGCGCCGCAAAGGAAAGCCATTCCTTAGTAGAAGTCGTGCCCATTGCCGATAGCATCAATCATTCAGACGCTTGGCGCCGCAACGGGAAGCAATTCCTTAGTGGAATTCGCGCCCATTGCCGATAGCATCAGTAATTCAGACGCTTGGCGCCGCAATGGGAAGCAATTCCTTAGTGGAAATCGTGCGCATTGCCGATAACATCAATCTTTCAGACGCTTGAAGGCGCAATGGGAAGCTACTCCTCAGTAGAAATCGTGCCCATTGCCGATAGCATAAATCAATCAGACGCTGTGCGGTGCAATGGGAAGGAATCTTAGTAGAAATCGTTCCCATTGTCGATAGTATCAATCATTCACACGCTTGGCTCCGCAATGGGAAGCAATTCCTTAGTAGAAATCGTGCCCATTGCCGATAGCATCAATCATTCAAAGGTTTGGCGCCGCAATGGGAAGGAATTCTTTAGTAGAAATCGTGCCCATTGCCGATAGCATCAATCATTCAGACGCTTAGCCCCCCAATGGGAAGCAATTCCTTACTGGAAATCGCGCCCATTGCCGATAGCATCAATTATTCAAATGCTTGGCGCCACAATGGGAAGCAATTCCTTGGTGGAAATCCTGCTGATTTCCGAAATAATGAATCACTCACACCCTTGTGGCCCCGATGGGACGCTATTCCGTAGAAGAAATCGCGCCCCCTGCCGATAGCATCAATCATTCAGACACTTGGCGCCGCAATGGGACGCAATTCCTTAGTAGAAATCGTGCCCATTGCCGATAGCATCAATCAATCAGACGCTGTGCGGCGCAATGGGAAGCAATTCCTTAGTGGAAATCGTGCCCATCGCCGATAGCATCAATCATTCAGACCCTTGGCACCGCAATCGGAAGCAATTCCTTAGTGGAAATCATGCATATTGTCAACAGCATCAATCATTTAGACGCTTGGCGCCGCAATTGGAAGCATTCCTTTGTAGAAATCGCGCACGTTGCCGATTGCCTCAATCATTCAGACGCTTGGCGCCGCAATTGGGAGCAGTTCCTTAGTAGAAATCGTGCCCATTGCCGATAGCATCAATCATTGACACGCATGGCGCCGCAAAGGAAAGCCATTCCTTAGTAGAAGTCGTGCCCATTGCCGATAGCATCAATCATTCAGACGCTTGGCGCCGCAACGGGAAGCAATTCCTTAGTGCAATTCGCGCCCATTGCCGATAGCATCAGTAATTCAGACGCTTGGCGCCGCAATGGGAAGCATTCCTTTGTAGAAATCGCGCACGTTGCCGATTGCCTCAATCATTCAGACGCTTGGCGCCGCAATTGGGAGCAGTTCCTTAGTAGAAATCGTGCCCATTGCCGATAGCATCAATCATTGACACGCGTGGCGCCGCAAAGGAAAGCCATTCCTTAGTAGAAGTCGTGCCCATTGCCGATAGCATCAATCATTCAGACGCTTGGCGCCGCAACGGGAAGCAATTCCTTAGTGGAATTCGCGCCCATTGCCGATAGCATCAGTAATTCAGACGCTTGGCGCCGCAATGGGAAGCAATTCCTTAGTGGAAATCGTGCGCATTGCCGATAACATCAATCTTTCAGACGCTTGAAGGCGCAATGGGAAGCTACTCCTCAGTAGAAATCGTGCCCATTGCCGATAGCATAAATCAATCAGACGCTGTGCGGTGCAATGGGAAGGAATCTTAGTAGAAATCGTTCCCATTGTCGATAGTATCAATCATTCACACGCTTGGCTCCGCAATGGGAAGCAATTCCTTAGTAGAAATCGTGCCCATTGCCGATAGCATCAATCATTCAAAGGTTTGGCGCCGCAATGGGAAGGAATTCTTTAGTAGAAATCGTGCCCATTGCCGATAGCATCAATCATTCAGACGCTTAGCCCCCCAATGGGAAGCAATTCCTTACTGGAAATCGCGCCCATTGCCGATAGCATCAATTATTCAAATGCTTGGCGCCACAATGGGAAGCAATTCCTTGGTGGAAATCCTGCTGATTTCCGAAATAATGAATCACTCACACCCTTGTGGCCCCGATGGGACGCTATTCCGTAGAAGAAATCGCGCCCCCTGCCGATAGCATCAATCATTCAGACACTTGGCGCCGCAATGGGACGCAATTCCTTAGTAGAAATCGTGCCCATTGCCGATAGCATCAATCAATCAGACGCTGTGCGGCGCAATGGGAAGCAATTCCTTAGTGGAAATCGTGCCCATCGCCGATAGCATCAATCATTCAGACCCTTGGCACCGCAATCGGAAGCAATTCCTTAGTGGAAATCATGCATATTGTCAACAGCATCAATCATTTAGACGCTTGGCGCCGCAATGGGAAGCATTCCTTTGTAGAAATCGCGCACGTTGCCGATTGCCTCAATCATTCAGACGCTTGGCGCCGCAATTGGGAGCAGTTCCTTAGTAGAAATCGTGCCCATTGCCGATAGCATCAATCATTCAGACGCTTGGCGCCGCAACGGGAAGCAATTCCTTAGTGGAATTCGCGCCCATTGCCGATAGCATCAGTAATTCAGACGCTTGGCGCCGCAATGGGAAGCAATTCCTTTGTAGAATTCGCGCCCATTGCCGATAGCATCAATCATTCAGACGCGTGGCCCAGCAATGGGAAGCAATTCCTTAGTGGAAATTGTACCCATTGCCGATAGCATCAATCATTGAGATGCTTGGTGCCGCAGTAGGAAGGAATTCCTTAGTGGAGATCGTGCGCATTGCCAATAGCATGAATCATTCTGACGTTTGGCGCCTTAATGGGAAGCAATTCCTTAGTACAAATCGTGTCCATTGCCGATAGCATCAGTCATTCAGACACTTGGCGCCGCAGTGGGAAGCAATTCCTTAGTAGAAATCCTGCCCGTTGCCGACAGCATCAATCATTCCGTCACTTTGCGCCGCAATGGGAAACATTCCTTAGTAGAAATCGCGCCCGTTGCCGATAGCATCAATCATTCAGACGCTTGGCGCCGGAATGGGAAGGAATTCCTTAGTAGAAATCGCGCGCGTTGCCGATAGCATCAGTCATTCAGACGTTTGGCGCCGCAATGAGAAGCAATTCCTTAGTTGAAATCGCGCCCATTGCCGATAGGATCAATCATACAGACCCTTGACGCCGCAATTGGAAGCAATTCCTTAGTAGAAATCGCGCCCATTGCCGATAACATCAATGATTCAGACGCTTGGTGGCGCAACGGGAGATAATTCCTTGGTGGAATTCGTGCCCATTGCCGATAGCATCAATCATTCTGACGCTTGGCGTCGCAATTTGAAGCAACTCCTCAGTAGAAATCGTGTTCATTGCCGGTTCCATCAATCATTCAGACGTTTGGCGGCGCGATGGGAAGCAATTCCTTTGTAGAAATCGTGCTCATTGCCGATAGCATCAAACATTCAGACGGTTGGCGCCCCGATGGGAAGCAATTCCTTAGTAGAAATCGTGCCCTCTGCCGAAAGTATCAATCATTCAGACGCCTGGCGCCGCAATGGGAAGCGATTGCTTACTAGAAATCGTGCGCATTGCCGATAGCATCAATCATTCAGACGCTTGGCTCCACAACGGAAAGCAATTCCTTAGTAGAAATCGTGCCCATTGCCGATGGCATCAATCATTCACACGCTTGGCCTCCCAATGGGATGCAATTCTTTAGTGGAAATCGCGCCCATTGCCAATAGCATCAATCATTCAGACGCTTGGCGACGCAATGGGAAGCAATTCGTTAGTGGAAATCACGCCCATTGCCGTTAGCATCAATCATTCACACGCGTGGCGCCGCATTCCTTAGTAGAAGTCGTGCCCATTGCTGATAGCATTAATCATTCAGACGCTTGGCGCCGCAACGGGAAGCAATTCCTTAGTGGAAATCGCGCCCATTGCCGATAGCATCAATCATTCAGACGCTTGGTGCCGCAATGGAAAGCAATTCCTTAGTGGAAATCCCGTGCCCATCGCCGATAGCATAAATCATTCAGACCCTTGGAGCCGCAATCGGAAGCAATTCCGTAGTGGAAATCATGCATATTGCCAACAGCATCAATCATTTAGACGCTTGGCGCCGCAATGGGAAGCATTCCTTTGTAGAAATCGCGCTCGTTGCCGATTGCCTCAATCATTCAGACGCTTGGCGCCGAAATTGGGAGCAATTCCTTAGTAGAAATCGTGCCCATTGCCGATAGCATCAATCATTCACACGCGTGGCGCCGCAAGAGAAAGCCATTCCTTAGTAGAAGTCGTGCCCATTGCCGATAGCATCAGTAATTCAGACGCTTGGCGCCGCAATGGGCAGCAATTCCTTTGTAGAAATCGCGCCCATTGCCGATAGCATCAATCATTCAGACGCGTGGCCCAGCAATGGGAAGCAATTCCTTAGTGGAAATCGTACCCATTACCGATAGCATCAATCATTCAGACGCTTGGTGCCGCAATAGGAAGGAATTCCTTAGTGGAGATCGTGCCCATTGCCAATAGCATCAATCATTCAGACGTTTGGCGCCTTAATGGGAAGTAATTCCTTAGTACAAATCGTGTCCATTGCCGATAACATCAATCATTCAGACACTTGGCGCCGCAACGGGATGCAATTCCTTAGTGGAATTCGCGCCCATTGCCGATAGCATCAGTAATTCAGACGCTTGGCGCCGCAATGGGCAGCAATTCCTTTGTAGAAATCGCGCCCATTGCCGATAGCATCAATCATTCAGACGCGTGGCCCAGCAATGGGAAGCAATTCCTTAGTGGAAATCGTACCCATTACCGATAGCATCAATCATTCAGACGCTTGGTGCCGCAATAGGAAGGAATTCCTTAGTGGAGATCGTGCCCATTGCCAATAGCATCAATCATTCAGACGTTTGGAGCCTTAATGGGAAGTAATTCCTTAGTACAAATCGTGTCCATTGCCGATAACATCAATCATTCAGACACTTGGCGCCGCAATGGGAAGCAATTCCTTAGTAGAAATCCTGCCCGTTGCCGACAGCATCAATCATTCCGTCACTTTGCGCCGCAATGGGACACATTCCTTAGTAGAAATCGCGCCCGTTGCCGATAGCATCAATCATTCAGATGCTTGGCGCCGGAATGGGAAGGAGTTCCTTAGTAGAAATCGCGCGCGTTGCCGATAGCATCAGTCATTCAGACGTTTGGCGCCCACAATGAGAAGCAATTCCTTAGTAGAAATCGCGCCCATTGCCGATGGGATCAGTCATTCAGACCCTTGACGCCGCAATTGGAAGCAATTCCTTAGTAGAAATCGCGCCCATTGCCGATAGCATCAATGATTCAGACGCTTGGTGGCGCAACGGGAAATAATTCCTTGGTGGAATTCGTGCCCATTGCCGATAGCATCAATCATTCTGACGCTTGGCGTCGCAATTTGAAGCAACTCCTCAGTAGAAATCGTGTTCTTTGCCGGTTGCATCAATCATTCAGACGTTTGGCAGCGCGATGGGAAGCAATTCCTTAGTAGAAATCCTGCCCGTTGCCGACAGCATCAATCATTCCGTCACTTTGCGCCGCAATGGGAAACATTCCTTACTGGAAATCGCGCCCATTGCCGATAGCATCAATTATTCAAACGCTTGGCGCCACAATGGGAAGCAATTCCTTAGTGGAAATCGTGCCCATCGCTGATAGCATCAATCATTCAGACCCTTGGCGCCGCAGTCGGAAGCAATTCCTTAGTGGAAATCATCCATATTGCCGACAACATCAATCATTTAGACGCTTGGCGCCGCAAATGAAAGCTATTCCTTAGTAGAAATCGCGCCATTGCCGATAGCATCAATCATTCAAACGCTTGGCGCCGCAATGGGAAGCAATTCCTTAGTGGAAAGCATCCATATTGCCGACAACATCAATCATTTAGACGCTTGGCGCCGCAATGGGAAGCATTCCTTAGTAGAAATCGCGCACGTTGCCGATTGCCTCAATCATTCAGACGCTTGGCGCCGCAATCAGAAGCAATTCCTTAGTGGAAATCGCGCCCATTGCCGATAGCATCAATCATTCAGACGCTTGGCGCCGCAATAGGAAGCAATTCCTTAGTGGAAATCGTGCGCATTGCCGATAACATCAATCTTTCAGACGCTTGACGGCGCAATGGGAAGCTACTCCTCAGTAGAAATCGTGCCCATTGCCGATAGCATAAATCAATCAGACGCTGTGCGGTGCAATGGGAAGGAATCTTAGTAGAAATCGTTCCCATTGTCGATAGTATCAATCATTCACACCCTTGGCTCCGCAATGGGAAGCAATTCCTTAGTAGAAATCGTGCCCATTGCCGATAGCATCAATCATTTAAAGGTTTGGCGCCGCAATGGGAAGGAATTCTTTAGTAGAAATCGTGCCCATTGCCGATAGCATCAATCATTCAGACGCTTAGCCCCCCAATGGGAAGCAATTCCTTACTGGAAATCGCGCCCATTGCCGATAGCATCAATTATTCAAATGCTTGGCGCCACAATGGGAAGCAATTCCTTAGTGGAAATCGTGCCCATCGCCGATAGCATCAATCATTCAGACCCTTGGCGGCGCAATCGGAAGCAATTCCTTAGTGGAAATCATCCATATTGCCGACAACATCAATCATTTAGACGCTTGGCGCCGCAAATGAAAGCTATTCCTTAGTAGAAATCGCGCCATTGCCGATAGCATCAATCATTCAGACGCTTGGCGCCGCAATGGGAAGCAATGCCTTAGTGGAAATCGTGCCCATCGCCGATAGCATCAATCATTCAGACCCGTGGCGCCGCAATCGGAATCAATTCCTTAGTAGAAATCGTGCTCATTGCCGATAGCATCAATCATTCAGACGCTTCTCACCCCGATGGGAAGCAATTCCTTAGTAGAAATCGTGCTCATTGCCGAGAGCATCAATCATTCAGACGGTTGGCGCCCCGATGGGAAGGAATTCCTTAGTAGAAATAGTGCCCTCTGCCGATAGCATCAATCATTCAGACGCTTGGCGCCGCAATGGGAAGCGATTGCTTACTAGAAATCGTGCGCATTGCCGATAGCATCAATCATTCAGACGCTTGGCTCCACAACGGAAAGCAATTCCTTAGTAGAAATCGTGCCCATTGCCGATAGCATCAATCATTCAGACGCTTGGCACCGCAAAGGGAGGCAATTCCTTAGTAGAAATCGTGCTCATTGCCTATAGCATCATTCATTCAGATGCCTGGCGCCGCAATGGGAAGCAATTCCTTAGTTGAAATCGCGACCATTGGCGATACGATCAATCATTCAGACCCTTGGCGCCGCAATCTGAAGCAATTCCTTAGTGGAAATCGCGCCCATTGCCGATAGCATCAATCATTCAGACGCTTTGCGCCGCAATGGGAAGCAATTCCTTAGTGGAAATCGTGCGCATTGCCGATAACATCAATCTTTCAGACGCTTGACGGCGCAATGGGAAGCTACTCGTCAGTAGAAATCGTGCCCATTGCCGATAGCATCAATCATTCAGATGCTGTGCGGTGCAATGGGAAGGAATCTTAGTAGAAATTGTGCCCATTGTCGATAGTATCAATCATTCACACGCTTGGCGCCGCAATGGGAAGCAATTCCTTAGTGGAAATCGGGCGCATTGCCGATAACATCAATCATTCAGACGCTTGACGGCGCAATGGGAAGCTACTCCTCAGTAGAAATCGTGCCCATTGCCGATAGCATCAATCATTCAGACGCTGTGCGGTGCAATGGGAAGGAATCTTAGTAGAAATCGTGCCCATTGTCGATAGTATCAATGATTCACACGCTTGGCGCCGCAATGGGAAGCAATTCCTTAGTAGAAATCGTGCCCATTGCCGATAGCATCAACCATTCAAAGGTTTGGCGCCGCAATGGGAAGGAATTCTTTAGTAGAAATCGTGCCCATTGCCGATAGCATCAATCATTCAGACGCTTAGGCCCCCAATGGGAAGCAATTCCTTACTGGAAATCGCGCCCATTGCCGATAGCATCAATTATTCAAACGCTTGGCGCCACAATGGGAAGCAATTCCTTAGTGGAAATCGTGCCCATCGCCGATAGCATCAATCATTCAGACCCTTGGCGCCGCAATCGGAAGCAATTCCTTAGTGGAAATCATGCATATTGCCGACTGCATCAATCATTTAGACGCTTGGCGTCGCAATGGGAAGCATTCCTTAGTAGAAGGCGCGCACGTTCCCGATTGCCTCAATCATTCAGACGCTTGGTGCCGCAATCGGAAGCAATTCCTTAGTAGAAATCGCGCCCGTTGCCGATAACATCAATCAT
Source organism: Pictodentalium vernedei (assembly GCA_031216915.1). Lineage (NCBI taxonomy): Eukaryota > Metazoa > Mollusca > Scaphopoda > Dentaliida > Dentaliidae > Pictodentalium > Pictodentalium vernedei. The sequence goes on from CM062289.1 coordinate 279,493,153, forward strand.
TCAGACGCTTGGCGCCGCAAATGGAAGCAATTCCTTATTAGAAATCGCGCCATTGCCGATAGCATCAATCATTCAGACGCTTGGCGCAGCAATGGGAAGCAATTCCTTAGTGGACATCAATCATTCAGACGCTTGGCGCCGCAAATGGATGCTATTCCTTAGTAGAAATCGCGCCATTGCCGATGCGCCATTGCCGATAGCATCAATCATTCAGACGCTTGGCGCCGCAATCGGAATCAATTCCTTAGTAGAAATCGTGCTCGTTGCCGATAGCATCAATCATTCAGACGCTTCTCGCCCCGATGGGAAGCAATTCCTTAGGAGAAATCGTGCTCATTGCCGAGAGCATCAATCATTCAGACGGTTGGCGCCCCGATGGGAAGGAATTCCTTTGTAGAAATCGTGCCCTCTGCCGATAGCATCAATCATTCAGACGCTTGGCGCCGCAATGGGAAGCGATTGCTTACTAGAAATCGTGCACATTGCCGAGAGCATCAATCATTCAGACGCTTGGCGCCGCAACTGGAAGCAACTCCTTAGTAGAAATCGCGCCCATTGCCGGTAGCATCAATCATTCAGACCCTTTGCGCCGCAAAGGGAAGCAATTACTTAGTAGAGATCGTGTCCATTGCCGATAGCATCAGTCATTCAGACGTTTGGCGCCGCGATGGGAAGCAATTCCTTAGTAGAAATCGCTCCCATTGCCGATAGCATCAATCATTCAGACGCTTGGCGCCGCAACGGGAAGCAATTCCTTAGTAGAAATCGCGCCCATTGCCGATAGCATCAATCATTCAGACACTTGGCGCCGCCATGGGAAGCAATTCCTTAGTAGAAATCGCACCCATTGCCGATAGCATCAATCATTCAGACCCTTGGCGCCGCAATCGGAAGCAATTCCTTAGTGGTAATCATGCATATTGCCAACAGCATCAATCATTTAGACGCTTGGCGGCGCAATGGGAAGCATTCCTTTGTAGAAATCGCGCACGTTGCCGATTGCCTCAATCATTCAGACGCTTGGCGCCGCAATGGGAAGCAACTCCTTTGTAGAAATCGCGCCCATTGCCGATAGCATCAATCATTCAGATGCGTGGCGCCGCAAGAGAAAGCCATTCCTTAGTAGAAGTCGTGCCCATTGCCGATAGCATCAATCATTCAGACGCTTGGCGCCGCAACGGGATGCAATTCCTTAGTGGAATTCGCGCCCATTGCCGATAGCATCAGTAATTCAGACGCTTGTCGCCGCAATGGGAAGCAACTCCTTTGTAGAAATCGCGCCCATTGCCGATAGCATCAATCATTCAGATGCGTGGCCCAGCAATGGGAAGCAATTCCTTAGTGGAAATCGTACCCATTGCCGATAGCATCAATCATTCAGACGCTTGGTGCCGCAATAGGAAGGAATTCCTTAGTGGAGATCGTGCCCATTGCCAATAGCATCAATCATTCAGACGTTTGGCGCCTTAATGGGAAGTAATTCCTTAGTACAAATCGTGTCCATTGCCGATGACATCAATCATTCAGACACTTGGCCCCGCAATGGGAAGCAATTCCTTAGTAGAAATCCTGCCCGTTGCCGACAGCATCAATCATTCCGTCACTTTGCGCCGCAATGGGAAACATTCCTTAGTAGAAATCGCGCCCGTTGCCGATAGCATCAATCATTCAGACGCTTGGCGCCGGAATGGGAAGGAGTTCCTTAGTAGAAATCGCGAGCGTTGCCGATAGCATCAGTCATTCAGACGTTTGGCGCCGCAATGAGAAGCAATTCCTTAGTAGAAATCGCGCCCATTGCCGATGGGATCAATCATTCAGACCCTTGACGCCGCAATTGGAAGCAATTGCTTAGTAGAAATCGCGCCCATTGCCGATAGCATCAATGATTCAGACGCTTGGTGGCGCAACGGGAAATAATTCCTTGGTGGAATTCGTGCCCATTGCCGATAGCATCAATCATTCTGACGCTTGGCGTCGCAATTTGAAGCAACTCATCAGTAGAAATCGTGTTCTTTGCCGGTTGCATCAATCATTCAGACGTTTGGCAGCGCGATGGGAAGCAATTCCTTAGTAGAAATCGTGCTCATTGCCGATAGCATCAATCATTCAGACGCTTAGCCCCCCAATGGGAAGCAATTCCTTACTGGAAATCGCGCCCATTGCCGATAGCATCAATTATTCAAACGCTTGGCGCCACAATGGGAAGCAATTCCTTAGTGGAAATCGTGCCCATCGCTGATAGCATCAATCATTCAGACCCTTGGCGCCGCAGTCGGAAGCAATTCCTTAGTGGAAATCATCCATATTGCCGACAACATCAATCATTTAGACGCTTGGCGCCGCAAATGAAAGCTATTCCTTAGTAGAAATCGCGCCATTGCCGATAGCATCAATCATTCAGACGCTTGGCGCCGCAATGGGAAGCAATTCCTTAGTGGAAAGCATCCATATTGCCGACAACATCAATCATTTAGACGCTTGGCGCCGCAATGGGAAGCATTCCTTAGTAGAAATCGCGCACGTTGCCGATTGCCTCAATCATTCAGACGCTTGGCGCCGCAATCAGAAGCAATTCCTTAGTAGAAATCGCGCCCGTTGCCGATAACATCAATCATTCAGACGCTTGGCGTCGTAAATGAAAGCTATTCCTTAGTTGAAATCGAGCCCATTGCCGATACGATCAATCATTCAGACCCTTGGCGCCGCAATCTGAAGCAATTCCTTAGTGGAAATCGCGCCCATTGCCGATAGCATCAATCATTCAGACGCTTGGCGCCGCAATGGGAAGCAATTCCTTAGTGGAAATCGTGCGCATTGGCGATAACATCAATCTTTCAGACGCTTGAAGGCGCAATGGGAAGCTACTCCTCAGTAGAAATCGTGCCCATTGCCGATAGCATAAATCAATCAGACGCTGTGCGGTGCAATGGGAAGGAATCTTAGTAGAAATCGTTCCCATTGTCGATAGTATCAATCATTCACACGCTTGGCTCCGCAATGGGAAGCAATTCCTTAGTAGAAATCGTGCCCATTGCCGATAGCATCAATCATTCAAAGGTTTGGCGCCGCAATGGGAAGGAATTCTTTAGTAGAAATCGTGCCCATTGCCGATAGCATCAATCATTCAGACGCTTAGCCCCCCAATGGGAAGCAATTCCTTACTGGAAATCGCGCCCATTGCCGATAGCATCAATTATTCAAATGCTTGGCGCCACAATGGGAAGCAATTCCTTGGTGGAAATCGTGCCCATCGCCGATAGCATCAACCATTCAGACCCTTGGCGCCGCAATCGGAAGCAATTCCTTAGTGGAAATCATCCATATTGCCGACAACATCAATCATTTAGACGCTTGGCGCCGCAAATGAAAGCTATTCCTTAGTAGAAATCGCGCCATTGCCGATAGCATCAATCATTCAGACGCTTGGCGCCGCAATGGGAAGCAATTCCTTAGTGGAAATCGTGCCCATCGCCGATAGCATCAATCATTCAGACCCGTGGCGCCGCAATCGGAATCAATTCCTTAGTAGAAATCGTGCTCATTGCCGATAGCATCAATCATTCAGACGCTTCTCACCCCGATGGGAAGCAATTCCTTAGTAGAAATCGTGCTCATTGCCGAGAGCATCAATCATTCAGACGGTTGGCGCCCCGATGGGAAGGAATTCCTTAGTAGAAATCGTGCCCTCTGCCGATAGCATCAATCATTCAGACGCTTGGCGCCGCAATGGGAAGCGATTGCTTACTAGAAATCGTGCGCATTGCCGATAGCATCAATCATTCAGACGCTTGGCTCCACAACGGAAAGCAATTCCTTAGTAGAAATCGTGCCCATTGCCGATAGCATCAATCATTCAGACGCTTGGCACCGCAAAGCTAGGCAATTCCTTAGTAGAAATCGTGCTCATTGCCTATAGCATCATTCATTCAGATGCTTGGCGCCGCAATGGGAAGCAATTCCTTAGTTGAAATCGCGACCATTGCCGATACGATCAATCATTCAGACCCTTGGCGCCGCAATCTGAAGCAATTCCTTACTGGAAATCGCGCCCATTGCCGATAGCATCAATCATTCAGACGCTTGGCGCCGCAATGGGAAGCAATTCCTTAGTGGAAATCGTGTGCATTGCCGATAACATCAATCTTTCAGACGCTTGACGGCGCAATGGGAAGCTACTCCTCAGTAGAAATCGTGCCCATTGCCGATAGCATCAATCATTCAGATGCTGTGCGGTGCAATGGGAAGGAATCTTAGTAGAAATTGTGCCCATTGTCGATAGTATCAATCATTCACACGCTTGGCGCCGCAATGGGAAGCAATTCCTTAGTAGAAATCGTGCCCATTGCCGATAGCATCAATCATCCAAAAGTTTGGCGCCGAAATGGGAAGGAATTCTTTAGTAGAAATCGTGCCCATTGCCGATAGCATCAATCATTCAGACGCTTAGCCCCCCAATGGGAAGCAATTCCTTGCTGGAAATCGCGCCCATTGCCGATAGCATCAATTATTCAGACGCTTGGCGCCACAACGGGAAGCAATTCCTTAGTGGAAATCGTGCCCATTGCCGATAGCATCAATCATTCAGACCCTTGGCGCCGCAATCGCAAGCAATTCCTTAGTGGAAATCATCCATATTGCCGACAACATCAATCATTTAGACGCTTGGTGCCGCAATGGGAAGCATTCCTTAGTAGAAATCGCGCACGTTGCCGATAACATCAATCATTCAGACGCTTGGCGCCGCAAATGAAAGCTATTCCTTAGTAGAAATCGCGCCATTGCCGATAGCATCAATCATTCAGACGCTTGGCGCCGCAATGGGAAGCAATTCCTTAGTAGAAATGGTACCCATTGCCGATAGCATCAATCATTCAGACGCTTGGCGCCGCAATGGGCAGCAATTCCTTAGTGGAAATCGTGCCCATCGCCGATAGCATCAATCATTCAGACTCGTGGCGCCGCAATCGGAATCAATTCCTTAGTAGAAATCGTGCTCATTGCCGATAGCATCAATCATTCAGACGCTTCTCACCCCGATGGGAAGCAATTCCTTAGTAGAAATCGTGCTCATTGCCGATAGCATCAATCATTCAGACGGTTGGCGCCCCGATGGGAAGGAATTCCTTAGTAGAAATCGTGCCCTCTTCCGATAGCATCAATCATTCAGACGCTTGGCGCCGCAATGGGAAGCGATTGCTTACTAGAAATCGTGCGCATTGCCGATAGCATCAATCATTCAGACGCTTGGCTCCACAACGGAAAGAAATTCCTTAGTAGAAATCGTGCCCATTGCCGATAGCATCAATCATTCAGAAGCTTGGCACCGCAAAGGGAGGCAATTCCTTAGTGGAAATCGTGCCCATCGCCGATAGCATCAATCATTCAGACCCGTGGCGCCGCAATCGGAATCAATTCCTTAGTAGAAATCGTGCTGATTGCCGATAGCATCAATCATTCAGACGCTTCTCACCCCGATGGGAAGCAATTCCTTAGTAGAAATCGTGCTCATTGCCGAGAGCGTCAATCATTCAGACGGTTGGCGCCCCGATGGGAAGGAATTCCTTAGTAGAAATCGTGCCCTCTGCCGATAGCATCAATCATTCAGACGCTTGGCGCCGCAATGGGAAGCGATTGCTTACTAGAAATCGTGCGCATTGCCGATAGCATCAGTCATTCAGACGCTTGGCTCCCCAACGGAAAGCAATTCCTTAGTAGAAATCGTGCCCATTGCCGATAGCATCAATCATTCAGACGCTTGGCACCGCAAAGGGAGGCAATTCCTTAGTAGAAATCGTGCTCATTGCCTATAGCATCATTCATTCAGATGCTTGGCGCCGCAGTGGGAAGCAATTCCTTAGTTGAAATCGCGACCATTGCCGATCCGATCAATCATTCAGACCCGTGGCGCCGCAATCGGAATCAATTCCTTAGTAGAAATCGTGCTCATTGTCGATAGCATCAATCATTCAGACGCTTCTCACCCCGATGGGAAGCAATTCCTTAGTAGAAATCGTGCCCATTGCCGATAGCATCAATCATTCAAAAGTTTGGCGCCGAAATGGGAAGGAATTCTTTAGTAGAAATCGTGCCCATTGCCGATAGCATCAATCATTCAGACGCTTAGCCCCCCAATGGGAAGCAATTCCTTACTGGAAATCGCGCCCATTGCCGATAGCATCAATTATTCAAACGCTTGGCGCCGCAACGGGAAGTAATTCCGTGGTGGAAATCGTGCCCATTGCCGATAGCATCAATCATTCAGACCCTTGGCGCCGCAATCGCAAGCAATTCCTTAGTGGAAATCATCCATATTGCCGACAACATCAATCATTTAGACGCTTGGTGCCGCAATGGGAAGCATTCCTTAGTAGAAATCGCGCACGTTGCCGATAACATCAATCATTCAGACGCTTGGCGCCGCAAATGAAAGCTATTCCTTAGTAGAAATCGCGCCATTGCCGATAGCATCAATCATTCAGACGCTTGGCGCCGCAATGGGAAGCAATTCCTTAGTAGAAATCGTACCCATTGCCGATAGCATCAATCATTCAGACGCTTGGCGCCGCAATGGGAAGCAATTCCTTAGTGGAAATCGTGCCCATCGCCGATAGCATCAATCATTCAGACTCGTGGCGCCGCAATCGGAATCAATTCCTTAGTAGAAATCGTGCTCATTGCCGATAGCATCAATCATTCAGACGCTCCTCACCCCGATGGGAAGCAATTCCTTAGTAGAAATCGTGCTCATTGCCGATAGCATCAATCATTCAGACGGTTGGCGCCCCGATGGGAAGGAATTCCTTAGTAGAAATCGTGCCCTCTTCCGATAGCATCAATCATTCAGACGCTTGGCGCCGCAATGGGAAGCGATTGCTTACTAGAAATCGTGCGCATTGCCGATAGCATCAATCATTCAGACGCTTGGCTCAACAACGGAAAGAAATTCCTTAGTAGAAATCGTGCCCATTGCCGATAGCATCAATCATTCAGACGCTTGGCACCGCAAAGGGAGGCAATTCCTTAGTAGAAATCGTGCCCATAGTCTATAGCATCAATCATTCAGACGTTTTGCGGCGCGATGGGAAGCAATTCCTTACTGGAAATCGCGCCCATTGCCGATAGCATCAATTATTCAAACGCTTGGCGCCGCAACGGGAAGTAATTCCGTGGTGGAAATCGTGCCCATTGCCGATAGCATCAATCATTCAGACCCTTGGCGCCGCAATCGCAAGCAATTCCTTAGTGGAAATCATCCATATTGCCGACAACATCAATCATTTAGACGCTTGGTGCCGCAATGGGAAGCATTCCTTAGTAGAAATCGCGCACGTTGCCGATAACATCAATCATTCAGACGCTTGGCGCCGCAAATGAAAGCTATTCCTTAGTAGAAATCGCGCCATTGCCGATAGCATCAATCATTCAGACGCTTGGCGCCGCAATGGGAAGCAATTCCTTAGTAGAAATCGTACCCATTGCCGATAGCATCAATCATTCAGACGCTTGGCACCGCAATGGGAAGCAATTCCTTAGTGGAAATCGTGCCCATCGCCGATAGCATCAATCATTCAGACTCGTGGCGCCGCAATCGGAATCAATTCCTTAGTAGAAATCGTGCTCATTGCCGATAGCATCAATCATTCAGACGCTCCTCACCCCGATGGGAAGCAATTCCTTAGTAGAAATCGTGCTCATTGCCGATAGCATCAATCATTCAGACGGTTGGCGCCCCGATGGGAAGGAATTCCTTAGTAGAAATCGTGCCCTCTTCCGATAGCATCAATCATTCAGACGCTTGGCGCCGCAATGGGAAGCGATTGCTTACTAGAAATCGTGCGCATTGCCGATAGCATCAATCATTCAGACGCTTGGCTCAACAACGGAAAGAAATTCCTTAGTAGAAATCGTGCCCATTGCCGATAGCATCAATCATTCAGACGCTTGGCACCGCAAAGGGAGGCAATTCCTTAGTAGAAATCGTGCCCATAGTCTATAGCATCATTCATTCAGACGTTTTGCGGCGCGATGGGAAGCAATTCCTTAGGAGAAATCGTGCTCATTGCCGATAGCATCAATCATTCAGATGCTTGGCGCCGCAATGGGAAGCAATTCCTTAGTTGAAATCGCGCCCATTGCCGATACGATCAATCATTCAGACCCTTGGCGCCGCAGTCTGAAGCAATTCCTTAGTGGAAATCGCGCCCATTGCCGATAGCATCAATCATTCAGAGGCTTGGCGCCGCTATGGGAAGCAATTCCTTAGTGGAAATCGTGCGCATTGTCTTTAGCATCAATCATTCAGACGCTTGGCGGCGCAATGGGAAGCTACTCCTCAGTAGAAATCGTGCCCATTACCGATAGCATCAATCATTCAGACGCTGTGCGGCGCAATGGGAAGCAATTCCTTAGTAGAAATCGTGCCCATTGTCGACAGTATCATTCATTCACACGCTTGGCGCCGCAATGGGAAGCAGTTCCTTAGTAGAAATCGTGCCCATTGCCGATAGCATCAATCATTCAAAGGTTTGGCGCCGCAATGGGAAGGAATTCTTTAGTAGAAATCGTGCCCATTGCCGATAGCATCAATCATTCAGACCCTTGGCGCCGCAATTGGAAGCAATTCCTTAGTGGAAATCATGCATATTGCCGACAACATCAATCATTTAGACGCTTGGCGCCGCAATGGGAAGCATTCCTTAGTAGAAATCGCGCACGTTGCCGATTCCCTCAATCATTCAGATGCTTGGCGCCGCAATCGGAAGCAATTCCTTAGTAGAAATCGCGCCCATTGCCGATAACATCAATCATTCAGACCTTTGGCGCCGCGATGGGAAGCAATTCCGTAGTAGAAATCGTGCTCATTGCCGATAGCATCAATCATTCAGACGCTTGGCGCCCCGATGGGAAGCAATTCCTTACTACAAATCGTGCCCACTGTCGATAGCATCAATCATTCACACGCTTGGCGCCGCCATGGAAACAATTCCTTAGTGGAAATCGTGCCCCCAGCCTATGGCATCAAGCATTCAGACCCTTGTCGCCGCAATGGTAAGAAATTCCTTAGTAGAAGTCATGCCCGACGCCAATCGCATCAACCATTTAGACGCTTGGCGCCGCAATTGGAAGCAATTCCTTAGTAGAAATCGCGCCCATTGCCGATAGCACAGATCATTCAGACACTTGGCGCCGCAGTGTGAAGAAATTCCTTAGTGGAAATCGTGCCCGTTGCCATCAGTCATTCAGACGCTTGGCGCCACAATGGGAAGCAACTTCTCAGTACGAATCATGCTCATTGCCGATACCATCAATCATTCAGACGCTTGGCGCCCCGATGCGAAGCAATTCCATAGTAGAAATCGTGCCCACAGCCAATAGCATCAATCATTCAGACGCTTGGCGCCGCAATGGGAAGCGACTGCTTAGTAGAAATCTTGCACATTCCGAGAGCATCAATCATTCAGACGCTTGGCGCCGCAACGGGAAGCAACTCCTTAGTAGAAATCGCGCCCATTGCAGGTAGCATCAATCATTCGGACCCTTGGCGCAGCAAAGGGAAGCAATTACTTAGTAGAAATCGTGTCCATTGCCGATAGCATCAATCATTCAGACGTTTGGCGCCGCGATGGGAAGCAATTCCTTAGTAGAAATCGTGCTCGTTGCCGATTGCATCAATCATTCAAGGGCTTGGCGGCGCTACGGGAAACAATTCCTTGGTGGAAATCCTGCCCATTGCCGAAAGGATCAATCACTCAGACGCTTGGCCCCGCAATGGGAAGCAATTCCTTAGTAGAAATAGTGCCCATTGCCGATAGCATCAATCATTCAGACGCTTCGCGGCGCATCGGGACTCAATTCCTTAGTAGAGATCGCGCCCATTGCCGATAGCATCAATCATTCCGACGTTTGGCGCCGCAATGGGAAGTATTTCCTTAGTAGAAATCGTGCACATTGCCGGTAGCATCAATCATTCAGACGCTTGGCGCCCCAATGGGAAGCAATTCCTTTGGGAAGCAATTCCTTAGTAAAAATCGTGCCCATTGCCGATTGCATCAATCATTCAGACGCTTGGCGCCGCAATGGGAAGCAATTCCTAGGTGGACATCGTGCACATCGCCGATAGCACCAATCATACACACCCTTTGCGCCATAATCGGAAGGAATTTCTTAGTTTAAATCGCCGATAGCATCAATCATTCAGACGCTTGGCGCCCCGATGGGAAGCAATCCATTACTAGAAATCGTGCCCACTGTCGATAGCATCAATCATTCAGACGCTTGGCGCCACCATGGGAAACAATTCCTTAGTGGAAATCGTGCCCATTGCCGATAGCACCAAGTATTCAGACGCTTGTCGCCACAATGGGAAGAAATTCCTTAGTAGAAATCGTACCCGACGCCGATATCGTCAAGCTTTCAGACGCTTTGCGCCGCAATGGGAAGCAGTTCCTTAGTAGAAATCGTGCCCGTTGCCGATAACATCAATCATTCAGACCCTTGGCGCCGCATTGGGTAGCAATTCCTTAGTAGAAATCGTGCCCGTTGCCGACAGCATCAATCATTCAGACGCTTGTCGCCGCAATGGGAAGCATTCCTTCGTAGAAATCGCGCCCGTTGCCGATAGCATCAATAATCCAGATGCTTGGTGCCTCAATGGGAAGCAATTCCTTAGTAGAAATCGCGCCCGTTATCCATAGCATCAATCATTCAGACGCTTGGCGCCACAATGGGAAGCAATTCCTTAGTTGAAATCGCGCCCATTGCCGAGAGGATCAATCATTCAGATCCCTGGCGCCGCAGTTGGAAGCAATTCATTAATAGAAATTGCGCACATTGCTTGGCGCCGCAATGGGAAGCAACTCCTCAGTAGAAATTGTGCCCATTGCCGATAGCATCAATCATTCAGTCGTTTGGCGCCGCAAAGGGAAGCAATTCCTAAGTAGAAATCGTGCTCATTGCCGATAGCATCAATCATTCAGACGCTTGGGGCCCCGATGGGAAGTAATTTTTTAGTAGAAATCGTGCCCACTGCCGATAGCATCAAACATTCAGACTCTTCGCGCCGCAATGGGAAGCGATTTCTTAGTAGAAATCATGCACACTGCCGATAGCATGAATCATTCAGACGCTTGGCGCCGCAACAGGAAGCAATACCTTTGTAGAAATCGTGCCCATTGCCGATCGCATCAATCATTCAGACGCTTGGCGCCACAAAGGGACACAATTACTTAGTAGAAATCGTGTCTATTGCCGATAGCATCAATCATTCAGACCCTTGGCGCCGCAGTGGGAAGCAATTCCTTGGTAGGAATTGTACCCATTGCCGATAGCATCAATCATTCAGACGCCTGCCCCCCCCCCCCCCCCCAATGGGAAGCAATTCCTTAGTGAAATTGTGCCCATTCCCTATAGCATCAATTATTCAGAATTCAGACACTTGAAGCAACTCCTCAGTAGAAATGGTGCCCATTGCCTATAGCATCAATCATTCAGACCTTTGGCGCCGCAAAGGGAAGCAATTCCTTTGTAGAATTCGCGCCCATTACCGATAGCATCAATCATTCAGACCTTTGGCGCCGCGATGGGAAGCAATTCCGTAGTAGAAATCGTGCACATTGCCGGTAGCATCAATCATTCAGATGCTTGGCGCCGCAATGGGAAGCAATTCCTTAGTGGAAGTCGTGCCCATCGCCGATAGCATCAATCATTCAGACCATTTGCGCCACAATCGGAAGCAATTCCTTAGTGGAAATCGTGCCCATTGCCAATAGCATCAATCATTCAGACGCTTGGCACCGCAATGGAAAGCAACTCCTCAGTAGAAATCGTGCCCATTGCCGATAGCATCAATCCTTCAGACCTTTGGCGCCGCGATGGAAAGCAATTCCGTTGTAGAAATCGTGCTCATTGCCGATAGCATCAATCATTCAGATGCTTGACGCCGCCATGGAAACAATTCCTTAGTGGAAATCGTGCCCCCCTGCCAATAGCATCAAGCATTCAGTCGCTTGTCGCCGCAATGGGAAGAAATTCCTTAGTAGAAGTCATATCCGACGCCAATCGCATCTAGCATTTAGACGCTTGGCGCCGCAATTGGAAGCAATTCCTTAGTAGAAATCGCACCCATTGCCGATAGCACAAATCATTCAGACACTTGGCACCACAATGTGAAGCAATTCCTTAGTGGAAATCGTGCCCATTGCCATCAGTCATTCAGACGCTTGGCGCCACAATGGGAAGCAACTTCTCAGTAGGAATCATGCTCATTGCCGATACCATCAATCATTCAGATGTTTAGCGCCGCAATGGGAAGCGACTGCTTAGTAGAAATCTTGCACATTGCCGAGAGCATCAATCATTCAGACGCTTGGCGCCGCAACGGGAAGCAACTCCTTAGTAGAAATCGCGCCCATTGCAGGTAGCATCAATCATTCGGACCCTTGGCGCAGCAAAGGGAAGCAATTACTTAGTAGAAATCATGCTCATTGCCGATTGCATCAATCATTCAAGGGTTTGGCGCCGCCATGGGAAGCGATTCCTAAATAGAAATCATGCGCATTTCCGATAGCATCAATTATTCAGACACTTGGCGCAGCCATGGGAAGCGATTCCTAAGTAGAAATCGTGCACATTGCCGATAGCATCAATCATTCAGACGCGTGGCACCGCAAGGGGAAGCCATTCTTTAGTAGAAGTTGTGTCCATTGCCGATAGCATCAGTCATTCAGATGCTTGGCGCCGCAATGGGAAGCAATTGTTTATTAAAAAGCGCGCCCATTGCCGATTGCGTCAATCATTCAGACGCTTGGCACCGCAAAGGGAAGCAATTACTTAGTAGAGATCGTGTCCATTGCCGATAGCATCAATCATTCAGACGTTTGGCGCCACGATGGGAAGCAATTCCTTAGTAGAAATCATGCTCATTGCCGATTCCATCAATCATTCAAGGGCTTGGCGCCGCCATGGGAAGCGATTCCTAAGTAGAAATCGTGCGCATTTCTGATAGCATCAATCATTCAGACGCTTGGCGCAGCCATGGGAAGCGATTCCTAAGTAGAAATCGTGCACATTGCCGATACCATCAATCATTCAGACGCGTGGCACCGCAAGGGGAAGCCATTCCTTAGTAGAAGTTGTGTCCATTGCCAAAAGCATCAATCATTCAGACGTTTGGCGGAGCAATGGGAAGCAATTCCTTAGTAGAAATCGTATCCATTGCCGATAGCATCAGTCATTCAGATGCTTGGCGCTGCAATGGGAAGCAATTGTTTATTAGAAAGCGCGCCCATTGCCGATAGCGTCAATCATTCAGACGCTTGGCACCGCAAAGGGAAGAAATTCCTTATTGGAAACCGTTCCCATTGCCGATTGCATCTGTCATTGTGGTTCTTGGCACCTCAATCGGAAGCAATTCTTTTGTGGAGATCGTGCCCATTTCCGATAGCATCAGTCATTCAGGCATTTGGCACTGCAATCGGAAGCAATTCCTTAATGGAAATCTTGCTCATTGCCGATAGCATCAATCATTCAGACCCTTCGCGTCGCAGTGGGAAGCAATTCCTTGGTAGGAATTGTACCCATTGCCGATAGCATCAATCATTCAGATGCCTGCCCCCCCCCCCCCCCCCCCCCCCAGTGGGAAGCAATTCCTTAGTGGAAATTGTGCCCATTCCCTATAGCATCAATTATCCAGAATTCAGACTCTTGAAGCAACTCCTCAGTAGAGATGGTGCCCATTGCCTATAGCATCAATCATTCAGACCTTTGGCGCCGCAAAGGGAAGCAATTCCTTAGTAAAAAATTGTGCCCATAGCCTATAGTATCATTCATTCAGACGTTTGGCTGCACAACGGGAAGCAATTCCTTAGTAGAAATCGTGCCCATTGCCGATAGCATCAATCATTCAGACGCTTGGCACCGCAATGGGAAGCAATTCCTTAGTGGAAATCGTTGCCATTGCCGATAGCATCAATCATTCAGATGCTTGGCCGCGCATCGGGAAGAAATTCCTTAGTAGAAGTCATTACCGACGCCAATCGCATCTAGCATTTAGACGCTTGGCGCCGCAATTGGAAGCAATTCCTTAGTAGAAATCACGCCCATTGCCGATAGCACAAATCATTCAGACACTTGGCACGGCAATGTGAAGCAATTCCTTAGTGGAAATCGTGCCCATTGCCATCAGTCATTCAGACGCTTGGCGCCACAATGGGAAGCAACTTCTCAGTAGTAGAAATCGTGCCCACAGCCAATAGCATCAATCATTCAGACGCTTGGCGCAGCAATGGGAAGTGACTGCTTAGTAGAAATTGTGCACATTGCCGAGAGCATCAATCCTTCAGACCCTTGGCACCGCAAAGGGAAGCAATTACTTAGTAGAGATCGTGTCCATTGCCGATAGCATCAATCATTCAGACGTTTGGCGCCGCGATGGGAAGCAATTCCTTAGTAGAAATCGTGCTCATTGCCGATTGCATCAATCATTCAAGGGCGTGCCGCCACCATGGGAAGCGATTCCTAAGTAGAAATCGTGCGCATTTCCGATAGCATCAATCATTCAGACGCTTGGCGCCGCCATGGGAAGCGATTCCTAAGTAGAAATCGTGCGCATTGCCGATAGCATCAATCATTCAGACGCGTGGCGCCGCAAGGGGAAGCCATTCCTTAGTAGAAGTTGTGTCCATTGCCGAAAGCATCAATCATTCAGACGTTTGGCGGCGCAATGGGAAGCAATTCCTTAGTAGAAATCGTGTCCATTGCCGATAGCATCAGTCATTCAGATGCTTGGCGCCGCAATGGGAAGCAATTGTTTATTAGAAAGCGTGCCCATGGGAAGAAATTCCTTATCGGAAACCGTTCCCATTGCCGATTGCATCTGTCATTGTGGTTCTTGGCACCGCAATCGGAAGCAATTCTTTTGTGGAGATCGTGCCCATTTCCGATAGCATCAGTCATTCAGATGTTTGGCACCGCAATCGGAAGCAATTCCTTAATGGAAATCTTGCTCATTGCTGATAGCATCAATCATTCAGATGCTTGGCGCCGCAATGGGAAACAATTCCTTGGTACAAATCGTGTCCATTGCCGATACCATAAATCATTCAGATGCTTGGTGCCACAATGTGAAGCAATTCCTTAGTAGAATTTGCGCCCATTGCCGATAGCATCAGTCATTCAGACGCTTGGCACCACAATGGGAGGCAATATTTAGTAGAAATCGCACCGATTGCCAATAGCATCTATCATTCAGACGCTTGGCACAGCAGAGGGAAGCAATTCCTTAGTAGAAATCGTGTCTTTTGCCGATAGCATCAATCATTCAGACGCTTGGCTCCACTATGGAAAGCAGTTCCTTAGTAGAAATCGTGCCCAATGCCGATAGCATCAATCATTCAGACGCTTGGCGCCTCAATGGAAAGCAATTCTTTAGTAGAAATCGGGCCCATTGCCGATAGCATCAATCAATCAGATGCTTGGCGGCGCAATGGGAAACAATTCCTTGGTGGAAATCGTGCCCATTGCCGAGAGCATCAATCATTCAGATGCTTGGCTTCACAATGGGAAGAAATTCCTTAGTAGAAATGCCGATAGCATCAATCATTCAGACGCTTGGCGCCTCAATGGGAAGCAATTCCTTAGTAGAAATCGGGCCCATTGCCGATAGCATCAATCATTCAGATGCTTGGCGGCGCATCGGGAAGCAATTCCTTAGTAGAAATCGCGCCCATTGCCGATAGCATCAATCATTCCGATGCTTGGCACTGCAATGGGAAGCAATTCCTTAGTAGAAATCGGGCCCATTGCCGATAGCATCAATCATTCAGACGCTTGGCGCCTCAATGGGAAGCAATTCCTTAGTAGAAATCGGGCCCATTGCCGATAGCATCAATCATTCAGACGCTTGGCGGCGCATCGGGAAGCAATTCCTTAGTAGAAATCGCGCCCATTGCCGATAGCATCAATCATTCCGATGCTTGGCGCTGCAATGGGAAGGAATTCCTCAGTAGAAATCGTGCCCATTGCCGGTAGCATCAATCATTCAGACCCTTGGCACCGCAATGGGAAGCAATTCCTTAGTAGAAATCGTGCCCATTGCTGATAGCATCAATCTTTCAGATGCTTGGCGCCGCAATCAGAAGCAATTCCTTTGTGGAGATCGTGCCCATTGCCGATAGCATCAATCATTCAGACATATGGCGGCACAACGGGAAGCCATCTTGTTTTTAAAACTCTCTGTCTGCAAGCAAAAATCCAACAATCACCCAAATCACCAGAATTCAACTAATTCAAGGTTAGCTGTCATTAAACTTATTTGAATGGTGTTTATTGGAAGTGGAAGAGGATATCACATTTTGGTATTTGACAGTCATCAGAAATGGCCAATATCACCTGGTTTTCACTACACTTTTAAGCAAGCCCTCTCAAACAGGAGTTCAGATTTTGATTATTTTTGGTATAGAAACAACTAGCACATACATAACTACATAACATGTTATACAGGTTTTTCTCATGTCATAAATTATGCAAATTAGCCAGCTATCTTAGTTTTTGAAACTCCATCTAAAATAAACCAAATGACCAAAACTCAATTAATTCATAGCCAACAGCTATGAAACTGAATACAGTAGTGTTTATTGACAAGAAGAAGAGGATGTTACAATTTGAGTTTTGACAGCCATGAAAAATTCTTGCCATCGGCCATATTGTAGTTTTGTTCTAAAAATAGCCATATCACTTTTTAAGCAGGAACTTCCTGCCACTGATTTGGATGTTGATGGTTTTGGGTATGAGTAACAACCAGCACAAAGTATATAACATAGTATACAGGTTTTACTCTCCTGCATGAATTATGTAAATTACCTTGCAATCTTAATTTTTAAAACTGTCCATCTGTAGACAAAAAATCACACAAGTCACCAGATCTCAATTAGTTCTTTTAATACCTAATGAATTTGCCAAATCTGTCCATGTAATTTTCAAATTAGAAATAGCAGTTATAAAAAAAAAAAAATTAAAATGATTTCAGCAAAACCATATCATGTGACCCCTCATTGGATCAGGCTTGATGTGCTCATTCCATTGAGGATCACATGGTATGGTTTTGTTGAAATTTTTTTTTTTTAAATTTAAAAAACAATTAAAATAATAAATTCTGATATTCTGTTTGGGGTTAAATGGTTAATTTTTATGCAGAGGTGCAGGCTACAAGCCGAGAGATCCTCAGTTGAATCCCATCTGCGGCAACCACGTTGTGTCCTTGGGCAAGACACTTCATCCCCATTGATCACGTCGTGACACAGAGGTGTTGTTTAATAAGGCGTAATGCACATCGGTGATGCACTTGTCTTCAACCAATGCTAACCCTACTTGTGTGGAGTAAGTATGTTGGGGGTATGACAGTTTTTCGTTATTGCTCGGTGGTTCTCTCCGGGTAAATAAATAAATAAATAAAGGGTTCATTTAAGACAGTTGTCATGAAACTTAATGCAATTGTGCATGTTGACAAGAGAAAGAGGATATATTGAAATTTTCAAGAATATATTACCTCACATAAATAAATATGCACCTTCTCGCCATTTCCTTTGTGGTCATGGCACAGGTTAGGGGATCTGTCATTCCTTAAATGGCTGTTTTTAAAACAAGATAGGATATTATTGATTAATCATGATCCTTCCTGCTGCAATTACCTGAATGTAAGGATTTTGTTTAAATTGTTTTTTTTTTGGTATATTTATTATGGGACGGATATTTTGAAAAAAGTGAATAGTTTTGGTCTGTACTCTTTGGAAATACTGTCTTCTTTCCATGTTGCTCTGAAGAGATGAACCAGGCATACATGTATTCTAATTATTTTAAAATTTCTTCTTTTGCAGTGATAGCAGAAAGAGATGCCCTGGCTGTATCGAAAAGTCCATTTGTGGTACGGCTTTTCTATTCTTTGCAGTCAAAACAGAATATTTTCCTTGTAAGTTATAAACTTTTACTTTCTGTTGGATTTTAAGAAATACAGCACTGTGATTACAAAAAGTGAACAGAGAATTTTGACTGAATTGTGGCTGTTGCACATTCTGGTGGAAATTCTAAGTCCGGTTCTTTGCCCATAAGACTGTAGACACTCACCACTTGAAAAAGAAACATTGAGCTCATTCCACTGAGCAATCACATAATAGGTTTTGCTGAAATTTTTGGAAAAATTTTAAAAAGCAATAATTAAAATAATTAATTTTGATATCCTGTGCACTGTGTGAGGGGTTAATTTGCTTTTTTGTATTCAAGAGAAACAGCAAAGTTCGTTTGGAAAATTTCATTCTAAAGTATATAATTTCCAATGCTTCATACAAGATAATCTACATTTCATATTTTGTTGCATTAGTGTAAGAATTTTAAAAATTCATGTGACTTGATTTGTTAATTCAATTCGGTTAATGTGAGATCAGCACCCCTAAGGAGTTTGAATAGGCTAGCACACTATAAGATGGAGAATTTCTTCAGTTATACTGACTTATGGTTGACATACAGAATACCTACTGATTGACTTATACACTAGACAGTAAATCTGTAGGAAATATATGTTTATATCATCTTCTACCAACTGTTTTATTACTTGACCCTCTGTTTTTATCCCCCCCCCCCCCCAACTTCTGCCCCTCTGCAGACAGAATTGGTTTCCACTCTTTAGCTAAATTTCTCTTGGACAACTAAAACCAAACTTGGCATGTGGGTTATACATCATAATAGGAAGAATCCTAGTCATTTTGGGATCCTTGTGCCGAAGGGCAAAGTCACAGTGACCTTAATCTCATTTCCCAGAGTTGGCTTCTCTAATTGAAATTTTGCCTGCCCATTCGAAACTAAACTTGCCTTATGGGTTGATCATGATGAAAGGAAGAACCCTATTTATTTTGGGGTTACCGGTATTGTGTCAAAGGTAATGGTCACCATGACCTTGAATTTAAAGTTTTAGCAGTCAAAGTTGGTTTCTGCTTTCTAATAAAAATGTTTGCCTGATCGAAACCAAACTTGGCATGCGGATCGATCCTAATGAGTGGAAGAACTCTATGTATTTTTAGGTCATTGTGCCAAAGGTCAAGGTCACAGTGACCTTGAAATTAAAATTTTATCGGTCGGAGCTGGTTTGGATCTCTTAATTATTAAAATTATGCATTCCCAATCAAAACCTAACTTGGCATGTGGGTTGAGTGTAATGAGAGGAAGAACCGTTTACACTTCTGCAGGCAGCACAAGAAACTTCTCCATTGTTTAGTTTCTTCAAAAATTATAGAGAACGATGTCAGTTGGGTATTATTGTTGTTGTTTTACCTATTTATAATGGCAAGTTAAGTTCCAAGCATACTTGCATTTATTGCACATCGTACATAAAGATTCAGTATTCAAATGATGTAATTCTATATATTGGTTTTGCCACAATGTAATACAGTGTTTTAGTTCAGTTACCTGTCTTGTCCAAACTTGGTCTATGAGACTTTCATGATGTTCCAACTAAAAAAATAAACATTGGTCTTACAATCCATGTTTGGACCAACACCTGTCCATTCAGGGCAATGGTTGAAATCTGCCCATCCAAAAGACTGGTGGGTGTGCCACTCGCTGAATGACTGATCCAATATGAATAGATGACAACTCTGGAAAGCAAATTCTTGAATAAATCAAACTTTTCATATTTTTATACTGTACCAATGACCCAGACTTAGCTGGTGCTAACTCTTAAAAATTCAGGGCCAAAAAAATTTCGCCCCCCCCCCAATCCCCAAAATTTGCATCAAAATCAAAAAAATCAATGTCCTATATAGTCCTCCATACTTTTGTCCACTGTGCATGCGCAGTGTCAAGGAAGTACCGAAGTTGGCGCAAAGTCTTCATTCTTTGTTTGGCCCTTCAATCAGTAACATCTTACTGATATCTGTGCTTATAATCTCAGTTTAAATGATGCCAGACACAAAATCATGAAGGAAATGGTGGATCCAAGGATGAAATAAGAGGATAAGAGGAAGAAGCAGTGGAAGGATGTGTTCAGGGCTGTAACTTATAATTTTTATGTAAAATTATTTCATGTTCCCTAATTTCGGGGCATGGGCCTGATGTATTCATTCTTGCTATAAAATCTCCACTGTTTACTCAGTGTTTCCTCTCTCCCTTTCCTTGATACCTCCCCCCCCCCCCCCCCCCTTGCTAATCTCCATACTTTTGGTATAATTTTTGAAATTTCTTGGGAGTTTTAGCATAGATACAGAATGTTTATTCTGTTATCTCCATGTTTACATCCTCATGCTAGGGGTGTTTAGGCATTTTGGTCATGCATCTACCATCCTATGTACTGCAGATTCTTCTGTGGAAGATTCTGTTTTACTTCGGATAGCGTTTTAAAATTGGTTACTGATTTCGGGCCATATTTTCAGTGCCTGGAGTCTTGTTTCAGGTTTTTTATTGACTTTTGTTTACATTGACAATGGTTACTTCTGACAGTGATTCCTTGTCTGCTGTAAGGTTCAACTTATTGCCAGATACATTAATATTGTCCGTAAGGGTAACATTAATTTTTAGATATGTTTTAAAATTTTTGTCCACACTTAGGCTCTTTTGGGATCCAGTTGGGCTCATCGTTCCCTTTGGGAACTTGGGCTCATGTCAAAATTTTTTCGAAAAATTTTTCTTTTGAATTTTTTTTCGAAATTTTTGTAATGTATTATATTATTATTATGTATCTTTGTATTTTCAAGGGTTAGTGCAAGTACTACAGCTGTTTAATATTTTTTAAATATGAAAGAATATTGTTCAAATTCGTGGGGGCACGATGACGCCGTGTACTAAGGCGTACTGCACGTCGATGGACGCATGTCTTCAACTAATCTAACCCTGCCTGTGCTGCAGTGCGGAGTTACGATGTTGGGGAGCTGGCAGCTGCTCGTCGTTGCTTGGTGATTCTTTCCGGGTACTCCGGCTTCCTTCACCCGTAAAACTGTCACGGTCATGATTAGCCATTGTGCATAAATATGTGACCTTAAACATCTATAAATAAATTGTTCAAATTGTAAATTGAGGAAGTCTTCCTCTGATTCTCATGCTCATTGTATTTGCTGTAGTCAATGTACTCACACTAATTCTCTGTTCAGTGTGTGCCAATTGGGATGACAAACGTTGGAGACGTGTGTCACAGTATATTGTTAGTGGTGAGAGGTCCATGCTGGTCCTCTCGCCACAGGGTCACTCTAGTTGTTCAGTCTCTTTTTCAGAGGAACAAGAACAGGGTGATGTTTCCGTGATGTCTTCAGGAAGTGTGCTTCCGTTGTAGCATTCAAATGAAGAGCTAGCAGCAAAAGTGCTCAAGGAAATTCGACAAGTGCCTAGATCCTTAGTACGATTGACGACCTTGTCGCCAGCTAGCTCGCCCGGTGTAGCTATCACTCGTAGATCGGGTGTTGTGACGCCGGGTTCGTCCGTTGCGATCCAGGAGAGGAGAAGGGGTGTTGCGAGCACTATAATCCGGCGATGACGGATCAGAGGATGGAACAGAGGAAGCCAGTCAGTCAGGTAGCTGGCTCATTCAGGTCTACCCGGACCACGAGCGAGAGAGGCCCCTCTCTCTTACAACAACATCTGGGGCAAGATGTGGTCGTACATAATGTTCGTTAGTCGGAGCACTCCTCCTGCTCGGGACGCTCCGTTGCATAGACAGCCGGGTGTGGCTAGTCTATTGGCTTCATCTTCCACACGCCAGCACACATGACTGCACCTTGGCTATGTGACCTCAGATATCCAGCCTGCTTCGCCAACCAAGGATTCCACGTTGACCAGGTCACTCCATCCGGTAGCCAAGGACACGAGGCCTTACCAGTCGGGACGTTCCCATAAAAGAATTATGCAAGAGGCACCGTCCCAGGAGCTTCCAGCAGCAAAACAGCGTAAGACCGCAGCTTCACAGGCCTCCATGACGGACTTGCTATCACAGATAACACAACTTATCGCAGCATCCCAGCAACCTTCGGAAACTCTTTCAGATCAGGAACTGTCTGAGGAAGCTGGGTCGGTACACTCCCCTGAAGTGTCAGATAGGGACGACCGAGATTCACATTTGGTCCAGTCGGATGGTGAAAGAGAATCTGCGGAGCTGGATGTTTCCCTTTCAGAACAACATGAGGTGGCCATACATTTCATCTGGCAACACCTTCTAGAAGTTGTTCCTTTGGACCAGAGAGCTGCGATACCAGATAAGAGACTGATAGCGTCACTGGACACAGACTTTTTCGGCCGGGCTAAGGACATCGTGCCTGAATTCCCGGCCCAGTCCAGCAATGTCTCACGGATGTTTGAATTGCTGAATGACGCTATTTTTAGGCTAGCTTCTAAGACTGGCCGATCCAGTTTTTTATCGTCTCATGCTCTACATCTGCTGTTCATCAACAGTAGAAATAAATTTGAAACGGCAGGACAGGTCGTTCTGAGAGTTCCTCTACGTTTAGACGACCAGGCAGAAGATTTGGAGTTGTCATTGCCGGCATCTATGTCGATTCTCTCTAGTACGTTGGAGACGACATCTCGTCTAACAGAGCCAGTTTAGATGCCTTATCTTACGCAGAACACCTTACCAGGGCATTATCACAACATCTTGATGGTAAAGAATTCCAGGATGTTCAAACTTCCTTGAGAGTTCTTTCGAGGGCAATCGCATATTCCACATATAACTCTGCCCTTTCAGTGGCAAATTTGGAGTTAGTCAGACGTGATACAGCCCTGGCTTCATCCATGAGGGTGGATTTTAAGGTGAAAAACTCTCTTCGAGTTGCTCCGGTTTCAGGAGAGCTTCTCTTTGATGGTAAGCTTTCACTAATCTACGATCAGATTACCAAGAAAGCTTTGGACTCTCTGCTCTTTAAGTCTGATTAGAAAAAAACGGACTCAGCAGAGCGGAGTAAGGCAGGAACTTCTGGAGCGAGTACGTCCAAGAGAAGTTCCTATAGAGGATCTAAGAAAGCCTCTACGTCTTACTCCAGAGACCGTCAGAGTAGAGACTCAGGTAGGGGACGTAATGCTGGTGGAGACAACCGGTCAGATGCCCCTAGGTCGACTAGTCGAGGTGCGGGTCGGGGAGGACATAGTTTCTCCTCCTGCAAGCCTCGCAGGTCCAGGAGGTGAAGGTCAGAACCTCAATTGTGCTCCAATGGGTGGAAGGCTGTCAAGATTCTTAACCAATTGGTTGTCAATTACGGATGACCGATGGGTTCAGGAGGTTATTTCGGAAGGTCTAAAACTGTCCTCCAGAGAAAAACCTCTGTTAACACGAAGTTCACGATGGACTCGGCTTCCATCAATCCTTCAGAAGAGAGATTCGCTTCTATCAGAGGTTCAATCTCTTCTGGAGAAGAACACAATAGAGGTCGTAGAAAACCAGGAATCTCCCGGTTTTTACAGTCACCTGTTCCTGGTACCAAAACCAGATAGCACGTTTCATCCAGTTATAGATCTAAGCTGGATAAACAAGCTGATCGTGGCTCTGAAATTTTATATGGAGACCATTCAATCCGTGAGAGCGAGCATTCAAGTGAACGATTATGCTGTGAGCATAGATCTCAAGGATGCGTACTTTCACTTCATGGTACATCCGGCGTTTAGAAAGTACCTTCGCTTCGCTATCCTAGGAGTCGTTTATCAGTTCTGAATCTAGTGCCCTTGGCCTTCACTCGAATAATGAACTCGGTAATGACTCATTTCCGAGTTCATTCGTCTGCGGTTACGTCGGCCTACTTGGATGACATTCTTCTGAGGTACAGCGACAAATTAACGCTTCAGAACGATGTTCAGAGTTCAGAATTAACAGTGTTTTTCAATTAGGAGATATGCTTTTAAATTGACTCCAGTGTATTCAGAAGATATGATTCACTCAGTATTTTAGTTACAGTACCTTGATTTCAAAAGAGAATTTTTACCAGATCAGGACGGGTCAAAATTTTTGATACATTTTCCTCCCCTTCAACACTAAAAAAAAAATGCTAGAACATTGAATCTTGGATGTTTCATTTGTTTTTTTCTTTATTTTATTTTGGTTATACAATATTGTATTGATGAAATTGTTATGACCATCATAATTTGATCGAGAACTATACCACTTTTGGGATCACAGTACTGCATTGGCCAGACGTGGTCTACTTCCACTGAATTTTCAAAGAATTTACAATTCCCTCTTCCCATAGCATACTTCTTTATCCACTTTGAGTGTCTTGTCATTTATCCTTTATAATTATAGTGTAAATGTTTTATTCCATAACTCTTTTCTTTTCCCGGTAAGAAATTTTAAATTTCAAAATTACCAAGCTCTCAGGCCCCCAGTCTGATTCTGGGAGAAATTTGATGCGGTAATGGCCTGGAACCAGTCTAGCTCTTAAATAGGTCACTGCCTATGTTTAGATTCACTCATCTGGAATATTTTTCAGTTGGTTGGAAAAGCAAACCTACAGTTCCTCTTTTCAAGCAACTGATATATTCCAGATGACTGAATCTGAAAAATTTCAAAAAGATTAATTTTCTGTGAATAAAAGGAAGAAATGTTGTTCAATCAAGACTTCGTTTGCATTTTGAAGACATTACCATCGCTAATGCCATAAGTTTTTTATTATGCCATATAGTTCCACAAATTATGTTAATATCTTGGTGTTTTCAAGGGATTAAATACTTATTGATTGGAATATCTATAAGTGGGGTAGGGCAGAATACCTGGATATATTGTTAAGTAAAGGCACTTCAAATTACATCAATGGTCATCTGCATGCAAATTTCCACAAAATGTGGGTAAACAGACAGTCCATAACAGTGTGAATTTTCGAATAGAATTGGACTGGTGACCTGAGAGCTTAAAAATTATTTGTTTATCTGTCTTGAACTTATTTATTTACTTTTTGTTGAGGTTGGTTCTATAATTCAATTTTATGTTGAGACAAGAAATTTTAAGGCTGCCAAGATGATTACCTGAACAAAAATTTAGGAAGTGTTTCTGACTTCTATTCTGAAATGGAAAAAAACCTTTTTAAGGGTTTCAGAACTGTGCTGTGTGGGAATATCTGCCAGCAGCATGCAAAGAGTTACATGATCACTTTCTGTCCATTATCCATTCATCCATCTGTCTATCCATTGTCCGTCATCTGTCAGGCGTGAACTTTGTTCCATTATCGACTTCTCATAAACCACTGGATCATATTGAACCAAATTTGATATGCATGTTCCTTATATGTCAACTCAAGTTTGTTCAAATAAAGTTGCCACACCCTCTGTGAGCACCACAAGGGGCATTAGTCTGATAGCACCCATATATTGTTTTCCAAAATTAAAACTTGTTTCTCCTGAACCATCAGTTAGAATCTTCTGATATTTGGTATGTAACATATTTAGGGGTGGGAAGGGGGGGGGGAGAGGGGTGGGTGTAGGGGGAGGATGGGTCAGATCAGATTCAAGTTTGTTCAAATTGAGTCTTTGGATTAATATTTTGACTCCCTATTGGCAGGGGCTCCCTATTGGCAAGGTTTCCACTATACCGGCACAGCGGCCATCAACCAGATGCATTTCCCCACCAGGGAACCTTCCAAACATTAATCAAGGCATTAAAATTCACCCTGACCAGATTCACGTTTGTTCAAATCAACTTCCTGGGTTAATATTTGGGCTCACTATGGAAGCCCGAATTTTAACTTAGTGCAATATTGGGGAATTTCTTTAAAAATCTTCTCCAGAACCATCTTTTAAAATCTTTCTCAACCCCCCCAAAACATTTTTAAACCCCTTATTAAATGGAGACTTCTGGTGGCTTTTGGGATTAAAAATCATGTTATATTTTTATACTGTACCAATGACCCAGACTTAGCTGGTGCTAACTCTTATATTCTAGGGCCAAACACATATTTTGCACCCCCCAATCCCCAAAATTTGCATCAAAATCCAAAAATTAGATGTCCTATGTGGTCCTCCATACTTTTATCCACTGCGCATGTGCAGTGTCAAGGAAGTCCGAATTTGGAGCCAAATCCTCATTCTTTGTTTGGCCCTTGAATCAGTAACATCACACTGATATCTGTGCTTAAAATCTCAGTTTAAATGATGCCAGACACATAATCATGAGAGAAATGGTGGATCTAAGAATGAAATAAAAGAATGAGAGGAAGGAACAGTGGAAGGATGTGTTCAGGGCTGTAACATATAATTTTTATGCAAAATTATTTCATGTTCCTTAATTTCGGGGCATGGGCCTGATATTTTCATTCTTGCTATGAAATTTCCATTGTTTGTTCAGTGTTTCCTCTCTCCCTTTCCTTAATACCCCCCTTGCTATTCTCCCATGCTTTTGGCATAATTTTTGTAATTATTTTTACTGAAATTTCTTGGGAGCTTTGGCTTGGTAACAGAATGTTTATTCTGTTTTTCCCCAGGAAGCCTCTGTTTTACATCGGATAGTGTTAAAATTGGTTACTGATTTCGGGCCATATTTTCAATGCCTGGAGTCTTGTTTCCAGTTTTTATTCACTTTTGTTTACATTGACAACGGTTACTTCTGACAGTGATTCCTTGTCAGCTATTTAGTTCTGCTCATAGCCAGATACATTATATTGTCCGTAAGTGTAACATTAATTTTTAGACACGTTTTAAAATTTTTGTCCACACTTAGGCTTTTTTGGGATCCATTTGGGCTCATCAATCCCATTGGGAACTTGGGCTCAACTTGAAAAAATTTTCAAAGAAATTTTTTCTTTCGAATTATTTTTCGAAATGTTTGTAATGGATTATATTAATATCATGTATCTTATTTTCAAGGGTTAGTGCGAGTACATTGACTGTTGAACTTTTTTCAAAATGAAAGAAGTTTGTTCAAATTGTAATTTGAGGAAGTCTTCCTCTGATTCTCATGCTCAGTGTATTATTTGTAGTCAGTGTACTCACACTAATTCTTGCTCTGTGTGTGCCAATTGGAATGACAAATGTTCGAGACGTGTGTCATGGTATATTGTTAGAGGTGAGAGGTCCATACCGGTCCTCTCGCCACAGGGTCACTCTAGTTTTTCAGTCTCTTTTTCAGAGGAACAAGAACAGGGTGATGTTTCCGTGATGTCTTCACGAAGTGTGCCTCCACCGTCGCAGACAAATGAAGAGCTAGCGGCTAAAGTGCTCAATGAAATTTGGCAAATGCCTAAGAGGTCCCACGTAGGATCGACGGCATTGTCACGTGCTAGTTCGCCTGGTGAAGCAATCATTCACAAAATGGTTGTGATGCCGGGTTCATCCGTTGCGGTCCAGGAAAGGAGATCAGGTGTTGCGAGCACTATAAAAATGGATCGTGCACACCTGGCGGCGACGGATCCGAGGATGGAACGGAGGAAGCCAATCAGTCCGGTACCTAGCTCGTCCAGGTCTGCCCGGACCGCGAGCGAGAGAGGCCCCTCTCTCTTACAATAACATCTGGGACCAGATGTTGTATGTAATGTTCGTCAGTCGGAGCATACGTCCACTCCTTGGGACGCTCTGTCGTATAGACAGTCCGGCACGACTAGTCTATTGGCTTCCTCATCCTCCCGGCAGCAAACACGACTGCAACTTGGCTCACCGACCAGGGATTCCACGTCGATCAGGTCACGCCATCCGGTAGCCAAGGACACGAGGCCTTACCAGTCGGAATGTTTGCATAAAAGAAGTATGCAGGAATTAACATCACAGGAGCTCCTAGCGGCTAAATCACGTAAGACCGCGGCTCCACAGGCCTCCGTGATGGGACTTGCTATCACAGATAGCTCAGCTCATTGCAGCATCCCAGCAGCCATCAGAAACTTTTTCAGAACAGGAACTGTCTGAGGAATCTGGGTTTGTTCGCTCCCCTTCAGAGTCAGAAAGGGATGACCGAGAATCTCTTATGGTCCAGTCGGATGGCGAAAGGGAATCAGCGAAGCTGGAATTTTCCCTTTCCGAACAACATAAGATGGCCGTAGATTTCATCTGGCAACACCTTCCAGAAGTTATTCCTCTGGACCAAATTGCTGCATTCCCGGATAAGAGACTGATAGCTTTACTGGACACAGACTTTTTCTACTGGAATAGGGACACTGTCCCTGAGTTTTCGACCCAGTCCAGAAATGTCACATGGACATTTGAACTTTTGAATGACGCTATATTGAAGCTAGCCTCTAAAACTGGCAAATCCGGTTTCTTATCGCCTAGCACTATACAGCTGCCTTTCATCAATATTAGAAATAGATTTGAAACAGCAGGACAAGGTGTGCCGAGAGTTCCTCCGCATTTGGACGACCAGGCAGAAGACTTGGAATTGTCATTGCCGGCATTCATGTCTATTAACTCCAGTATACTGGAGACGACAATCTCGTCTAATAGCATTAATTTAGGTGCATTATCTTACGCAGATCACCTTAGCAGAGCATTATCATTACGTCTCGAAGAAAAAGAATTCCAGGATGTTCAAACTTCCTTAAGAGTTATTTCAAGGGCTATAGCATATTCTACGTATAACTCCGCCCTTTCAGTGGAAAATCTGGCTTCATCCACTAGAGTGGATAGTAAGGTGAAAAACTCTCTTCGAGTCGCTCCAGTCTCCGGAGAGCTTTTTTTCAATGGAAAGCTTTCTATTATCTATGATGAGATTACTAAGAAAGCTTTGGATTCTCTGCTTTTTAAATCCGCTTCAAAAAAGTCGGACTCAGCAGAGAGGAGTAAGGCAGGCACTTTGGAGGCGAATACATCCAAGGGAAGTTCCTATAGAGGATCTAAGAAAGCCTTTACGTCTTACTCCAGAGACCGTCAGAGTAGTGACTCAGGTAGGGGCTGTTATGCTGGCCGAGATAACTGGCCCGACGCCCCTAGGTCGACTGGACGAGGTGCGGGTCATGGAGGACGTGGTTTCTCCTCCCGCAAGCCTCACAGGGCCAGGAGGTGATGGTTTAAACCTCTATTGCATTCCAGTCGGCAGAAGGCTGTCAAGATTCTTAACCAATTGGTTGTCAATTACGGACAACCCATGGTTGCAAGGGGTAATTTCCGAAGGTCTAAAACTGTCCTTCAAGGAAAACTCGAAGTCCACGTTGGATGCAGCTTCCGTCAATTGTTCAGAAGAGAGAATCGCTTCTATCAGAAGTTCAATCTCTTCTGGACAAGAACGCTATAGAGGTCATAGAAAACCAGGAATCTCCAGGTTTCTACAGTCACCTGTTTCTGTTTCCAAAACCAGACGGCTCGTTTCATCCAGTCATAGATCTGAGCTGGATAAAGAAGCTGATAATGCTCCGAAATTTTATATGGAGACCATCCGATTGGTCAGAGCAAGCATTCGAGTGAACGATTATGCTGCGAGCACAGATCTCAAAGATGCATACTTTCACTGCATGGTACATCAAGCGTTCAGAAAGTATCTTCTCTTCGCTGTCCTAGGAGTCGTTTATCAGTTCCGAGCAATGAGCTTCGGTCTGAATCTAGCGCCCTGGGCATTCACTTGAATAATGAACTCGGTAATGACTCATTTCGGAGCTCATTTGTTTGTAGTAACGTCGGCCTACTTGGACGACATTCTTCAGAGGTACGGCAACAAGTTATTGCTTCAGAACGATGTTCAGAGGCTGCTTCAACTGCTCAGACGTCTCGGTTTCATAGTAAAGAGGTCGGATCTAGTGCCGTCCAAGTCATTAACCCACCTGGGAATGAGCTTCGAGATGCACAACAATCTCGTTCGTCTGCCGTTAAACAGAGCGAAATTAGTCAGTCGCTTTTTGTCTTCACTCAGATGTAGTAACATCGAGAGAATTCATGAGACTGACAGGTTTGTGCGGAGCCACTGCGGATCTTATTCCAATGGCGTGGCTACACACTTGTCCACTCCAGATATTTTTTACTCAGAATTGGAGTGTGAAGACTCATTCGCTCGAAATGAACATCATTTTGTCGAAGCAGATATTCAGTGGTTAACTCAAGGAGTACCACTGCAACTGCTGGATCTGAGTTTTACGATAATGACGGATGCGAGTCAAATAATTTGGGGCGCAACTCTGAGCCCAACAGATTCGAGATGCCAGGGTCTTTGGGATCTGCCGTTCCTAAACAACCACATAAACATCAAAGAGATGATGTCAATTTGGCTTGCGCTACATCAGTGGATGAACATTCGTCAGAATTCGCATGTTCAAATACTGTCCGACAATTCGACAGTAGTAGCGTATATTCGGAACCAGCGAGGCACTCATTCCATTTCGTTGTTCAATTTAACGGAAAGGATTCTTCTGTTTGTCCTAGAGCATCAAGTTCTCCTGTCGGTCTGTCATATACCGGGTCATCTGAACGTTCTACCAGACTCCCTTTCTCGGAAAGGTCGCATGTTGCCATCAGAATGGACTCTCAACAAACCAGTATTCAATGAGATTTGCTACCAATGGGATCGTCTTATGATAGACTTATTTGTGACACATCTCAACAACCAGTTGCAGACGTATGTGTTGCCATGCCCAGATCCTCGAGCATTTGCAGTAGACACCCTCTCGATCTCTTGGGACGGAATGATAGGATATGCGTATCCTCCAGCTCCGTTGATTCAGCAGATATTGCTAAAAATCAAACAATCTCACTGCAAGATTATGTTGGTAGCATCTCTGTCACCCCAGAGACCATGGATAAATCTACTCAGGTGTCTGTTGTGGGACATTCCATGGAAGCTTTGTCCACAGGAGTACCTTCTTTTGCAGGGGAAATTGTGCACACTGCATCACAACTCGCAAGGTCTCAACCTTCACGTATTTCCGTTGTGCGGTCCTTCTTGCCCGGCAAGCATTTTACAGGACGAGCAGTGGACTCAATTTCTAACTGTAGGAGGACCTCCTCTTCGCTAAATTATGCTGCTAAGTGGAAAGTTTTCTATCGGTGGTGTAGGGATCATTCTATTGATATTTATGATCCCTCCATTCCAGACATTGCTAATTTTCTGGTCTACTTGTTTGACGAGATCAAACTGCAGCCAATAACTATTAAGGGTTATAGGTCTATGCTGTCGGATACCTATGCTCATCATCGTAGCTTACAGATTGGATTTAATGTCTCTTTATCTAAGTTAGTGAAAAACTTTTCGATAAATAGTCCTAGAACCCTTAGGTTAATTCCTAAGTGGAATTTAGCTTGGGTTCTTTTGAAGCTAAAAGAAGCGCCATTTGAACCTCTTGATACAGTGGACTTCAAAAAGACAGCTTTTCTCTTAGCCTTCTCTTCTGCCAGAAGAGTTAGTGAGCTTCATGCACTATCGGCGGTTGATGATTCTCACTATCGTAGTGTTGGTAATACTATTACTTTGACTACTAATGTGGGATTTTTGGCTAAGAATCAGGCTCCTAATAGGTATCCTGAACCTATTGTTATTAAGGCTCTTCCATCTTCAGACGGTCATAGGCCTTTGCTCTGTCCAGTTAGAGCCATGCGTATTTACAAACGTAGATCTGAGTTTATCAGAAAGGGACGTAAGCGTTTCTTTCTGTCTCTGCAGCCTAATAGAAAGGCCATTACAGTCCATTCTATTGCAAGGTGAATTCAATTAACTATCCGTACTGCTTATGAAAAATTATCTTCAACTCAGCAGTCTGTGCTTCAGATTTTGGCGCATGAAGTAAGAGTGCTGTCTACATCTTGGGCTTCTGCTAATAGTGTTGCTATTACCGATTTGATGAAGGCTGCATATTGGTCTCAGCCTTCCATGTTCACGAATTTTTATCTTAGAAATATTGAGTCCATTTCTGGCAATCTGCATTGTTTAGGTCCGTTATCTGTTGCTCAGAATGTCGTCCACTAAACAGTTGCAACTATAGTTATGCAGGCTTTCTCTTTCAGTAGTGACTCTGTCCTGCTGCCCTCTTCGTTCTAGGGTATTTGACCCAGAGCAAGGAGAAGAGGGGGATGGTGTTCCTTTATATCACCTGCTTTATAGTGAAAAGCAAGAGAATACATCCTCTGGAGTCAGTAATTCCGAGTCGGTGCCGGGATGGTTTTAAAGTGTAAATCTAATGTCTATCTCATTTATCTAATATTTTTAAAGTGTAGCTCGGTGTGAAGCATTTGTATATGTCACGTGTCACACGAGCGCTAATATACAATCCTCAGACACTTTTAAATGAGTATAAAGAGTCTCATTCTCTGGACTATCTTTATTTATTGGCTTTCCTTTAAAAGGATTAGTATAATGGGTAAAACTGGATGTTAATAGAGTTCATTGATGTTATTGTGCTCAGTTACGGAATGGTATTGTGTCTTTCCTTTTTGGTATAAACAAGAAAGATACATGTAAAGCCTGTTCTCCTCTTCTCCTGGAGGGGATAATTCTGTTTACATGTAATGAGTCTATTGGATTTTCCTTTATGTCCTAGGCCCTCCAGCCTTTTTTCTATTCAGCTAATTCTGGGTCGTTGGTACAGTATAAAAATGTTAAAAAATTTATAGTAATTTATATATTTTTTATACTTACCATTGACCCAGACGGGGATGGCCCTCCTATGAGTTGGGAACTCATACCTCCCGTTGTTTACATAACACTTACCAGGCACTGGTTGTAAGAATGAGGATTTGGCTCCAATTTCAGACTTCCTTGACACTGTGCATGTGCAGTGGATAAAAGTATGGAGGACCACATTTGACATCTAATTTTTGGATTTTGATGCAAATTTTGGTTGACTGGAGGGGGGCAAAATTTGTGTTTGGCCCTAGAATATAAGAGTTAGCTCCAGCTAAGTCTGGGTCATCATCCATTCAATTTTTATTATTTTTTCGTATTTTATCTCAAAAACATATCTTATAACGCGCCTGTTGGAATGAGCTTGTTGAGCACATTCCAGTGAGGGGTCACAAGCTGAATTTTTGACAATATATGCGAAAATTTAGTTATTAAAGAATTTTGTTGACAAGTATCATCCGATTTTCATTTTAGGTAAAGGGTTAATTAAAATTTTGATGATTACTCCTATAATCAGTGTCTGGAATCTAATATTAGTGTGTCTTTGTAAATATTACCCACCTGGGGAAAGTGACCACTGCACGGCAGCCATACTGTATGTTGTGTATATCATATTTGGACTCCAAATGGGAATACCAGCTTTAACTTAGTACAATATGAGGAATATTTATTAAAAATCTAAGTTCTTCAATTTCTCAGTCAGAAACTTTTGATGATTGGTATAGAGCAGCCTTAGGGGATCAATCATCAGAGATTCAAGTCCCTGAAATGATGTTTGAGCTGACCCACCCACTGTAGGAGCCCAATTTTAATGCTCCCTCCAAAATTTAGGGGGAGCATATAGTAGCCACCCTGTCGTCTGTCTGTCCATCTGAAACAAATGGTTTTTGGATGATAACTTTAGTTTGCCTGAGTGAAATGAAACAACATTCTGTACATAGGTGTATAACTACATAATACAGGTTGGGATTGATAGTGGGCTTTGTCTGATATTTTTAGACAGAGTTATGGCACTTTTTCCGACTTAGAAGACATGTTGATCTTGGTTTCTGAATGATAGCTTTGGTCTGACTGAATGAAATAGAACAAAGTTTTATGCATAGGTTTATATCTACATAATACAGGTTGAGATTGATAGTGGGCTCAGTCCAATATGTTTCAGCAGAGCTATGGCCCTTTTCCAACATAGTAGACATTATATTGGTTCACTTGGGGATGTGGTGGGTCAGTCAGAGAGGTCCTTGATTTGAATCCCACCTGCAACAACCGCATTGTTTCTTTGGGCAAGACACTCCACCCCCATTGCCCCATGGGAGCACGGTGGCATTGTGTACTAAGGCATACAACACGTTGATGGTGCGCTAATGTCTTCAACCAATGCTAAGCCTGCTTGTGTGGAGTTAGTATGTTGAGGGGCCTGATAGATGCTTGACATTGCGTGGTGGTTTTTTCTGGATAATCCAGCATCTTCCACCCGTAAAACTTTCCAACACGAAGTGAACCTGGCTGTCGAAAGTGTCATTAAACCCAAATAAATAAATAAATTTGGTTTACTTTAGTTTGACTGAATTAAAAAAAATGTATATATAGGTTTATAGTGCATACCCACGCAGTGGCGTGGGCGCACATAGGTAACCCACTGGTACATATCCATGATTTTAGAATTTTTCTATATACCATGCAACAGAGTTTGGGGTGCCATCTGGCGGCGTGGCTCTCCCACTGGCAAAAAATCTAGAATCATTGTAACGGATATTTAATTGTTTTTGGTTTTTCCAAGGGCATTATGTAAAATATATTGTCGCAGAATGCTGGAAACTATGAGAAATAATTAAGTAATGAAGTGACTTTTGAAGTTAGGTTGTTGATGGAGAGTTAGGTATTGTTTGAAAGTTCGAAGTGCCAATGCCGTCCGATGCCGGTTTCGTCAGATTCAAAGCCCAGTTTCAATTTTAATTGAGAACGTACACTTCACAAATTGTTGACAACGAATAAAAAAAATAAAACAAGTGATTTATTGATACTTTTAGTGGGCCTTTTTCATTTGTGGGGAACTTAGCAAGATTTCCTTTGAAACAGCCGGAGTTCGGATGAATTTAAGTTATGTTGACGTTCGGTCTGGGGAAAACTTTGTTCTCAAAACACTGACGCCGAGTGACGGGCATGCAGTCTTGCAGTAAAATTTTACAGAAACAGACATGCACGCGAACAGCGATATTCATGTATTTCCTCGATTTTTCTTCACAAGTTCACTGGCTCTAGTCTATGAACTATTTTTACCAGTGATACAATACAATTTCAGTTTAAGACTGTCAGAATTACAGTGTAGCGGCCAGCCAATTTTGTGATCCGACGTGTTCTCCTAAAGGCTAAATACCAGAACCACTCAGCATTTAAATTACACTTCCTCTGTATTTTAGTAAACAATGTTTTAATTCCTGGATGCTTTAGACTTTGCAACCAGAATAGAACCGAATTCCTCTTCAAACTAGTCAATGTTGCCCTCCTCGTCTGACCAACATCTGGAGGTGGGGATTCTGATATTTGGTACCTATGTTTAAAAACTTTTAAATTAAAAAGCCAGGACCGGTAAGCCTAAATACCAACCTCCCCAGAACCGACCCCTAAATAACATTTGCACACCGATTCCAGAGAAAATATTTCATTTCTACTAATTCTAACTTGTTTTAGCATTCAAAAGGAAAGTGAAATTGAATTTATTACAAAATGTGAATGCATTTCTGTCTGTCTGTCTGTCCATCCATCCATCCATCAGTGAGTTTGACAACTCATAGCCTGGACGATTCGTACCTCTGGCAATTGGTACCTTTTGCTGGACAATCCATACCCCGATGTGTGGACAATTTGTACCTTTTCCCAGGACAATTTGTACCTTCTGTCTAGACGATTCGTACCCCTCCTCTGGGCAGTATCTGACAGTTCGTACCCCCCTCTGGACAATTTGTATCCTCTTCTGCAAATTCATACCCTGCTTAATTAACCCCCTCTGAAAACTTATACATAGAGATGGGGTTGGGAGAGGATTATAAAGTTGGAGAAAGGATAAAAAAGGCGATGTCATTTCTATTATTTTAAAAAGACACAGAATATCAAATTTCATGACTTTATAAAGTAAAAAGCAAGTAGACACTTAAAAGATTCAACATCACAATGGCAAAAAGAAAATGCTCTATTGAGGGAGCTCAGAATTAAAAATGCCAAAAAGAAAATGCTCAATTGAGGGAGCTCAGAATTAAATTAATTAAATTATTAAGGCAGCATGCTCTTTAACTTATTATTTGGGGCGTCATAAAATTATTTATTGTTAGATCTTCATCAAATTAAAGAATTATAGTGGCTTCATTAAAAAAAT
Organism: Pictodentalium vernedei; assembly: GCA_031216915.1. Lineage (NCBI taxonomy): Eukaryota > Metazoa > Mollusca > Scaphopoda > Dentaliida > Dentaliidae > Pictodentalium > Pictodentalium vernedei. The sequence continues at coordinate 279,528,996 of CM062289.1, forward strand.
AGTGTTTTAAACTGTAACACTACATCCATTACTATCTACTATAAATTGTCTTTTACCATGTTCGGACCCGAAGTTGATAATACTAGAGATCGCCTTTTCACTTATGCTGTTAAGCGATGGTTCACCCATTGAAGTTTCATTTCTATTCATAAATCTTGTTTTGATTGGTTGTTTCATGCATATGTTTATGTTTGTATTACTATCACTTTGTCGACTTTTCATTTTCATTTCACTCAGCCAAAGCATGAGTCAAAAACATTTAAAATAGTTAATACACGAGACAGTTTAGTACACTTACTTAAGACAACTTGTACCAAAAAGGAGACAATTCATACCTTTTACTGGGACAATTCGTACCTTTTGTCTAGACAATTTGTACCTTATTGTCAAGACAATTCGTACCCTCTAATTGTGGTATGAAATTATGAATTGTCCAGGGTGCAAGTTGTCCAAGAACCGTCCATCACAGACAGTGATTCTTTGCTTTTCATTTGCCCGGTTGTACATGTACATTTTCAGAAGCTGGCTTCTGACTATTTTTCACACTATAACCCCCTCCACCTTACACACACACACATACACAACTATATTAAACATTAAAGAGCACTATCTTTTTGAAGCAAATCTCTGATTCATCCTCTCTGGAAAACATACATGGACATTATATTTTCCTTAATTTTACTCTTTTTATCAAAATGGGTTATGAGTGTCTGTAGGGATTAAATCCAAGGTTGTGAAAGTGCCTTTATGGGTACTTGCAGCATAAGCACCACACTACAGAATGAATATTTGATGGTTTTAGGCATTTTAATGGTGCTATGAGATGCCACATGAGCTGCACTGTCATGCTGTTAGAAAAAATCAATGTGTTATGTTTTGTCAGTGACATACCAATGACTCGAGATGCCTTAATTAAGAAATCTGAGTGATTTTTAAAAAAATTTTGTTTACAAAAATTGCTAAATATTCATCAAACACAATGTGAAATATCTTAAGAAGCCAGAATGTGATTTCAAAACTATCACAAATGGGAAATTTAATATCATAAGAGGTTTGTTTTGTGTCAACATCAAATAATTTATGAATTATATCATAGTTTTGGATGAAAGTGGGTATGATGCTGGGGGTCTAGGGGACACATTCAGGGCTATATTTTACCACATCAATATGTAGAAGAAAATTTGACATCATTTGTTAGGGTAAAATGGCACTGTCTAGTCTATTGACATTGGTGATTTATACAGCTGCAACCCCAGTTTTTAAAACAAAATTGACATTCATTTTGTTTTGTGTGGAGTGGAGGGGGGGGGGGGGGAGGTGGTGAACACCACTCTTTCTCTTGCAGTATGGTTAAATGCGACAGATTTTTCTCCAAACTATTGTCTGCTGATGCAGATGTTAGTTTTATTTTGGGGATTGGGGTAGTTTTACAAAGAAAGCAGTGAATTCTCATGCAGAAATGACTCTTTTATCAAATGAAAGGGGTAAAATGTATCTTTGGAATGATTAGAATGTAGGTTAAAATCCCCCCCCTGCAAAAAATCCCCCCAATCATTTTTACACACTTAGCAAAAATCCCTCCCCCCAGCTTTTGAGGGTAAGTACCACAATCTCCCACATTATTTTAAGAGCAGTTTTAAGAGCAGTACAAAAATCCTCCTCCAGGCCTTTTACACCAAAAGGTTAAAAGGCAGTCCAAGAGGATTGAAAAACTTATGTATTTAATTTGCAAATTACATAAACACTCATCACTATTTACAAGAAAAACATGCCTTATTAACTATTTATCAAGACAGTTATTTATTTATTTATTGGAGTTTAAGGACACTTTCAACAGCCAGTGTCACCTTGTGTCGGACAGTTTTTATGGGTGGAGGAAGCTAAAGTGCACTGAGAGAACCACTGGGCAACAGTGAGCAACTGCCCCGCATGCTAACTCCACACAAGCAAGGTTAGCATTGATTGACACAACAAGTGCTCGGCCTTGAGTGGTAAAAAGCTTTGGACATTTTAGTATGGCTTTAAATATACTTCTAACAAATTAGGGGGTGGGGGATTTTTGTTCACCATAAATTATTGGAGGGAGGAATTTCTGTTCACCTGAAAAAAACATGGGGGGGGGGGGGGGATTTTTTGCACATTGTTTGATAAATGATTGTGGGGGGGGGGGGGGGGGGAGGGGATTTTTGTCATGGAAAAGTTTTGTAGGTTACCCTTTAGAAGGTTTAGGGTTGATTATAGGAAATACATACATGTAAATATACATGTATTTTGGCTTCCAACACTGATTTAATTATTATTTTTGGGATATTACACGTATTTCACATTTAAATGTTCATTCGAGAACCACAGACCGAATAATACTGTTTTATTTTTGAAAAGTTATATTTTTGTCACAGTCAGCAATAAAGGCCATATATTCCCCAAAATAATGCAGTTAAATGCATCTTGAGCAAGTGTGGCATCCAGAACTGAGAAGCATACTATAACCTCCGGCAAATGCCAAATACAATGTAACCACCTACTTTACCCTATTAACACATTTAATTAAACCATGGTGTCCCCCTCATAGTACTTGTGATAGAGGGGATTCCAATTATATTCCAATCCTCTCCCAAATCAGCATCCAAACATATAGCCAGAAAACCCATATTTCACTTGTATTCATGTGTATAATAGTCTAGAAGTTTTCTCCATATTATGATAACCCTTTATCTGACATGAAAAGAAGATACCACTTTTGAATAACTAATTTGAAGTAATTTCTTTCCATTTTTTGTATCAAAAACATAGCTAAGACCCCACCCCCCTCACTGGAATGAGCTGAATGAGCACATTCCAATGAGGGGGTCATAAGCTATTGTTGTTGATGCCCCAAAAAAAAGCAAAAATAATTAACATTTAATGGCAATTTTGGTGAATGGTGCTAGCCGGTTTTTGGCCATTACATTGAGTGAATGATTAATAGAAGCTTTCTCCATATTATGGTGTTAACCCTTAACCTTACATGAAAAGAAGATAGCACTTTTGAAATAACTAATTTCTTTTCATTTTTTGGCGTCAAAAACATAGCTATGACCCCCCCCCCCCCCCCCCCCCACACACACACACACACTGGAATGAGCTGAA
>CM062289.1:280189433-280275805 GCA_031216915.1 Pictodentalium vernedei
AAAACTACTACTACTACTACCAATTGCACAAGGTGTGAAATGACATTTGAGTGGTGCGACAAAGCACAGAGCTGTCCTTCAAACCAAAATCTGTTTTAACACCTCTGCACATGACAAGCTTGAGAAAAAATAAGAGACAAATCAATATAATAATTACTTTTTATTAATTCAGTAAGCATAATTATAACCATATGTAAATAAAATCAATAGAAAATAATATTTTTTTTTATTTCCAATAATGACACGCCGATCGACAAGCCAGACCACCATACATCGTAACCCTAGCTCAAACATACCCCGAAATTTCGTATTATAATTTTTTTGTTTTGTCCCCCAACACGTGTCTTGAAACTCCAAAAAATAAAATAGGTCTTTCAGACAGGAGATTTTAGTTCCTCTATCGGAGATTTTCTGGCGACACCCCTGATTTTTGCGTGCAGCCAGCACATCAAAAATTTCAGTGTCTTGGCAGTGTAAGATTCAGTCATCCATACCATTCCTAAATGGTGAAGTAAATAGGCCTCCCCCTCCCCATCCCCGAAACGAGGCAATTGGACCCCAGACTCCCATAAACCCACACGCACAAATAGGCCTATATCATTGATTGATTGCCGATCTGCCCCCCCCCCCCCCCCCCCCCCCCCCCCATCTTGGTCAGTTTTCCTTGCTAGTACATGAAGGCGCTTCAATATATGGATTCCAAAGCGTCTTGGGCTGAAACGTCCCAGGGCCACCACAAGCATTCCTTTTTCGTTAATGTAGTTTATTTATGTTAATTCCACTCTCAACATTTACATTTTAACATTCCACTCTGAACTTAACTTTTAAAATCGTCAATCGGATTCCCTTCCTCCCCAACCCACAATTTATTCAAAATTCAATACCGGTAGCATGATTCTTCTCCGTCAATAGCTACAGTTAGGTAAAAGACCGTTGGGGAAATGTCCAGATATTGTTCTGGTCAAGTTATAATTTTTTCAACTCACATCCATGATTTCAGTGCGGTATAATATTTATTTTTTCGTAATTCCTCGAGTTCTAAATCGATTTTGATGAACAACATTACGAATCGCAATAGTTTTCAATAACCTTTTCAAATATTGAACTATCTTTTTAATATTACAAGTAAAAATAAAAGTAATATTTCACTGACTGTGAAAAAATTTGATCTAATTAAGAGCCGGTAACTGAGAGATCAAAAGATAAACCGACGTCAGCCGAACATCCCATCACACAGTTTGACATATTCATGCGATATTAAAAACACAATTCAAACTCCATATTTTGATCGTTTTTTCTGCCATATTAATGCTTTTTATTATCAAAAAACATGTATGGAGCATACGTATTCAATTTATACTTAAGTGCAATACCTAACAATCACTAAACAACAATGAACTGAAACTATTTTTGGTGGAAGAATAAACCTGATTACCGCACTTGCAAAAAACACAAGTTAATTATAGATAAATTGAAGTCACGTGGTGGGGTTTTGAGACCCCACCTCGTAGTGTAATTAGTGGGGTCTCAATTTCTGTGTTCATATGGGCAGCGTACACGACATGTTTATGTTGATGTGAATATATTTTTGTTTTCAAACATAATTTTCTGGTTTTATATTTGGCTCAGCAACAACAAATCAAATAAGAGTAGTTTGAACCGGTGGTGTTGTAATCTGTTGCTAAAACTTGTGTAACTTTCTACAGTTTCTGGATTCAACATTGCTCCTAAGGACTGTATCTCGCAATTATTACATTGTCATTTGAATATTTTCTTATGAACGTATTGAGTGTTATATATTACATCGCCTCGAAGTTCCAAAAAGAGATCTGCAATGTTTGCAGATTTCAAATCTTAGGAAATCAAAATGTTTCCCTACTTGGCCCAAGAATCACGTGATCATAACAATCATGTCATCCCAACACAATCTATATTTTGTTGTAATTCATTTTCCTCAAAGCATTGATGAAATGATGAATATGCATTCTCAGAGTGTGGAGTCTTTTATTTAAAACTCAGACATTTGAATTACTGATCTTTTCCTTGTTATTCTTGTCGGTTACTTATACGGCTGGCAATTTCTTTGGCATCAAAAGCAAAAAAATAATAAAATTTTTTGAAAAGGTGGATAAATTCAGGTTTTGTGTATTTTTTTCATTATTTTGGTTTATAATATGTTGCTATTTACTGCTTTAATTCATATTTAGGGCATTGTTGAAATTTTCAACAAAATGTCCAAAGTTATTTTGGACGACCACCTTATTACAGATCACTCAAATGTTTTCACAGGTTTTTGTTTATGTCGGAGCTGACACTGTCCCGATTCATTGCCTTTGTTCTCGAAGATATCCTTCATCACCAGATGTTGCAGAGTGTTGGGTGATAATTGTTGAATCCAGCATATGGTCTTAGAACTCTTCAAAATATATCACTTCTTTTAAACAAAGGAGTGACGTATTAACTATGTGACAAGGCTTTGCATTGCTTTAGCATTGCAAAGCAAGCCTTTTTGCACTCAAGGGACGAAACTCACCACCATCCATGCTATTCTGTAGATTATGAGGCATAAAACAAAAACAAAAAAACAAGAACATGAACTTTTGATGGCAAAGAAATAATTACAAAAAAAATAAAAAAATAAAATAAAAAACGGCCCTCCCACATGCAGTTTTGCAAAAAATGGTCTGAGAATTAGATCTACTTTGTGGGGCTTTATTGCTTTTCCTTCTATGAAGTTTTCTTGAAATGTGAGTTATTTATGTAATAACTTGAATAGTAATAATCAGATTTCAAGAAAGGTTGTAAGTAAGCTTTGTACTAATATATTTTTATACTGTAGCAATGACCTAGACTTAGCGGGTGCTAACTCTTAAATTCTAGGTCCAAACACAAATTTTGCCCCCCCCCTCCCCAATCCCCCAAATTTGCATCAAAATCAAAAAAATAGATGTCCTATGTGGTCCTCCATACTTTTATCCACTGCGCATGTGCAGTGTCAAGGAAGTACTGAAATTGGAGCAAAATCCTCACTCTTTGTGTGGCCCTTCAATCAGTAACATCTCACTGATATCTGTGCTTATAAGCTCAGTTAAAATGATGCCAGACACAAAATCATGAAAGAAATGGTGGATCTAAGGATGAAATAACAGGATGAGAGGAAGAAACAATGGAAGGATGTGTTGAGGGCTGTAACTTATAATTTTTAAGCAAAATTATTTCATGTTCCCTAATTTCGGGGCATGGGCCTGATGTTTACATTCTTGTTCTGAAATTTCCACAGTTTGTTCAGTGTTTCCTCTCTCCCTTTCCTTTATACCCCCCTTGTTATTCTCCCATGCTTTTGGCATAATTTTTGTAATTTTTTTACTGAAATTTCTTGGGAGTTTTGGCTTGGTAACAGAATGTTTATTCTGTTTTTCCCCATGATTACGTCCTAACCCTAGGGTGGTTAGGCATTTCGGTCATGCATCTACCATCCGATGTACTGCAGATTCTACTCAGGAAGCCTCTGTTTTACATGGATAGTGTTAAAATTGGTTACTGATTTCAGGCCATATTTTCAGTGCCTGGAGTCTTGTTTCCAGTTTTTATTCACTTTTGTTTACATTGACAACGGTTACTTCTGACAGTGATTCCTAGTCTTCTGTTTAGTTCTGCTCATAGTCTGATACATTAATATTGTCCATAAGTGTAACATTAATTTTTAGACATGTTTTAAAATTTTTGTCCACACTTAGGCTTTTTTGGGATCCATTTGGGCTCATCGTTCCCATTGGGAACTTGGGCTCATCTTGAAATTTTTTCAAAATTTTTTTTTTCTTTTGAATTATTTTTCAAAATGTTTGTAATGGATTATTATTATTATGTATCTTTGTTTTCAAGGGTTGGTGCGAGTACGATGATTGTTTAATATTTTTTAAAAAATGAAAGAATATTGTTCAATTGTAAATCGAGGAAGTCTCCTTCTGATTCTCATGTTCATTAGCTTAACTTGACATAGTCAAGATAAGCTGTTGCCATTACATCACACGTGCGGAAGTCTGTTAGTCTGTGAGTCTGTTCACATTTTCCTTTAGCACAGGCTACACCCCGCAGTTCTTGTCTGATCGTCACAAAATTTTATATGCAGGTTTGGGGTCATGTCTAGATGAGAACGTCCCCTTTTGGTTGCGATCGGGCAACCAGTATGGCTGCCCAAGCCCAAAATCCGAAAACCATTAGCACAGTCTACAGGTCGTATTTATGAAGGGATTTCATTGTAACTTGGTAGGATGCCTCTGTATAATGCCTAGATGAGAACGTCCCCTTTTGGGCATGATCTATCAACCGTGATGGCTGCCCAAGCCCGAAACCCAAAAACTTTTAGCACAGTCTGCAGGTCATGTTTAATATGGAGGGATTTTACTGTATCTTGGTAGGATGACTCCTTATGATATCTAGATGAGAATTCCCCCATTTAGGCATGATCTGCCAACCGTGACGACTGCCCGAGCCCAAAACTCGAAAACCTTTAGCACAGTCTACAGGTCATATTTATTGAGGAATTTCATTGTAACTTGGTGGGTTGACTTCATACAATGTCTAGAAGAGAAAGTCACCTTTTGGTCCTGATTGGGCAACTGTGACGGCTACAGGGGCCCGAAGCCCGAAAACCTTTAGCACAGTCTACAGGTCATATTTATGAAGGGATTTCATTGTAACTTGGTAGGATGACTCCAAATAATGTCTAGATGAGAACGTCCCATTTTGATTGCGATCATTCAGCCTTGATGGGTTCCCAAGCCCAAAAACCTTTAGCATAGGAAAAAAGTCATATTTATGGAAGGATTTCATTGTAACCTGTTATGTTGACTCCATATAATGCCTAGATGATGACATCCCCTTTTGGTCTTGATTGGTCAACTGTGATGGCTACAGGTGCCCGAAGCCCGAAAACCTTGAGCACAGTGTACAGGTCATTTAAAGGGATTTCAGTGTAACTTGGTGGGTTTGACTTCATATAATGTCTAGTTGAGAACGTCCCCTTTTGGACATGATTGGGCAACTGTGACAGCTACAGGGGGCCAAAGCCCGAAAACCTTTAGAACAGTCTACAGGTCATAATTATGAAGGGATTTCATTGTAGCTTGGTAAGATCACTCTAAATAATGTCTAGATGAGAGCGTCCCCTTTTGGTCGCGATCATCCAGCCTTGATGGCTGCCCGAGCCCAAAAACATTTAGCATAGTCTATAGGTCATATTTATGGAAGGATTTCATTGTAACTTGTTCGGTTGACTCCATATAATGCCTAGATGATGACATCCCCTTTTGGTCGTGATTGGTCAACTGTGATGGCTACAGGTGCCCGAAGCCCGAAAATCTTGAGCACAGTCCACATGTCATATTTATGAAGGGATTTCATTGTAACTTTGTAGAATCACTCCAGATGAGAATGTCCCCTTTTGGTTGCGATCATTCAACTATGATGATGGCTGCCCGAACCCAAAGCCCAAAAACTTTTAGCACAGTCTTCAGGTCATATTTATGAAGGGATTTCATTGTAACTTGGTAGGTTGACTTCATATAATGCCTAGATGAGAACAGCCCCTTTTGGACACCATTAGGCAACTATGGCAGCTACAGGGGCCTGAAGCCCCTAAAACCTTTAGCCCAGTCTACAGGTGATATTTATGAAGGGATTTCATTGTACCTTGGTAGGATGACTCCAAATAATGTCTAGATGAGAACGTCCCCTTTTGGTCGCGATCATTCAGACTTGATGGGTGCCCGAGCCCAAAAACCTTTAGCATTGTCTATAGGTATATTTATGGAAGGATTTCTTTGTAATGTGTTAGTTTGACTCCATATAATGCCTAGATGATGACATCCCCTTTTGGTCGTGATTGGTCAACTGTGACGGCTTCAGGGGCCCGAAGCTCAAAAACCTTGAGCACAGTTTACAGGTCATATTTATGAAGGGATTTCATTGTAACTTTGTAGGATCACTCCAGATGATGCCCAGATGAGAATGTCTCCTTTTGGTTGCGATCATTCAACCATGATGGCTGCCCGAGCCCAAAGCCCCAAAACCTTTAGCACAGTCTACAGGTCATATTTATGAAGGGATTTCATTGTAACTTGGTAGGTTGACTTCATATAATATCCAGATGAGAACGTCTCCTTTGGACGCAATTGGGAGACTGACGGCTACAGGGGCCCAAAGCCCAAAAACCTTTAGCACAGTCTACAGGCCATATTTATGAAGGGATTTCAATGTAACTTGATAGGATGACTCGTTTTGGAATAATTTCACTGTAACTTGGTAACTTTCGTTGATGTACGTTAACGGTGAGGGCCATATACATTAACTGTGAGGTCATATTAACCCACCCCTCATCTCTTTAGTACAGTGTACACCTCATTATGTCTCCCCTTCCCAGAAGGGAGACATATTGTTTTAGTGCATATTCTTCTTCTTCTTATACAAACTTTGTCCGGGCCATAACTTTTTTGTCTTTTGACCTACACCTTAGATACTTGGCATATGGATGTATCACCATGAGCCGGTATGCAGTGTACCATAGTGACCTTCATGTGACCTTGACCTTTGACCTGAAGGTCAGATTTATGTGTTTTTTTAAGGGAAACATCACACAAACTTTGTCCGGTCCATAACTTTTTTGTCTTTTGACCTACACCTTAGATACTTGGCATGTGGATGTATCACCATGAACTGGTGTGCAGTGTACCATAGTGACCTTCATGTGACCTAGACCTTTGACCTGAAGCTCAGATTTATGCACTTTTTTTAAGGGAAACTGTACTTCGAGTCAGGCTTTAGATATTTGGCATGTGGATGTATCACCATGAGCCGGTGTGTAGCATACCATTATGAACTTCATGTGACCTTGAACTTTGATCTGAAGGTCAGATTTGTGCTTTTTTCAAGGAAACTTTGTCTGGACCAAAACTTGTTTGTCTTTTGAGCCCGGCCATTGATATTTGGCACATGGATGTATCACCATGAGCCGGTGTGTTGCATACCATTGTGACCTTCATGTGACCTTGACCTCAAGCTCACATTTATGTACTTCAAATAGGGAGTAATTGTCCAGACCAGAATTTTTTTGTTTTTTTACCTAGGACTTGGTTATTTGACATGTGGATGTGTCACCATGAGACCGCATGTCGTCTACCTTGATGTGACCTTGACCTCTGACCTTAAGGTCAAATTTATGTAAATCAAACAGGGAATAATTATCCAGACCAGAACTTTTTTGTTTTTTGGCCTAGGACTTAGGTATTTGACATGTGGATGTATCGCAATTAGACCGCATGCCACATGTAATCATGACCTTCATGTGACCTTGACCTCATGGTCAAATTTATGTACTTTAAATAGGGAGTAATTGTCCAGACCAGATTTTTTTTTTATTGGACATGTGGATGTGTCACCATGAAACTGCATGTCCGCTAACTTGATGAACTGCATGTGACCTTGACCTCTGACCTCAAGGTCAAATTTATGTACTTCAAATAGGGAATAATTGTCCAGATCAGAACTTTTGTGTTTTTTGACCTAGGACTTAGATGATTGACATGTGGATGTATCACAATGAGACCACATGTCATCATGACCTTCATGTGACCTTGACCTCAAGGTCAAATCTATGTACTTTAAATAGGGAGTAATTGTCCAGACCAGAATTTTTTTTTTTGATATGTGGATATGTCACCATGAAATCGCATGTCCACTACCTTGATGAACTGCATGTGACCTTGACCTCTGACCTCAAAAGGAAGGGGTGACATATGTTTTAGTGTGCTAAAACACTTTCTAGTTTTTATCAAAAACATAGCATACAGGGAACAGAAATGAACATATTCCCAATTATCACAATTCTTGTCTTATTTCATAATCCTTTCATAAACATTGAACATTATCCCTTTCATCATACACAACACACAAGTTAAGCTACAGTGTCACTGACACTTTCATTGTATTTGCTGTAGTCTGTGTACTCACACTAATTCTTGCTCAATGTGTGCCAATTTCGGATGACAAACATTGGAGACATGTGTCACGGTATTTTGTTAGTGGTGAGAGGTCCAGGCTGGTCCTCTCTCTACAGGGTCACTCTAGTTTTTTCAGTCTCTTTTTCAAAGGAACAAGAACAGGGTGATGTTTCCGTGATGTCTTCAAAAGTGTGCTTCCGTCGTCGCAATAAAGAGCTAGCGGCAAAGTGCTCAAAAAAATGTGGCAAGTGCCTAAGAGGTCCCTAGTAGGATCGATGGTCACTTGTCGCCCGCTAGCTCCCCGGTGAAGCAATCATTCATGAGGTGGTTGTGATGCCGGGTTCGTCCTTTTTGGTCCAGGAGAGGAGAAGGAGTGTTGCGAGCACTATAATCTCGGATCACGCATACCCGGCGATGACGGATCGGAGGATGGAACGGAGGAAGCCAGTCAGTCCGGTAGCTAGCTCGTCCAGGTCTACCCGGACCGCGAGTGAGAGAGGCCCCTCTCTCTTACAACAACATCTGGGCCCAGATGTTGTTGTATGTAATGTTCGTCAGTCGGAGCATACGTCCACTCCTCCTGCTCGGGACGTTCCGTCGCATAGACAGTCCGACGCGGCTTGTCTATTGGCTTCCTCATCCTCACATCAGCACACACGACCGCACCTTGGCTATGTGACCGCAGATATCCAGCCTGCCTGCTTCACCGACCAGGGATTCCATGTCGACCAGGTCACGCCATCCGCTAGCCAAGGACACGAGGCCTTTCCAGTCGGGACATTCGCATATAAGAAGTATGCAGGAATTAATGTCCCAGGAGCTTCGAGCTGCTAATTACGTAAGACCGCGGCTCCACAGGCCTCCGTGACGGACTTGCTATCACAGATAGCTCAATTCATCACAGCATCCCAGCAGCCATCAAAAACTTTTTCAGAAAAGAAACTGTCTGAGGAAGCTGGGTCGGTTCACTCCCCTGCAGAGTCAGAAAGGGACAACCGAGATTCTCATGTGGTCCAGTCGGATGGTGAAAGGGAATCAGCGGAGCTGAAATTTTCCCTTTCCAAACAACTTAAAGTGGCCATTAGGGATGCCACGATTTTCAAATTTTGGAATCGACTAATCGGTCGTACTAATCGACGATTCGTCGATAGTCGTACCAGGTGACCCGAAAATATTGTGTGTAAACTTTGTCGTTAAAAAGATAGCCCGACACGGTCAGTAACAGACTGTCATCTCCCAATTCCCCATCTCTGAACTCATTCTTAAATTGTCACAAGAATGGATTCAGAGGGCTGTGGTGAGGGCGTACGGGGCAGTTGGGTATTAGGTAATAGGTAAATTGGATCGCAACACATCTGAAATTAAACATCATTATACCAGGCTATGGCTTCAGGAAATGAAAAATAGAAAAAAAAGTTTGTGTTCAACTTTACCTGCAAGGATGTGCATGTTCCATCCGTAATGATGGCATAATCCATCGTGTATATTTACTGAATATTAGTTCTATAATGAGTCCTGTTTTGCGCGAATACACTACAAACTGACCACTTCGAATTTCATAACAAATTGGGAATAAGTCCGAAGAACATGTAATACACTGGCATTATCACACAACCGCATTCACTTGCACAAGGCCGTGTCTGTCAAGTGATATCTGGCGGGAAGTTGGGAACATTTTGAAGAAGGGGCCGGTTAGAAATTATTATCTGCAATCTTATCAATGCGTCAACGCGAATCACAAAGTTTTGAACCGTACGCATTCAGAGAAATTATCTGTCATTACAGGTTTGCAGAATTCACGACCTGAGTTACATGCTGTTCTAAGTACAATGGGATTTCATTAATTTCCATTGCTCTTAAAACAGTATGATACTCAGGTTGTGTAATACTATTCGTGTGAATCGTGTCAGAGAAATACCGTTATTAATTTATCATTCATTAACGAATGGGACATGCCCCCGACGTGGGCGTTTTCGCCCGGGGATGTTTCGGCCACTATATAATAAAATAATGATATATTATTTTTTATTTATTGGTGTTTAACAAGTTCACATCATGAACATTGAACAGCCTAAAATTTCCTGACTGGGGTTGGGGCCTTGGGGGCTCTACTTGGGACTACCCCTTACTCTGGCCCGTCGGAACCACCAACATAGTCTAAAAAATACAGTTTACAGTCGCTCACTGGAATGAGTTTGTGGGGTTAGATTCAATGAGGGATAATGAGTTGAGCTCGTTACAAAACACGTCTGACAGCTCATCCCCCCTCATTAAAACAAACTCCACAAGTTCTTTTTAGTGAGGAATTGTAACTTCTGTGAGCCAAAAATGAATTTTCTGCAATAAAAATCTGTGTCTGACTCGCCTACTCCAAGTGACTTCTGTGTTGGGGACTTGGGTTTCGGCAATGGCTTTACCAGGTGGTTGAACTTGAAGTTTTGTTCTACGACTCCACATGCTCAGTGAAGTTAATGTACAAGTTGGACTTTGAATGCTAAATATTTAATAATTGTATAGTACAGTTCACTTAACAAAACTTAATGTCAGAATAGTCATTACTCATTAGCACTGCACTGATCTCTGATCACATGACAAAATGATCGGATAAAAATGGAAAAATGTTAACTTCTTTACAAGTTCTTTGAATGATTTATAGTTCCCAGCCTCTTACTGTCAGAATCTTAATTTGAAAATTGAAAATAAACAAATTAGAATTTTAATTTTACTTTAAAACTTAAACTCCTGTTTGGTAGTAAGTTAAGTAGCTTAAACAAAAAAAGTTGTTAATTGACACGTTGTGGCATGAGTTCAAAATTACTGGGTCACATATAGGTCCTAGACGTCACCTATCAACCTGGTACACATGCGATCATGCACCAATTATTACGTTCCCATTTTCTACCAGAATACTCAGAGTCAGAATAGAAATTTAATTAAGAAGGCCCATATTCTTAAGAAAAACCAACATATCCACAATGTCCGGCTTGAGGAGTGCACGCCTTGGTGAAACGATATTCCCAGAACAGGAAAATACGCGCTCAGATGGGGTCGACGTTGCCACCACGGCAAGATATTTTTTTGCCAGCTCAGACAATTTAGGATAACGATGCCAGTTAGACTTCCACCACGTTAGTGGACATTCATGAAAATCCAAAGCAAGTTCTTTGCGGAATTTTTCGAGCTCAGAACTCACATCATTTGAATCATTTCCCTGACTACGTTTTTTGGTAACCCCAAATATCAGCTCACTTGCAGAAACTTTTTGTTTCTTAGTTGCACCCCCTATGAATCCTGATGATGACGGGTCAGAAGAGACTTCAATATCTTGAATTTGTCTACTAGTAGCCTCAACCCCTCTTTGTTCTGCATCGCGTGAACTCACTGAGCTGTCAGAATCATGACTAGCACTACTAACTGGTCTAATTCGTTTGTACTCTTGTGTAAGTGCGTCTTTGGTTGTATCTAAAATAGTAGAATTGTTCAGAAATTTTAGGTCATGGTGTCGTGGGTCCAATGCTGACGCTAAGATATGAATTCCATCTGGTAAGAGTGTATCTGGTGCCAGTCTAAAACGGCGCTCCAGGTCTGTTCTAATTACCCCCTTAACAGCTGAGATCGTTTTAGAATCATTTTCAGGATCGGCCTTTAGTCGTTCACTCAAGCCAAACATTATTGGAAGTACGCTTGAAACACTCACAGTTTTCTCAGCAGAGAGAATTGTCGTGGCCGCTTCTAAAGGTTTCAAAATGGGTATCAAATCAACCATGAGCACCCACTGCTCATTGGTCATATCAAGTGTACGAGCATCTGATCGTTTCGTCACATTCTCATCAGACAGAACGGCAGAAACTGGCCATCTTAGTTCTGAAAGTCTTTCCAACATATGTAGGGAACTGTTCCAACGTGTTTTCACCTCTTGTATCAGTTTCTTTTTGGGCATGTTCATCTGTTCTTGGCGAACATAAAGCTCCTGCGTAGCACGTGCACTGTGGTTGAAATGCGCCACTAACCTACGACAGGCACCGAGCAGAATACTAATTTGACGCACATCCAAGCCTGCATTTACACAAAGCTGTAAGGTATGGGCAGCGCATGGAACACTGACGATTTCACGAAATACACTCTGACAGCTGACATTACTATGGCCACTAGTAATAGTAGCAGCTGCAGTAGCAGTAGCACTACTTGTACTTGCCAAACGAACACCTGTAGATTCTGTACTTGGTGTGTCACGGGTAGATACAAATGTTTGTGCTTTAAACACTGCTTTTGCCCTGAGTTTCTCATTGAGTAGTGGTAAACTCGCGACTGCATTGGACGCATTATCGTGAACAATTGCAACAACTGATGTCATAGGGATATTAAATTTTTCAAAGACTCCAATCAGTCGTTCTGCTATATTGTCTGCGGTATGCGACTCCGGCATTATTTCTGTAGACAAAACAAAACTTTCCAGTGTCCAGTTACTTGACATGAAATGTATTGTTGTCGTCATGTATGGGTCGTTTGTCCGACTTGTCCATATGTCTGTTGTGATGGAAAAACACTCTTTTTGTGCTGATGAATTGAGCAACTCAGTAATGCTATCCATGAGTAGCTGCTTGCATGCATCATACTTGTTTTCAATTAGTAGACGAACGTGCGTACGTCCGGGTACTTTGTAACTTGGTATCACACAGTTCATTAGTTCTTTAAACCCCTCACCTTCAACAGTACTCAGTGGCATCATGTCCTTTGCCACAAATGTGGCAATTTTATCATCAATCAGTGTCTTTCGGGAATCACTAATTTGTGAACATGAAGGCGTGAGCATCGATTTCAACGCAGGCTGTTTTGGGTCTGTAAAAGCTTTATTTCCATGGATGGCCGCCATGTGGTTTCTCATCACCGTTGTTGACCCATGGTATGAGAATGTTTTATAGCATAAAGTACAGGAAACTTTTTTATCTTCGTCCTTTTTAAAGTACTTCCACACATCCGATTGCTTTCTCCCTGACATTTTTTTTTCAGTTTTTTAACTTTTTTTTCGAATAATATAATAGGATTTAACAAAATGTAATGAGTCAAATGACAATGTTTTGGCACTTCAACGTCTCAATGAGATTGACAAACTAGTACTGCAATGTGATTGTGGCAGTCATTTGACAAGGCAGACGCTTTCCGTGCCCCTGACGGGGACGCGTGTTATGTCAAATGAAAGCCACGCCCATAGGCTGTATTTTTATGTACAACTAGCAATTCCATCCCAGTGAGTCCACACCAACACCCGCTTGCATTTGACCTGCCATTGGCGTACTGACAAATCAACAAAACAGTAAAAGCACCCCACACCTATACACAAACCTACAAGTTACAACACCCATTGGAACGAAAAGACCCCGTCAGTGTTTAAGGTCTGCCACAGGGAATGTTGAATGGTGATTAGACAGTGGGCGTGCTTCGTATACCAATCACACCAATGGACGGTCTGGACCAGTTCTACAGTCTGTATTACTATTTGTTCTGAATATTATTTTCTGTCTGCAAGTATCAAAACTTCAAAGGCAATTTAAATCATCGACATAAATTCACATAATTTGACAACACTGTACGTGTAGAACTAGGCCAGTGGTTCAATTAGAGGAAATCAATTTCAATAAACTTTGTCCCAGACAATCCCGATTAACAAAAATGTTTCTCAACTTTCTGGGATGTGGCAACTTCAAAGACAGCTATCAATCGACACCAGTTCAAATCAAAGAGTCGGCATGAATTGATGATTGAGACTTGTCTCTGTTGTTGATTGTTTCAGTTAAATTTGCGATATAGTTTCAGTTCAGTCAGTTGAAAACTTGAAATGCTTTGAGATAGCAACGATACCACACAGAAATCATGTTACAGAAATCGATGATTTCTTCTTCACTGAACGTTAGTTAACCCTTTATTTTCAACTCTTAGTGATGACAACGATGTGATATGACCCTGGAGTGTCCTGGAGACCTGCCCCCCCCCCCCCCCTTCTCTTGCGCTTACTTATTTATATGCGTTTTAGAACACATTCAGATTGATTCTGTTACAGACTAGCAGCCACAAACCTAACTTGGAACAATTAACTAGAAAACAGTGGCTTCTACATTTTCCCCCCGATAGTCGACTCCAAAAAAAATCGTCGACACGGCCGTGAATCGACAGTGAGTCGACTAATCGACGAATCGTGGCATCCCTAGTGGCCATAGATTTCATCCGGCAACACCTTTCAGAAGTTGTTTCTCCAGACCAAAATTCAGCGTTACCTGATAAGAGACTGATAGCATCACTGGACACAGACTTATTCGGCCGGAATAGGAACATTGTACCTGAGTTTCCGACCCAGTCCAATAACGTCACGCGGACATTTGAACTTCTTAATGACGCTATATTCAAGCTAGCCTCTAAGACTGGCAAATCCGGTTTCTTATCATCTCATGCTCTACAGCTGCCTTTCATCAATCATATAAATAGATTTGAAATGGCAGGACAGGGCGTACCGAGAGTTCCTCTGCGTTTAGACGACCAGGCAGACGACTTGGAGTTGTCATTGCCGGCGTCTATGTCGATTTATTCCAGTACACTGGTGACGACTATCTCGTCTAACAGAATCAGTTTAGATGCATTTTCTTATGCAGATCACCTTACCAGAGCGTTATCATTACGTTTCGAAGGAAAAGAATTCCAGGATGTTCAAACTTCCTTGAGAGTTCTTTCGAGGGCCATAGCATATTCTACGTATAACCCCGCCCTTTCAGTGGCAATCTGGAGTTAGTCAGACGTGATGCTGCCCTGGCTGCATCCACAAGAGTGGATAGTAAGGTGAAAAACTTTCTTCCAGTCGCTCCGGTTTCAGGAGAGCTTCTCTTTGACGGTAAGCTTTCTATAATCTTTGATCAGATATTTAAGAAAGCTTCGGATTCTCTGCTTTTAAATCCGCTTTGAAAAAATCGGACTCAGCAGAGAGGAGAGAGGCAGGCACTTCGGGGGCGAATACGTCCAAGGGAAATTCCTATAGAGGATCTAAGAAAGACTCTACGCCTTACTCCGGAGACCGTCAGAGTAGCGACTCAGGTAGGGGTCATAATGCTGGCCGAGATAACCGGTCAGATGCCCCTAGGTTGACCGGGCGAGGTGGAGGACGTGGTTTCTCCTCCCGCACGCCTCGCAGGGCCAGGAGATGATGGTCTAAACCTCTATTGCGTTCCAGTGGGCGGAAGGCTGTCGAGATTCTTAAGCAATTGGTTGTCAATTACGGACGACCCATGGGTGCAAGGGGTTATTTCCGAAGGTCTAAAACTGTCCTTCAAGGAAAAACCTCCATTAACTCGATGTCCACGTTGGACTCAGCTTCCGTCAAACGTTCAGAAGAGAGATTCGCTTCTATCAGAAGTTCAGTCTCTTCTGGACAAGAACGCTATAGACGTCGTAGAAAACCAGGAATCTCCAGGTTTCTACAGCCACCTGTTCCTGGTTCCAAAACCAGACAGCTCATTTCGTCCAGTTATAGATCTGAGCTGGATAAACAAGCTGATCGTGGCTCCAAAATTTTATATGGAGACCATCCGATCGGTCAGAGCGAGCATTCGAGTGAACAATTATGCTGCGAGCATAGTTCTCAAGGGTGCTTACTTTCACATCATGGTACATCCGGCGTTCAGAAAGTATCTTCACTTCGCTGTGCTAGGAGTCGTTTATCAGTTCCGAGCAATGTGCTTTGGTCTGAATCTAGCGCACCGGGCCTTCACTCAAATAATGAACTCGGTAATGACTCATTTCCGAGCTCATTCGTCTGTGGTAATGTCGGCCTACTTGGACAACATTCTTCAGAGGTACGGCAACAAGTTAACACTTCAGAACGATGTTCATAGTCTGCTTCAATTGCTCCAACGTCTCGGTTTCATAGTAAACGAAAAGAAGTCGGATCTAGTGTCATCCAAGTCATTCACCCACCTGGGAATGAGCTTCGAGACGCACAACAATCTCGTTCATCTGCCGTTAACCAGAGCTAAATCAGTCAGTTGTTACGCTCGCTTTTGTCTTCACTCAGATGTAGTAACAGCGAGAGAATTCATGAGACTGACAGGTTTGTGCAGAGCCGCTGCGGATCTTATTCCGATGGGGCGGCTACGCACTCATCCACTCCAGATATTTTTTACTCAGAATTGGAGTGTGAAGACTCATTCGCTCGAAACGAACATCATCTTGTCGAATCATGTGAAACAAGAGATTCAGACTTGGGCAGATATTCAGTGGTTAACTCAGGGAGTACCCCTGCAACTGCCGGATCCAATTTTTACGATAATGACGGATGCGAGTCAAACAGGTTGGGGCGCAACTTTGAGCCCATTAGATTCAAGGTGCCAGGGTCTTTGGGATCTGCAGTTCCTAAACAAGCACATAAACATCAAAGAGATGATGTCAATTTGGCTTGCGCTACGTCAGTGGATGAACATTATTCAGAATTCGCATGTTCAAATTCTGTCCGACAATTCAAAAGTAGTAGCATATATTCGGAACCAGGGAGCCACTCACTCCATTCCGTTGTTCAGTCTAACGGAAAGAATCCTTCTGTTTGTCCTAAAGCATCAAGTTCTTGTGTCAGTCCGTCATATTCTGGGTCGTCTGAACGTTCTAGCGGACTCCCTTTCTCGGAAAGGTCGTATGGTGCCGTCAGAATGGACTCTCAACAAACGAGTATTCAATCAGATTTGCTACCAATGGGATTGTCCTATGATAGACTTATTTGCGACACATCTCAACAATCAGTTGCAGACGTATGTGTCGTCATACCCAGATCCTCGAGCGTTTGCAGTAGACGCCCTCTTGATCTCTTGGGACGGAATGATAGGATACGCATATTCTCCAGCTCCGTTGATTCAACAGATATTGCTAAAAGCAAGCAATCTCACTGCAAGATTCTGTTGGTAGCATCTCTGTCACCCCAGAGACCATGGATAAATCTACTCAGGTGTCTGTTGTGGGACATTACGCGGAAGCTTTCTCCACGGGAGGACCTTCTTTCGCAGGGGAAATCGCGTACACTGCATCACAACCCGCAAGGTCTCAACCTTCACGTATTTCCGTTGTGTGGTCCTTCTTGCACTGCAAGCATTTTACAGGACGAGCAGTGGACGCAATTTCTAACTGTAGGAGGACCTCCTCTTCGCTAAATTATGCTGCTAAGTGGAAGGTTTTCTCTCGATGGTGTAGGGATCATTCTGTTGATATCTATGATCCCTCCATTCCAGACATTGCTAATTTTCTGGTCTACTTGTTTGACAAGATCAAACTGCAGCCAATAACTATGAAGGGTTATAGGTCTATGCTATCAGATACCTATGCTCATCATGATAGCTTACAGATTGGATCTAATGTCTCTTTATCTAAGTTAGTGAAAAACTTTTCGATAAATAGACCTAGAACCCTTAGGTTAATTCCTAAGTGGAATTTAGCTTGGGTTCTTCTGAAGCTAAAAGAAGCGCCATTTGAACCTCTTGATACAGTGGATTTCAAATACTTATCTTATAAGACAGCTTTTCTCTTAGCCTTCTCTTCTGCTAGAAGAGTTAATGAGCTTCATGCACTATCTGTTTATGATTCTCACTATCGTAGTGTTGGTAATACTATTACATTGACTACTAATGTTGGATTTTTGGCTAAGAATCAGGCTCCTAATAAGTACCCTGAACGTATTGTTATTAAGGCTCTTCCGTCTTCAGACGGTCATAGGCCTTCGCTTTGACCAGTTAGAGCTATGCGTATTTACAAATGTAGATCTGAGTTTATCAGAAAGGGACGTAAGCGTTTCTTTCTGTCTTTGCTGCCTAATAGAAAGGACATTACGGTCTATTCTATTGCAAGGTGGATTCAATTAACTATCCGTACTGCTTTAATAAATTATCTTCATCTCAGCAGCCTGTGCTTAAGATTTCGGCGCATGAAGTAAGAGCGCTGTCTACATCTTGGGCTTATGCTAATAGTGTTTCTATTACTGATTTGATGAAGGCTGCATATTGGTCTCAGCCTTCCACATTCACAAATTTTTATCTTAGAAATATTGAGTCCATTTCTGGCAACCTGCGTTGTTTAGGTCCATTATCTGTTGCTCAGAATGTCGTCCACTAAACAGTTGCAACTATAGTTATGCAAGCTTTCTGTTCTGGCATTGTCTCTGTCATGCTGCCCTCTTCGTTCTGGGGTATTTGACCCAGAGCAAGGGGAAGGGGGTGGGGGGAATGGTGTTCCCTTATATCACCTGCTTATAGTGAAAAGCAAGGGAAAACCTCCTCTGGAGTCAGTAATTCCAAGTCGGTGCCAGGATGGTTTTAAAGTGTAAAGCTAATGTCTATCTCATTTATGTAATATTTTTAAAGTGTAGCTCGGTGTGAAGCTTTTGTATATGTCACGTGTCATACGAGTGTTAATATACAATCCTCGTACACTTTTAAATGAGTATAAAGAGTCTCAATCTCTGGACTATGTTTATTTATTGGCTTTCCTTTAATAATTAGTATTATACTGGATGTTAATAGAGATCATCGATGTTATTGTGCTCAATTACGGAATGGTATTGTGTCTTTCTTTTTTGGTATAAACAAGAAAGATACATGTAAAGCCTGTTCTCCTCTTCTTGAGGGGATAATTCTGTTTACATGTAATTGAGTCTATTGGATTATCCTTTTTGTTCTAGGCCCTCCATTTTTAGCTCAACTTTGACGAAGTCAAATTTGAGCTATTGTCATGGCCCGTCGTCCGTCTGTCCGTCCGTCCGTCTGTCCATCTGTCCGTACGTCAAAAATTGGCTATGGCTCGGGCTAGAGGTCGTATTTATGAACCGATCTTTACGAAACTTCTTGTGTACCTTTGTTATGACCCTGGGACGGGAACGAGTGTTTTTAGGTGTGGTCCGAAATTCAAGATGGCTGCCAGCCACCATTTTGTACCGACGATGCAGAAATCTATTTTTTGTACAGAACTTCCATATGAAAGCTATGATTTGAATAATTTTTTGTATAAATGTTTAGTACCATGGGATACATCACATATAATACGGGTTTTTTTCTCGTGCGTAAATTATGCACATTAGACTAACTTTGATGTTTTTTGGTGTTACTTTCAGCACTGTAAGTGCAAATGCCAATACGGCTCGGGCTAGAGACCGTATTTATGAACCGATCTTTACGAAACTCCATGGGTACCTTTGTTATCACTGTGGGACGAGAATGAGTGTTTTTGGGTCCGGTCCGAAATTCAAGATGGCCGATGGCAGCCATTTTGTACAAAATTTGGTGCAATCAGATTTTTCCACAGAACTTCCAGATGAAAGCGCTGATTTGAATAATTTTTTGTGTGAATGTTTAGTACCATGGGATACATCACATATAATACAGGTTTTTTTCTCGTGCAGAAATTATGCAAATTAGATGAACTTTGATTTTTTCAGTGCTACTTACACACAGTAAGTACACATGTCAATACGGCTCGGGCTAGAGTCTGTATTTATGAACCGATCTTCACGAAACGTCTTGGGTACCTTTGTTATCACCTTGGGACGAGAACGAGTGTTTCTGGGTGCGGTCCAAAATTCAAGATGGCTTCCAGTGGCCATTTTGTACCGAAATTAGGTCTAATCAGTTTTTTGTACACAACTTCTATACGGCTCAGGCTAGAGGCTGTATTTATGAACCGATCTTTACGAAACTTCTTGGGTACCTTTGTTATCACCATGGGATGAGAACGAGTGTTTGTGGGTGTGGTCCGAAATTCAAGATGGCCACTAGCAGCCATTTTGTACCAAAATTAGTGCAATCAGTCTTTTGTACAGAACTTCTGGATGAAAGTTTTGATTTGAATAAATTTTTGTATGAAAGTTTAGTAACATGGAATACATCACATATAGTACGGGTTTCTTTCTCGTGCAGAAATTATGCAAATTAGATGAACTTTGATTTATTCAGTGCTACTTATACACTGTAAGTGCACATGTCAATATGGCTAGGGCAAGAGGCTGTATTTATGAACCGATCTTCACAAAACTTCTTGGGTACCTTTGTTATCACCTTGGGACGAGAACGAGTGTTTCTGGGTGCGGTCCAGAATTCAAGATGGCTGCCAGTGGCCATTTTGTACCGAAATCAGGTCCAATCAGTTTTTTGTCACAACTTCTACACAGCTCATATTTGTGAACTGATCTTCACGAAACTTCTTGGGTACCTTTGTTTTCACCTTGGGACAGGAATGAGTGTGTTTTGTGGTGCCTTTGTTATCACTGTGCTATGAGAACAAATATTTTGGGGTTCAGTCACACCCACTCTGGGACTCAAAGATTTCTTTTCTAGTTTAGCATCTGACTGTCACCCACCTTTACAATACTTCACCTATACATTTGTTACAGGCAACGGTAAGTATTTATGTACAGACCGTTACAATACTTTATATGTACCTTTGTTATCAGGTCATTACCTAGATGTTTGTCATTGCTGTGTCACATACTTTACATGTACATGTCTTTGTCTTCACAAGTTGAGCTACAGTGTCATTGACACTTTCATTTTTTCTATTCAGCTAAGTCTGGGTCATTGGTACAGTATAAAAATGTTAAAAAATTTATAGTAATTTATATATTTTTTTATACTTACCAATGACCCAGACGGGGATGGCCCTCCCATGAGTTGGGAACTCATACCTCCCCACTGATTACATAACACTTACCAGGCACTGGTTGTAAGAATTAGGATTTGGCTCCAATTTCGGTACTTCCTTGACACTGCGCATATGCAGTGGATAAAAGTATGGAGGACCACATAGGACATCTATTTTTTGGATTTTGATGCAAATTTTTTTTGGGGGGGGGGGGGGTGGTGCAAAATTTGTGTTTGGCTCTAGAATTTAAGAGTTAGCACCAGCTAAGTCTGGGTCATTGGTAAGTATAAAAAATATTTAAATTACTATAAATTTTTTAACTTTTTTAACAAGTGAACCCTTTACCCAATGCAAAGGCCAAAACCGGCCAGCGCTATTCTCAAAAATCGCCAATTAATTTCTTACCAACCTACCTTACAATTGTTTACTACCGGCTTGCACTACAGTGGAAGACCCTTACTCGGATAAAATATTTTCTATTTTAATCTTTCCCAAGAGATTTGGGAAAGAAAAGTGGTGTAAAAAAAAAAAGCCAAAACTGGGTCGAGCGCCATCGGCGCACACCCAGTAAGGGACGCTCTTCTCTTAGTACAATTCCACGACTTCCGTTAACCAGTGCGCAAGCAGTCATCAAACCGTTCTTCTTTGTCCACGCAACGTGGTTGACATGTCGCCATCTTTTCATTATGATACAGTGATAATTCAACTCGTCGATAATGGTTTTTCTGTGACTGGATTATGGATCTGAAGATCGTTTAATAACAGGACTGTGTTTTATATATTCTCGTTAATATTTTCAACCACATTCTCATTGTATTTTATTTATATATTCCATTTTCACGAATGTTTTTTTTTGACATCGTAGTAATGCGGTTCGGCAATTAAATTTTTCAGTTGATAAATTTTTATTGTTATTGGAGTTAGGTGTCAATGAGGGACTGTCTGGACAGGATTTCTTCACTCTGTTGAGGGCTGAATGTCTGTTTTTTAGGTCCCTGTCGGCCATCTGGGTTGTGTCGTGTACCCACCGGTTATTTTTTCTGCCACCTTCTCTCGTAGTTGAGGGTGTTCTTCTCTCTGTATCTGTTGAGTTCACGTTTTTAGCTCACCTGACTGAAAGTCAGGGTGAGCTTTTCTTATCACTCTTCATCCGTTGTCCGTCGTCCGTCATCCTGCGTGAAGGTGGTGTTTGAGCCTCTTCCTCCTAAACCACTGGCCACATTTTAATTAAATTTCATGTAAGTAGTGGTTATATAGGAGCATTTTGATTTTTATCCAAATTAGGTTTCGGCTCATATTGAGCAGAGGTGTGGGGAAAAAATGGCCAAATTTTTTGAAAATCTTCTTCTAATGAACCACCAGGAGCAGAGACTTGATATGTGGTATACAGAGTCCTTTTGAGGTTTAGAATCAATTTTGTTCAAGAGAAGTTTGTCGGGCATTATTTGTCTTCGTTATGGGAGGGGCAAAAATTATGGACTCGCCTAAAATTTCTATTTTCAGAACCGTGAGGTCGATTTGAACCAAATTTGATATGAGATGATAATGGGTCATAAGTAGTTGATTGATGCAAAAAATTGTTTTCTCATTGCCCCGTGGGAACCTCAGGAGCTAAAAATAGGAAAAACCTTAAAACTGCCACATCTCCAAAACTACACGTCACAGAGAATTCTTGTTTTGTATAAAGCTTACTTTTATCCAGTAGAATAGACTGGTTAAAAAAAAAATCCTATCAGTTTGATCACAAGGTACTTTTTTCAGGACTTTGAAAAAGTGATGAATCAGCACTTTTTAACACTGGACAAGGGGAAAAAGATTAAAAAATCTTCTCCAGATCCAGCAGGCAGAATCTTTTGATATTTGGTATGCAACATTGTGGGGTGGATCTGATTCAAGTTTGTTCAAATCGGCCCCTGGATTCATATTTAGGCTCACTATAGAAACCTGAATTCGAACTTAGTGCATTTCAGGCAAATTTCTTAAAAAATCTTCTTCTCCAGATCCAGCAGGCAGAATCTTTTGATATTTGGTATGCAACATTGTGGGATGGATCTGATTCAAGTTGTTCAAATCGGCCCCCTGGATTCATATTTGGGCTCACTATAGAAGCTCGAATTCAAACTCAGTGCATTTCAGGCAAATTTCTTCAAAAATCTTCTTCTCCAGATCCAGCAGGCAGAATCATTTGATCTTTGGTATGCGACATTGTGGGGTGGATCTGATTCAAGTTTGTTCAAATCGGCTCCCTGGATTCATATTTGGGCTCACTATAGAAGCCCGAATTTCAACTTAGTGCATTTCAGTCAAATTTCTTAAAAAATCTTCTTCTCCAGATAGAGCAGGCAGAATCTTTTGATATTTGGTATGCAACATTGTGGGGTGGATCTGATTCAAGTTTGTTCAAATCGGCTCCCTGGATTCATATTTGGGCTCACTATAGAAGCCCGAATTCGAACTTAGTGCATTTCAATCAAATTTCTTAAAAAATCTTCTTCTCCAGATCCAGCAGGCAGAATCTTTTGATATTTGGTATGCAACATTGTGGGATGGATCTGATTCAAGTTTGTTCAAATCGGCTCCCTAGGTTCATATTTGGGTTCACTATAGAAGCTCGAATTCGAACTTAGTGCATTTCAGGCAAATTTCTTAAAAAATCTTCTTCTCCAGATCCAGCAGGCAGAATCTTTTGATATTTGGTATGCAACATTGTGGGGTGGATCTGATTCAAGTTTGTACAAATTGGCCCCCTGGGTTGATATTTGGGCTCAGTATAGGAGCCCGAATTTCAACTTAGTGCATTTTAGGCAAATTTCTTTAAAAATCTTCTTAAAATCCAGCAGGCAGAATCTTTTGTGATTGGTTATGCAGCATGCTAAGGAGTGTGAGATTCAAGTTTGTTCAAGCCAAGTCCCTGGGTTCATAATTGGGCTCCCTGTGGAAGCCCAAATTGTAACTTAGTTCAATATGAGGAATTTTCTTTAAAAATCTTCTTCTTCAGATCCAGCAGTCGGAATGTTTTGATATTTGTTATGCAGCATCCTTAGGGGGGTGAGATTCAAGTTTGTTTAAGCCATGTCCCTGGGTTCATATTTGGGCTCACTATGGAAGCCCAAATGATAACTTAGTTCAAAATGAGGAATAGTTTTATTCTGTACCAATGACCCAGACTTAGATGCTGCTAACTCTAAAATATTTAGGGCCAAACGCAAATTTTACCCCCCAATCCCCAAAATTTGCATCTAAAACCAAAAATTACATGTCCTGTATGGTCCTCCATACTTTTACTCCACTGCGAGAGACTGCTCTTTCGGCTTCCTCATCCTCACGGCAGCACACGCGACCGCACCTTGGCTACGGGACCAGTTATATTCAACCAACATCGCCATCTGGTAGCCAAGGATACGAGGCCTTCACATTCCGGACGTTCGCATATAAGAAATATGCAGGAGTCAATGTCCAAGGAGCTTCCAGCGGCTAAATCCTTTAAGACCTCCGTTACGGACGTGATATCGCAGATAGCACAAATTATCGCAGCATTCCAGCAACCGACAGTAACTCTGTCGGAACAAGAATTATCCAAGGAAGCTGGGTTGGTACGTTCCGTTGCAGGTTCAGGAATGGACAACCAAGAATTACAAGTGGTCTGACAGGATGGCGAAAGGGATAAGGAGGAGTTGTATTTTTCCCTTTCGGAACAACATAATTGCAGTAGAGTGCATCCGGCATTATCTTCTGACGTTGTTCCTCCGGACCAAATATGCTGCGTTGCCTGATAAGAGACTGATAGCGCTAATGGACTCAGAATTCTTATCAGTTTAGGGACATCGTCCCTCAGTTTTCGACATAGTCCAGAAATGTCTCACGGACATTTGAACTATTGAATGACGCTATATATATAACTTGCTACCTAAACGGGCAGATCAGGTTTCTTATCGGCAAATGCTCTTCATCTGCCTTTCATCAATTCAAGGATTTTCGAAACGGCAGAACAGAGCATTTCGAGAGCTTCTCTGCGTCTAGACGACCAGGCCGAAGACCTAGTATTGTCTATACTGTCGTCTATGTCAGTTCCAACCACAATGTTGGAAATGACAATATCTTCTAGCAAGGTTAGCTTAGACGCATCATCGTACGCAGATCATCTTACCAGAGCATTATCATTACATCTCAAAGGAAAAGAATTCCAGGATGTACAACCTCCTTAAGAGTTCTTTCAAGGGCCTTAGTATTCTCCATGTATAACTCCGCCCTTTTAGTGGCGATATGGAGTTGGTTAGACGTGACTCGGCCCTGGCTACATCCACGTGTGTGGATAGTAAGGTGAAAAACTCTCTCAGAGTCGCTCCGGTCTCCGGAGAGTTTCCCTTCGACAGCAAGCTTTCCACATTCTATGATCAGATAACTAAGAAAGCTTCAGACTCTCTGCTATTTAAATCCGCTTCCATACAGTCGGATTCAGCGGAGGAAAGTAGGACAGACATTTATTGGGCGAATACGTCCAAGGGAAGTTCCTATAGAGGTTCCTATGTGTCCTCTACGTCTTACTCTAGAGACCGTCAGGGTAGCGACTCCGGTAGGGGCTGTAATACTGGCCGGGACATCTGGTCAGACGCCCCTAGGTCAACGGGGCGATGTGCGGGTCGTGGAGGACATGGTTTCTCTTTCTGCAAGCCTCG
This sequence comes from Pictodentalium vernedei, assembly GCA_031216915.1. Taxonomy (NCBI): domain Eukaryota; kingdom Metazoa; phylum Mollusca; class Scaphopoda; order Dentaliida; family Dentaliidae; genus Pictodentalium; species Pictodentalium vernedei. The sequence continues at coordinate 280,214,758 of CM062289.1, forward strand.
CAGGACCAGGAGGTAATGGTATTATCCTCTATCGTGTTCCAGTGAGCGGAAGACGGTTGAGTTTCTCAATCAATTGGGAGTAGATTACAGACGTCCTTTGGATTCTAGAGGTGATTTCGGAAGGACTAAATTGTCCTTCAAATGAAAACCTCCATTATCTCGAAGTCCAAGATGGACTCGGCTTCCGTCAAGTCTGCAAGAAGAGGCTCGCTTCCATCAAAAGGCCAGTCTCTTCTGGAATAATCGCGATAGAGATCGTAGAAATCCAGGAATTTCCAGGTTTCTACAGCCATCCTTTTCTGGTTCCAAAACCAGACGGCTCGTTCCATCCACTCATAAATCTGACCTGGATAAACAAGCTGATCGTGGCTCCAAGTTTCTATATGGAGACCATCCGATTGGTCAGAGCAAGTATTCGGGTGTACGATTATGCTACATGCATAGATCTTAAGATGCGTACTATCTCGTCATGGTACATTAGGCGTTCAGAAAGTATCTTCGCTTCCTCATCATAGGAGTCGTGTATCAGCTCCGAGCAGTGTTTTCGGTCTGAATCTAGACTCCTGGGCTTTCACTCGAATAATGAACTCGGTAATGACTCATTTCCGAGGTCATTCATCTACGATAACGTCGACCTACCTGGACGACATTCTTCAGAGGTACGGCAATGAGTTAGTGCTTCAGAACGATCTGCAGAATCTGCTTCTATTGATCCGACATCGGGGTTTCATAAGTAAACGAGGAGAAGTCGGATCTGGTATCGTCCAAGTCATTCACCCACCAGGGGATAAGCTTCGAGATGCACAGCATTCTTGTTCGTCTGCCGTTAACCAGAGCGAAATTAATCAGTTGTTATGCTCGCTATTGTCTTCACTCAGACAAGGTCTCAGCGTTGTGCGAAGCTGCCGCAATTTTATTCCGATGGGGCGGTTACGCACTTGTCCTCTCCAAATTTCTTCTGATCCAGAATTGGAGGGTGAAGATTCTTTTGCTCGATACTGACATCTTCTTGTCAAATCAAGTGAATAAGAGATTCAGACTTGGGCAGGTTTTCAGTGGTTAACTCAGGGAGTTCCACTGCAATTGCCGGATCCGAGTTTTACAGTTTTGACAGGTGCCAGTCAAACAGGTTGGGACGTATCATTGAGCCCAATGGATTTGAAGTGCCAGGATCTTTGGGATCCATAGTTCCTAATCAAGCACATAAACATCAAGAATGATGTCATTTTGGCTTGCGCTATGTCATTGGATGAACGTTCTTCACAATGCTCATGTGCTAATTCTGTCCAACAATTCGACGGTATTAGCGTATTTTCGGAACGAGAGAGGCACTCATTCCATTCTGTTATTCATGTTAACAGAATGAATCCTCCTGTTTGTACTAGAACATCAGTTCTCCTATCAGTCCATCATATTCCGGGTCGTCTGAACGTATTAGCGAACTCCCTTTCATGGAGGGGCCGCTTGTTGCCATCAGAATGGACTTTCAACAAACGAGTATTCAATCAGATTTGCTACCAAGGAGAGCGGCCAATGATTGACTTATTTGCACACATCTCAACAATCAGTTGCAGACGTATGTGTCACCATCTTCGGATCTTCAAGCTTTTGCAGTAGACGCTCTTTCGCTCTCGTGAGACGGAATAATAGGATATGCGTATCTTCCAGCGCCGTTGATTCAGCAGATATTGCTCAAGTTAAATAATCTCAATGCAAAATTCTGTTGTTAGCATCTCTATCTTCACAAAGACCATGGATTAATCCACTCAGGTGTCTGTTGTGGGACATGCCGTGGAAGCTTCCCCCACATTTCGGTCCATTCTGTGGCTAGATGGATTCAATTAACTATCAGTACTGCTTATGATAATATCTTCAATCAGCAGTCTGTGCTTTAGATTTAAGCTCATGAAGTAAGAGTTCTTTCTACATTATGGGCTTACGCTAATAATGTTGCTATTACAGATCTTATGAGGGCTGCATATTGGTCTTAGCCCTCCACTTTCACGAATTTGTATCTGAGAATATTGAGTCCATTTCTGCAGATCTGCATTGTTTAGGTCCGTTATTTTTCACTCAGAATGTCGTCCACTAAACAGTTGCAACTATATGTACGTAGGCTTTCGGTTCCGGCAGTGACTCTGTCCTGCTGCCCTCTTTGCTCTGGAGTATTTGATCCAGGGCAAGGGGAAGGGGGGTGGGGGGGTGTTCCATTAGGTCACCTGCTTTATAGTGTAAAGCAAGGGAATACCTCCCTTGGAGTCAGTAATTCCGAGTCGGTACCGGGATGGTTTTAAAGTGTAAAGCTAATGTTTACTCATCCATGTAATATTTTTAAAGTGTTGCTTGGTGTGAAGCATTTGTATATGTCGCGTGTTTATCGGGCGTTAATATACAATCCTCGGACACTTTTAAATGAGTATATAGAGTCTCATTTCTCTGGACTTCCTTTATTTATTGGCTTTCCTTTAAAAAATATTAGTATAAATGGTTATACTGGATGTTAATAGAGATCATTGATGTTATTGTGCTCAATTACAGAATGGTGTTGTGTCTTTCTTTTTTGATCTCTCCTTTTCTCCTTGAGGGGATAGTTCTGTTACATGTAATTGAGTCTATTGGATTTTCCTTTATGTCCTAGGCCCTCCAACCTTTTTACTATTCAGCTAAGTCTGGGTCATTGGTACAGTATAAAAAAAAAATGTATTGTAATTTATATATTTTTTATACTTACCAATGATCCAGACGGGGATGGCCCTCCCATGAGATGGGAACTCATACCTCCCCGCTGAGTACATAACGCTTACCAGGCACTGGTTGTAAGAATGACATTTGGTGCCAATTTCGAGACTTCTTTGACACTGCGCATGCGCAGTGGAGTAAAAGTATGGAGGACCATATAGGACATGTAATTTTCGGTTTTAGATGCAAATTTTGGGGTTTGGGGGGTAAAATTTGCATTTGACCCTAAATATTTTAGAGTTAGCACCAGCTAAGTCTGGGTCATTGGTAAGTATAAAAAATATATAAATTACAATAAATTCAAGTTTGTTAAAGCCAAGTCCCTGGGTTCATATTTGGGCTCCCTGTGGGAGCCAGAATTATAACTTGTTCAATATGAGGAATATTCTTTAAAAATCTCTTTTTTCAGATCCACCAGTCAGAATCTTTGGATATTTGGTGTAAGCTTTTCTTAGGAGAGGCAGATGCAACTTGTTGAAATCAATTCCCTGGGTTGATATTTAGTCTACCTTGTCAGGTGGGTGCCCTCAGGCCCCCTGGGGCCTCTTGTTCTTATACTGCTCTCACCTCTGTTATTTCCAGTTAGGTTCCTTTAGGGCAATTCCTTCTGTCCTCGCCTTTGGTGCGTTCTCGTGGCTGTTCCTCCCGCAACCATGGGGGTGGGGAACGCTGTTGTTTTGGGTCCTCCCGACTCGACCACATCTGGTGCGGGTTATACCCCCTCCATGGGGGATGTGCAGCTCCTCCCACACACACGGGGGGTGGGGAATGCTGTCGTTTTGGGGCCTCCTCACTCGACCATGTCTGGTGTGAGTTATACCCCCATCTGTGGGCGATGTGCAGCTCCTCCCGCACCCACGGGTGAGTGGGGAATGCTGTTGTTTCGGGACCTCCCGACTCAACCACGTCTGGTGAGAGTACTCCCCCTCCATTTGGGATGTGTAGCTCCTCCCGCACCCAGAGAGGGGGGGGGGGAGGATGCTGTCATTTCGGGGCCTCCCAACTCGACCACATCTGGTGAGAGTTATTCCCCATCCATGGGGTATGTGCAGTTGTTTTTACCATGGTGGATACTGTGGGAGCTGTTGGATTTCTGGTGAAGAGATGCCTGGTTCCCGGACTAGGCGCCCTCTCCAGTCGACATCTGAGGCTGTCACTAGGGTTCTGACTCCTCCTTTGGAGGCTGAGCTAGGTGGCTCTCTCCCCTTTTCCGCCAGTTCCAACAGCTCCCGTCATATCTGCTGCTACTGCTGTTCTGTCTACAACGTCATTGTCATTGGGCACCGTTTTTAGCCAGGCTCGGCTTATCCCTGCAAGGTCTGCAGGGATGTCTGTAGTGTGGTTGTGGGGTATCGGCCTCAGCCTTCCCCGACTTCAACTCGGCGAAGTCAGAAGTGGCTGACGACTGAACCCCCTGCTGTGTCCTCTCAACCGGTGAGCACAGTAGTTTTAAACCTGCAGGGGTCTGCAGCGGTGTCTGGTAGTGTAGGCGTGGGGTATCGGCCTCAGCCTTCCCTGACTTCAACTCGGCGAAGTTGGAAGTGGCTGCCGGCCGAACCCTCTACTGTGGTCTCTGCGCCGTCGAGTACCACAGTTTTGTCATTGGCATTTCCGTCCACTCATTCTGGTCACACGGCCAGTTTTGCAGGACCAATGCCTTCTGTGCAGCCTGGACCTTCTGCCCCGCAGAGGTCCGCGGCGACTCTCCTGAGTTCCGGCTATGTTGATCCTCGGGGTGTGTCGTACCCCTATACACGTCTGCCCTCAGATGTTTCGGCTGCTGCCCTTCGCCCCGCTTCGGGTGTATTGGAGGATCGTGACCCGTCGCTGGTTAAGAGGGTTAGGTGTGAAGCCACTTTGCTGGTTCGTCCCCATGTCGAACCGGCCGGTACGGGCAGTGATCTTAGGGAGGCCCTCTCCTTACCCACTCAGGTTCTGTCCAAGAGCCTTCCCATTGCTTCCAGCAAGGCAGCGAGTGGTTTCCAGGCGCCCCCTATGGCACCGCCTCCCGGGATTGGAAACAGGCCGCTTTCTGATCCCCCTGGTGTGCCTACGCCATGGGAGACGTCGGCTGGTTTGCCCACGATGGGCTATGTGTCTTCCTTGATGTCGAGAGCCAGCAGTCTTCTGACTTAGGGGCAGCTCTTGACTTTGTGTTTGGGTTCCTTCTAGATCTCAAACCATCAAATCAGCCGACAGTGTCAGCCAGGCCGCGATCATCGGTCGCGCGTCTACAGCCTCTGGAGCAACCTGCTTCTGGGCGTCTTCGACCATGCCAGTCAGTACAGGTGGTTGGAAGTATTTTCAGCCTTGGACTCTAAGCTGTGTTCCAAGGCTATGAAGGCTCCATTCTTCACCAGGGTTGACACCTTTTTGCATCTGGTGCATTATCGTTACTACGATTTCGCCAATCCGTCAATCTGCCAGACTTTGACGGTTTTGGATCAGGACTCCACTCTCCTCGGGCTTTCCAAGCTCAAGTCTGACATCATTCCTATGATGACTTTGGAGTCCATGTTGGGCTTATCGAGAGAAATGCTGGGTATGCTTTCTCTCTGCGATCATGTTGTCTCTGCCTTAGCTGCTTATCTGCCTCCAGATAGGTTTGACGATGTACAGGCTCCTTTGCGTGTGCTGTCTAAGGCTCTCATGCATCTTACTCACACGCATGCCTGTGACACGGCTATTTTGGAACTAGTTCGAAGGGACTCTGTGCTGGACACAGCCCGATCCCTTCCTGAGGGGCAGTGCACTGCTCTTCGATCTACTTCTTTGGCAGGTCCGCTACTGTTCCATGGTTCTGTGTCGACAGTCTGGGATGACATCCTACGTCATTCCAAAGATCAGCTGCTGCTTCATCAGCTTGATCAGTTGTCTAGGGGAGGCAGGGGCCATTCAAAGCCTAACAAGTACCCTTCTGCTTCCTCTGCGAAGCAAAGGGTTGACCCTTCTGCCACCGCTTCTACTTCTTACTCACGGGGTAAGGGTAAGCGGCGGCAGGCTAGAGGGAAGTCTCAGGATTCTTCATTCAGTAGAGGAGGTGGTTTCTCCTCTCGCGGGCCTCATCAGGGCTCGAACTGAAGATCCTCACCTCGATTCGTCACAGGTTGGAGGAAGGATAGCAGAGTTCGCAGACCATTGGGCTACCATCACATCCGATCCTTGGGTGTTAGATGTTGTTCGGTCCGGACTACGAATATCCTTCTGGAGGCACCCCACTCTGTCCAGAGTGCCTCTTCCAAACACAGTTCCTTCAGACGTTTTACGTCGGGAACTTTTGTCCACGGAGATAGACAATCTCCTGGCAAAGGGGGCGATCGAGGTCGTCAAGAACATTCAGTCAGTGGGGTTTTATTCCCGCCTGTTCTTGGTGGTGCAGAAGGACGTTCTGCCGTTCCATTCACCAAGGAGATTTTGCTTCCAGCATCGACCTGCGGGACACTTACTTTCACGTTCCGATTCATTGGGCATCACGGAAGTATCTCAGGTTCACTTTTCTGGGGCGAGTTTACCAGTTCAAGGCCATGTCTTTCAGCCTCAACCTGGCTCCTTGGGCCTTCACCCGAGTGATGTCGCATGTGATAGCCTTCCATCGCACACAGTTCAGGGTGACTACTTCGGCATATCTAGACGATATCCTCCAGATGCATTCCAATACTGCCTTACTGGAGTTGGATGTCGACACTCTGTTGAGTTTGCTCACGTCACTAGGATTCCAAGTCAACGAGGAGAATTCGGATCTGGTCCCTTTGTCATCTGGGGATGGCCTTCCGCACTCAGTTCAATACGGTGGCGGGTCCCCAGGCCAGGGCTGTGATTCTCTCAGCTTTTGCTCTGACTCTGTCCCAATCCACGTCCGTGACAGCACGGGGTATTCTCCACCTGCACGGTCGCTGAGGTTCAGTGACGGATCTCATTCCTCTAGGTCGGCTGCATGTGAGACTTCTCCAACACTTTCTGCTCAGTCGTTGGAGGCCGAATGTCGATTCTCTGGATCTGGTGCTTCTGTTACCAGAATCTCTTCATCCTTACCTTCTCCACTGGACGGATGTTCAGTGGATCACGCAGGGTGTCCCATTGGACTTACCCATGTCCGATCGTGTTCTGACGGCAGATGCCAGCAATCACGGATGGGGTGCGACGTTGGATCCTCTAGGTCTTTCCCTTCACGGGATGTGGGACCAGGATCAGGCATCTCTACACATCAACCAGAAAGAGCTTCTTGCTCATCTTCTGAGTTTCAGGCAGTGTATCCCTCACCTGTCGAATCGCCAGGTCCTTCTGTTGTCCAACTATTCGACAGTGGTTGCTTACATTCGGAACCAGGGTGGCACGCACTCGGTTCCAATGTACGAATTGGCTCGGGATCTTCTACTGCTCACTCAATGCTGAGGTGGTTGTTCGTCACATTCCCTGTTGTCTGAATGTCCTAGCCGACTCCCTGTCCTGACGGGGCATATTCTTTTCCACCGAGTGGATGCTCCACATGGCGGTGTTCCATCAATCTCTTTACAACTCGTTGGAACCATCAGGTGGACACTTTCGTGTCCCCGTGTCCAGATGCTCTGGCTTTCGCCGTGGACGCTTTGTCCCTCCTTTGGGACGGTCTTGTTGGCTACGCCTTCCTGCTGGTTCCGATTCTGCCTCAGGTTCTAGCCCAGATATGAACCTGCAGTCGTTGAATCCTTCAATCACACCCCTGTCTCCTCGGTGGGTGTGGATCAATCTGCTCCGCTCTCTGTTAGCGGTGGTTCCGGCATGTCTCCCTCTACATCGCGACTTTCTTCGCCAAAGTCGCCCGAGGAGGTTTCATGTTGATCCGACATCATTGTGCCTTTGCACATGTCTTTTATCGGGTGCTGTCTCCTCCGTAGTGGTTTTTAGAGACAAGCAGTGGAGTTGCTTTTCTTCTTCAAGGAGGCACTCACTCCACTGGTTTATCCTCTGTGGCTCAGTAGAAGGTTCTTCTGTCGATGGTGTGTGATCACTCTGTTGCTTCTGTCACTTCTTCGATCACACCAATGTGGAGTTTCTGGTCTATGTTTGTTTCTGGGGATCTCCAGCAATGGGTACACGTCCATGCTTCGGAAACCTTTTTCATATGTGGTACCGCATTGTTTGGACACTCATCCTTGCCTCTCCAAGCTTGTTCAGCTCTTTTCCTTGAAAAGGCCTAGGACTTTGCAATTTACTCCAAGTTGGACACTTTCTTGTGCGCTGCTCTGCTTGGGGGGGTGGGGGGAGGGGCGTTCGCGCCTTTATCCTGGATGGATATGCGTTTTCTCACATGCCAGATCTCTTCTGCATCCATTTCTCGATGGATTTGTCTTGCTATTCGTGCAGCTTCCGCTTGACTACCTACTGGCGATTGTATTACCAATTATTTTTTTCTGCCATGAGGTGCATGCATTGTCTTCCTCTCGGGGCTTTTACTAACTCTGTCATGTCGTCAGATGTTATACTGGCAGCCTACTTGAGAAATGCTACCTTCTCCATTTATCTGCAACAGTTGCAGGAGCCGACAGAGGACCTTTGTCCTACGGGCCCTCTTTTTTCGGCTCAGGCTGTTGTCTATCCCAGCCATTCAGATTTTACAGGGTCAGTTCCAGCTCCATGCTGTTACTGCCCTTTCTGTCTGTGCGTCGCACATCACCATACACCTCATCTTTTATTGTCTTTTACTAATGTTTGTTTTGCTATGGTTTGATAGGCCTAGGGATCTCTTCCTCTTTCCACGGTTCCAGTGCAATTGAGTTATGTGTGGGTTGGTTATGTGATTCCCTCCATCCTATTGTCTATTCAGCCTGTAGTAAACAATTGTAAGGTAGGTTGATAAGAAATATAAATTTTATAGTAAATTTCCTTTCTTATTATACCTACCGCAATTGTTTACATGGAGGCCCTCCCGTCTTCTTATTCGGGTAAGAATCCTTCCTTCCCGCTGATCACATACCTCCTATGTTGGCAGACTCAAAAGAATGGTTTGATGATTGCTTGCAACGGAAGTCATGGAATTGTACTAAGAGAAGAGCGTCCTTTACTGGGTGTGCGCCGATGGCGCTCGACCCAGTTTTGGCTTATTTTTTCATGGTGTTTTTACACCACTTTTCTTTCCCAAATCTCTTGGGAAAGATTAAAATAGAGAGTATTTTATCCAAGTTAGGGTCTTCCACTTAGTGCAAGCCTGTAGTAAACAATTGCGGTAGGTATAATAAGAAAGGAAATTTACTATAAAATTTATATTTTCATTATTTTTTCATTTTTTGTCTCAAAAACATAGGTTATGACCCCTTTTTGGAATAATAACTATGTGACAAGGCTTTGCAATGCTTTAGCATTGAAAAGCAAGCCTTTTTGCACTTAAGGGACGAAACACACCACTATCCATGCTATTCTGTAGATTATCAGGCCTAAAACAAAAACAAAAAAAACAAAAACATGGAACTTTTGATGGCAAAGAAATAATTACAAAAAGATTATAAAAATAAAATAAAAAACGGCCCTCCCACATGCAATTTGCAGAAATGGCCTGAGAATCAGATCTACTTTGTGGGGCTTTATTGCTTTTCCTTCTATGAAGTTTTCTTGAAATGTGAGTTATTTATGTAATAACTTGAATAGTAATAATCAGATTTCAAGAAAGTTTGTAATGAAGCTTTGTACTAATATTTTTTGAACAAGTGAACCCTTTACCCAATGCAACAGGCCCAAACCAGCCAGCACTATTCATAAAAATCTCCAATTAATTTTCATTATTTTTAGTCGAGTTGTGACGAAGTCAAACTCGACTTGTAGTTTGATGAATGGCGGGCGGGCAGGCGGGCGTAAACAATTGGTTTCTGGATGATAACTTGATAATGGTTCAACCCATGTTCATGAAACTTCATAGGTAGGTTGGTTTTGGTGAGAGGAAGAACCTCTCTACCTCTCTATTAATTTTAGACTTGCTTGGTCAAAGGTCAAGGTCACAGTGACCATGAACATAGTAAATTGTAAACAATTGGTTTCCGGATGATAACTTGACTATGGTTCAACCAACATTCATGAAACTTCATATGTAGGTTGGCCTTCATGAGAGGAAGAACCTTATGTATTTTGGACTCACTAGGTCAAAGGTCAAGGTCACAGTGACCCTGAACATAGTAAATCAAAACAATTGGTTTCCGGATGATAATTTGACAATGGTTCCACCTACGGTCATGAAACTTCATAGTTAGGTTGGCATCAGTGAGAGGAAGAACCCTATTTATTTTGGACTCGCTAGGTGAAAGGTCAAGGTCACAGTGACCTTCAACATAATAAATCGTAAACAGTTGGTTTCCGGATGATAACTTGATAATATTTCGACCTACGTTCATGAAACTTCATAGGTTGGCATCAGTGAGAGGAAGAACCCTATATATTTTGGACTTGCTAGGTCAAAGGTCAAGGTCACAGTGACCTTCAACATAGTAAATCATAAACAATTGGTTTCTGGATGATAACTTGATAATGGTTTGACCCACATTCATGAAACTTCATAGGTAGGTTGGCCTAGGTGAGTGGAAGACCCCTATTTATTTTGGACTCACTAGGTCAAAGGCCAAGGTCACAGTGACCTTGAACATAATAAATCATAAACAATTGGTTTCCAGATGATAATTTGACAATGGTTCCACCTGCGTTCATGAAACTTCATTGGTAGGTAGGCATTGCTGCAAGAAAGAGCCCTATTTATTTCAGAATCACTAGGTCAGAGGTCAAGGTCACAGTGACCCTTCACATAGTAAATTGTAAACAACTGGTTTCCGGACTATAAGTTGATAATGATTAAACCCACTTTTGTGCTGTCACAACTCGACATTGGATCAGTGATCCTATTGGCAGTTTTTGTCTCAAAAACATAGGTTATGACCCTTTATATGGAATGAGCTCATCAAGCTTGTTCCCATGAGGGGTCATAACCTATGTTTTTGAGACAAAAAATTTAAAAAAATTAGTTATTCAAGAATTTTGTTTGAATGTGTTGTCTGCTTTTCGGGTTAGGTAAAGGGTTAAAAAAAAACGTTTTATGTACAGCATTTTGTTAACATTATTTTGGAGAGTTTCAAAAATCATGGTGATTTGTCAAATATTGAGAGATATTGCCCTTTAAGTTTTATTTGAATTTTGCATATTTTTTGCAATAACTTAGAAAAGTTATTATCAGATTTCAATAACTTTTGGTATGTTGTTTTATATTAATATTGTCTTCCACAGGCTCAAAACCTTTAGTGATTTGTCTAAAATTGACCGAGTAGTTGCCCTGGTTAAAAAAAAAATTATTAGAAATTTACTGATTATGTGGTAACTTGAAGAGTAATAATTCAATATTTTGTAGTTATTCTCACACTTTTGCTTCAGCCTACATTCATTAGAGCCATGGGGGTTTGCTCCACGATGCGTTTTTTCGTGTTTGAATCTGTATTGATCCCAATTTTGTGCATAAGGTAAAAATACAATGTATTCCACATCCCAAAACTTATTATGCTCCTGAGAACCTCTGTCCATCCATCCGTTAACTTTTGGTTTCAACCAATAACTAAAGAATCGCTTATTTGTTCAAATCATAATTTTAGGAGGTGTTACTTGTGGATGACAAGACAATGCTTCCTTTTGATTTTGGTTCAGCTAGCCCATTCAGTACACAGGCACTCGATGTATTATTAGATTTTATTAATTTTAATAAAATATATTTTATATTATCATTACTAAAAAAAGTAAAGGTATGACACTTCCCAGATCAAATTTTTCAACAATCTCTAAAATAGCGAATACCTCATTGATCTCGCTCAAATAAATGAGAAAATGTCATGTAATTCGCGGAGCCACTGAGATTTCAATCCCTAGATTGATGAAAGTTAACTTTTATTCCCATTTTTCACTTTTAATCAAGTGGATCGAGACAGTTGGCTAATGACTACATCTGTTATCTGGTAACTGAGTAATGCATGCCATGTCACGTGTTCATTGGTCATCTACTTATAGCCACAACGGGGGGAAATTCAAAAGTCTTTATGTTTTACTCAATACAACACGAGATGACACAACAACTTAACTTCAAGAAAAAACATTTTAATGTCAAAACCAACAGTGATGGTGTCATGGTAACATTTCATATACAGATACTTAAAATTAATATTACTATTGATGCTATTGATATTTTTACTAGAGGGTTGTGGGTAGGGGAGGGGTGGGCACGTGTTTACCACGTACAAACTACAAAAAATCCTCAAGCTAATCTGATAACCCAAATCAAAAATTTACTAAGTTTCTATTGCCATAGTTACTATCATTACACCATAAATATGTGTAGTTTACGTGGGAAGTGAAAACTTGGAGGGGGGCAGCGAGAAGTTTTCTCCCTTAATGCCCCACCCGCACCTCCCTCCCGTATAAAATTCTGACAGTTATACTTCTAAAACTCTTGGAGAGAGATTATCAGAAACCAGGACAATGTGGGGAGATCATAATACAGTATCAGCTGAAATAAGTTGCAGGGTCATCACGACAGAATTTAAGTAACATTTTTCTATTGTTGATTATTGTATCCTTTGACATCTTCCTCTCGCAATGAGATCAAGGGCTGGAATTATCAACACAGGAAAATGGGATCAAAAGTGTCTTGTAGATATCCTATCCTATCTCAATTTCAGCTGATACTGTATGTGCATATTACAGTGGTGGATCTAGCCGGAGGGGGTGGGTGGGGGCATCTTTTTCCAAAGGTATCATGTCATCTCGGGACATATGGCCTGTGGTTATCTGTGCCAAATAGCAATTGATGGTGGACATTTTACCCTTGCCCAAGAATACTGACCTAACCCCAGGCCCCCAAAGTTCTGGGCCCTGGGGTAACTACCCCAGGCTCCCACCCTCTACGAGAGAGATCCTACAATGTACAACATTTTTCTTCTTTGGAAGTTATGACCCATCACTTCATTACTTGTGAGGTAAGTTATAGCTTATCCATAAAAAATATTATCGCACTTTTAATAATCTATTATAATTCTGTGTTTTCTTTGTTTTTTTGTTAATTGAGGTTTAAGGTCACTTTCAACATCTTTGGCTATATCGTGCCCACAATAACTATAAAGTCACGATTAGCAATTAACAAGAACACTATACTTTGAACAGTAAATTTGATGTCAGGTGAGACAAATAACATATATATCGCATATTTTTTATTGTTACAGTTACAAATGTTGGTCATGGAATTTCACTTTTTTGGTCCTTGAAAGTCCTGGAAAAGTCCTTGATTTTCAATCTTGATTTGAGGTACGATCCCTTAAGGTAGATATCGTTGGAAAGAAGAATTATTTGCGCATCATGTGCTGTTAAAAGCAACTTTCTATGTTTATGTACATGTAGGTGACCAGGACATGCCTAGAAACAACAGCAAACCAACAAGCCTAAAATGCTCACCTTGCTCAAGTTTCTACCGTTGATGAGAAATCTGCGAAAACTTACCTGATAACCTGACCCCCAAAAAGCAAATTTGGACTTTTGGCATTAATTGACATATATCTGTCATCTATATTACCGGTATTATCCATACAAATGGTCCAAGATGTCATATCCCGATTACCCAACGTGGGAACAAGGGGGCACTGTGTACTAAGGCGTACTGCATGTCAATGGTGGACCTGTCTTCAACCAATGCTAACCCTGCTTGTTTGGAGTTCATACGTTGTGGAGTCTGACAGTTGCTCGCCATTGCTTGGTGGTTCTCTCTGGGTACTCCGGCTTCCTCTACTCGTAAAACTGTCCAACTTGAGGTCTTCCACTGTATATAGTTATATCATTCAACAAGTTCATCATGTCAAATATGTTGCATGTATAATGAGAATATTATTGGAGGGGATATGGGGGTTCTAAATTCTTCACTCACCTTCATACGACTTTTTGACAGAATATGACAGACAAAAATGAAAATGTCAATGACAGTGTAGCTAAACTTGACTGTGTGCATTGTTTGATGAAAAGCATAATGTTCAATGTTTATGAAAGGACTATGAAATAAGACAAGAATTGTGATAATTGAGAATATGTTCATTTCTGTTCCCAACATGCTATGTTTTCAATAAGAATAATTTGAGGTTTTGACTGTACTAAAGAATTGAGGCCTGGGTTAATGTGGCCCTCACAGTTAATGATTGTCAACCAATGTTACCAAGTTACAGTAAAATCATTCCAAAATAGTCATCCTACCAAGTTACAATGAAATCCTTTCATAAATATAACTTGTAGACTTTGCTAAAAGAATCTAGGTCACCTGACGGTCAGGCAAACATGGTTGACTGCTCATGACCAAAATATGACAGTCTCATCTAGATATCATACCAAGTTATCCTACCAAGTTACAATGAAATCCCTTCATAAAAACAACCTGTAGACTCTACTAAAGGAATCTAGGTCACATGACCAGGCGGCGGTAATGGCTGATCAATCGTGACCAAAATAGGACAGTCTCATCTAATCATCATACTGAGTTGCCCTTCCAAGTTACAATGAAATCGTTTCGTAAATATGAACTGCACACTATGCTAAACAAATCTAGGTCACGAGCCTGAGCGATCATCATGGATGACCGATCACAGGCAAAATAGGACGTTCTCATCTTGACATTATACCGAGTCATACTACCAATTTACAATGAAATCCCTTCATAAATGCAAGCTGTATACTGTGCTAAAGGAATCTAGGTAACTTTCCCCTGCGGCTGTCTTGGTTGACTGAACCCGACCAAAAGAGGACGTACTCATCTAGACATTATTCAGAGTCATCCTACCAAATTACAATGAAATCCCTTCATAAATATAACCTGTAGGCTGTTTTTAAGGTTTTCAGGTTTCAGGCCCCTGTAGCCACCACGGTTGACCTTTCGCATCAAAAAGGGGACGTTCTCATCTATACATTATACAGAGTCATCCTACTAAGTTGCAATGAAATCCCTTCATCAATACGACCTGTAGACTGCTAAAGATTTTTGGGTCTGGGCAGCCATCATGGTTGATCGAGTGTGACCAAAGGGGACGTTCTCATCTTGACATGATCTCGAACCTGCATATGAAATTTTGTGATGATTGGACAAGAACTATGGGATGAAGGCTGTGATAAAGAAAATGTGAACAGAGTCACAGTCTTCCGCATGTGTGATGGCAATAGCTTGTCTTGAATTTGTCAAGTTAAGCTAACAAGCTATTGTTTCAATACCTCCAAGCACACTGATTATCTTCAATAAAATATAAGGAAACTTGTCTTGCCATCCGAAAATGTTGATCTCGCACTAAAACAATAGAATTCAGTGAAGGATCACGATGCTCCACAATTCATTTACATGTGCCAAGAAACTCTTCCATGGGCTCCGGCATGTTCGCTCCGAAAGTGTCAGTCCAAAATGCTCTGAAAAAGATGATGGTGTGATTGATTTAAAACAGATAATGATCAGATGATGTAAATAATCGTGACTTTGATGACACGAAGACTCTGAATAATTTTTAACTTATTATACCACCCACTTGAAAAGTGTTCACTTTGTCCGTCCATCCATCTGTCTGCCTGTCCATCCATCCATCCGTCCGTCCGTAACGCTTTAGGGGGGTACACAACTCCTCTTAAACCATTGAACAGATTTCATCGAAACTTTCAGACATTCTTTTACATACATTGCACCTCCTATTTTCTTTTCAAATATTTTCATATTTACAATTCCCCATATTCAAAAATGTTCTTTGTCAATTCAGGTTTTAGTAGGGAGGGGTATAGATCTGCTATCCGCTACTCCTCTTAAACCATTGAACAAACTCCATTGAAACTCGCAGACCTTCTTTTACATACATTGAAGATGTGCACCTCCTATTTTTCTTTCAGATGTTTTCATATTTCAAGGTCTGTCCGTCAGTTACGCTTTAGGGATGTACACGTCTGCTATCCGCAACTCCTCTTAAACCATTGAACGGATTCCATTGAAACTCTCAGACATTCTTTTACATACATTGAAGATGTGCACCTCCTATTTTCTATTCAGATATTTAAAAATGGGCTTTGTCAATTCAAGCTTGCGTGGGGGTGGGGGAGGGTGTTGACATTTGCTATCCGCAACCTCTTTTAAACTAGTGAGTGGATTTCAATGAACCTTCAAACATTCTTTTACATACAGTGAAGATGTGTACCTTCTATTTTGTTTTCAGATATTTTCATTTTTACAGTTTCACATATTGAAAAATGGGCTTTGTCAATTCAAGCTTCAGGGTGGAGGTGTGGGGGGGGGGGGGAGGGGGTGTCAGAGTTTGTTCTCTCTACATTAAACACACTTTTATTGTTGTAAAATGTTTCTTGGTGGGAGTGGGTGGTATCATTTAGTGAGCAGTCCTCACAGTTTTTAGCTCACTTACTTCTATTAGAAGTGGTGAGCTATTGTCGTGACCTCATGCATCAGCGTCCGGCATGTCCAATATTGTAAGATTTAATGTTAAGGTTAATTTCTCAAAGATCAGTGGGCTCAGGCCTTTGATATTGCATATGTAGGTTGTAGGGGACTATCAGAACAGTATTTAACCCTGATACTACGACTTTTTTCTCGGACTTAGTAAATTTTAAGTTGTAAAACTTTGTAAACTTTGTGTTTAGATGAGTTGTGTTTCTATGTGTCTTTCCAGGCGATTAATATTCTACACTTGGGTTACTGAACTCCATTGCAGTAATATTTAACCCTCATTACATGCATATTTGAGGAATTTGAGGCTGATTTTCTGCCAAATTTTGTTGTAAGAATTAGCATTTAGGTGTTGTAAGAATTTGCGTTAAAGTCAGCTTTTGTGCAGATTGTGGTGCCTTCACCTCTCATTACTGTTTATTTTCTCATTTCAATAACTACTTTAGGTGTTAACCCTACTGTATGCAGAAACTTAACTGATTTCTTTTCTTTTTTTCAGTCACAATGTTCACGTTTTTCTCTGACTTACTCAATTTTAAGTTCTAAAAGTTTGTGTTAAGGTGAGTTCTGTTTCTATGTGTCTTTCCAGCAATTGATATTGTACACATGGGTTACTGAACTACATTGCGGTAACGTTGTGCCCTTATTACATGCATATTTGAGGAATTTGAGGGGGATTTTTACGACTTTTTCACTTTCTTTAAAAAAAAATTTTTGTAACTTTTTTTTTTTATTTAATACTTTCTCATACTTGTTACTAGTAACATTAAGGCTTATTTTAGTTGTTGATGTGATGTATTTTTGTTGGGACTTATAGTCACTTTCTTGAACGAATGTTTTTCCGCAACTCCTCTTTAACCAATGAATGTACTTCAATTACAATTTCAGTGATTCTTCATTACATAATGCCATTTTGCACCTCCTATTTTATTTTTTGATCAGATGTATTTTTATTAGCTCACCTACTTCTATTACAATTGGTGAGCTTATATGATGACCTCGGGCGTCGGCGTCCAGCGTGTCCAATATTATAAGATTTTATGTTAAGGTTATTTTTTCAAAGATCACTAGCCTCAGGCCTTTCATATTGCATATGTACATTGTAGGCGACTATCAGCGCATTATTTAACCCTGATACTATGACTTTCTTTCAAATTTCAGCTACAATTTTCAGCCAAAACTTGTTGTAAGAATTTGCGTTAAAGTCAGCTTTTGTGCAGATTGTGCTGCTTTAACTTCTCATTACTGTTGATTTTCATATTTCAATAATAAACTGTACGTATTAACCCAACTGTATGCAGAAATTTAACTGCAATTTCTTCTTCTTTCAGTAAAAATTTCCATGCTTTTCTCGAACTTAGTCAATTTTAAGTTCTTAAAGTTTCTGTTTAGGTGACTTGTGTTTCTATGTCTTTCCAGCCGATTGATATTCTACACTTGGGTTACTGAACTCCATTGCAGTAATATTTAACCCTCATTACATACATATTTGAGGAATTTGAGGCTGATTTTCTGCCAAAACTTGTAAGAATTAGCGTTGAGGTGTTGTAAGAATTTGCGTTAAAGACATCTTTTGTGCACATAGTGGTGCCTTCACTTATCATTACTCTTTATTTTTGTCTTTTCAAAAACTACTTTAGGTATTAACCCTATTGTAAGCAGAAATATAACTGATTTTTTGTGTCGCCTGCCCCACGAAGTGGGGAGCGACATATAGGGATTACTTTTGTCGTCTTGCGTCGTCCGTGTCACACTTTCTCTTATCTGCCACTCCTCTTTAACCTATGAATGGATTTTGATGAAACTTTCAGTGATTCTTTATCACATAATGGCATTGTGCACCTCCTATTTTATTTTTTGATCCGCTGTATTTTTTCCAGAGTTATGCCCCTTTTCCACTTAGAATTCTGTCTGAAACGCCTTGGAGTGTCTCTTATCCGCCACTCCTCCTTAACCTATGAATGGATTTTGATGAAACTTCCAGTGATTCTTTATCACATAACGGCATTGTGCACCTCCTATTTTATTTTTTGAACTGCTGTATTTTTTCCAGAGTTATGCCCCTTTTCCACTTAGAATTCTGTCTGAAGCGCCTTGGAGTGTCTCTTATCCGCCACTCCTCTTTAGCCTATGAATGGATTTTGATGAAACTTTCAGTGATTCTTTATCACATAATGGCATTGTGCACCTCCTATTTTATGTTTTGATCCGTTGTATTTTTTCCAGAGTTATGCCCCTTTTCCACTTAGAATTCTGTCTGAAATGCCTTGGAGTGTCTCCGTCGTCCGCGTCACACTTTCTCTTATCCGCCACTCCTCTTTAACCTATGAATGGATTTTGATGAAACTTTCAGTGATTCTTTATCACATAATGGCATTGTGCACCTCCTATTTTATTTTTTGATCCGCTGTATTTTTTCCAGAGTTATGCCCCTTTTCCACTTAGAATTCTGTCTGAAACGCCTTGGAGTGTCTCCGTCGTCCGTGTCACACTTTCTCTTATCTGCCACTCCTCTTTAACCTATGAATGGATTTTGATGAAACTTTCAGTGATTCTTTATCACATAATGGCATTGTACACCTCCTATTTTATTTTTTGATCCGCTGTATTTTTTCCAGAGTTATGCCCCTTTTCCACTTAGAATTCTATCTGAAACACCTTGGAGTGTCTCTTATCCCCCACTCCTCTTTAACCTATGAATGGATTTTGATGAAACTTTCAGTGATTCTTTGTCCCGTAATGGCATTGTGCACCTCCTATTTTATTTTTTGATCTGCTGTATTTTTTTCAGAGTTATGCCCCTTTTCCACTTAGAATTCTGTCTGAAACGCCTTGGAGTGTCTCTTATCCGCCACTCCTCTTTAACCTATGAATGGATTTTGATGAAACTTTCAGTGATTCTTTATCACATAATGGCATTGTGCACCTCCTATTTTATTTTTTGATCTGCTGTATTTTTTCCAGAGTTATGCCCCTTTTCCACTTAGAATTCTGTCTGAAACACCTTGGTTTGTCTCTTATCCGCCACTCCTCTTTAACCTATGCATGGATTTTGATGAAACTTTCAGTGATTCTTTATCACATAATGGCATTGTGCACCTCCTATTTTATTTTTTGATCTGCTGTATTTTTTCCAGAGTTATGCCCCTTTTCAACTTAGAATTCTGTCTGAAACGCCTTGGAGTGTATATATCTCAGTCATTGTCAGGCAGATTTTAATGATATTTGGTATGCACATGAACCAGGATGGAGGAAAGGTTATCCACATACAACCGTTATCATCCACACATTTTTTCAGAGTTATGTCCCTTTTTCGACTTGGAATTCCATATAACTTACATAGAAGAACTTGATTAACAAGGTTTGAGGTAAATATTTAAAGACACGCTATTAAAATATAGTGTAGGCGACACACGTCTTCCATGGAAGACTCACATCTAATTTTTTTTTTATATCCAATGATACTATGTTGAATTGATATATAATAAATGCAGAAATATAGACTTTCCAAAGCCATCACATAAACCACATTAATCATTTGATTCCTAGTTAATGATTTATATTAACTAAATATTAGGCATGTTACATTGGAACGACATTATCAAGCGCGAATGTAAGTGAGCGTTGGGATGTAACATCCCTCTTGTTCTAGTTTCTACTTGAAATGACTTCTGAAAAGCTGCAGTTCAACTTTCTGATAAATACAATACCAGAAGAATTATAGTAGTTTTTAGGCAGCAATCATGTTACATTTATATTGTTAGTTTAGATTTATTATTGTTACGGTGTGGAATTATTAATGATATTGGTAACAGAAAGAAATCTGAGAATCAGCAACAAAACTATGAATTTAACTATTCTGAAATTTAATTAAAAAAATTGATATATAAAAAAAAAAAAAAAAATGATACAAAGATTTTTTACACTAAATGGGTTACAGAAAATAAAAAAAAACAATGGTACTTATCAATTATAGAATTAGTCCAAAGTACAGTTTGACAGAATCCAGTAATCCAGTGGCGTAGTATCTTCTGAAGAAAGTTACCAGCTGGTAGATGTAGTATTAAATCCAAGAATGTCTCTTCAGAAACAGTATCCCGTAGATTTATAACAAAATTTTCACTTAGAAATTTCAGCAGTCTCCAATAAAATATAATAAAACGCTCTGCAAAATTCAAATGGAGTAAAAATCCAAGAAGTATTGGCGCCACAGGTAATTTCCAAATAATCCAGTAGAATCCTGGCTTTTCACAAAATAATATTATTCTGTTTCACAGAAAGTATAAATTCTCTTTTCCAAGACGAATAGATTCTCTTCAAAATTCTCTTTTGGAATCAATCTCCAAATTCACAAAGAAGCACTGCTTCTATAATAAATGCACTGTTCTGAAACAATAATATTCTCCAATGGAAATAACTGAAGTGAGTCTTTTTGAAAGGCTTTCTAAGAATGAGTTTTTGAATTCTGTTGACAAACCTTTATATAGTAACCAGATAGAATGTTCCAGAAGATGAAAATTCTTCAATGGTCTAACAGTTTCTAGGGGATTCTGTTAAAGTTCAAGTAAACAAGGTCACTGACCTATTTAAACAATTAAACAATCAACAGCTATATGTACAATATATCAGTGTAACAAAGATGTAAACAAGGTCACTGAGTGCAAATGAGTTAGACCAGTCAGAAAATGCAGAAATAAAAAAAAAATATCTTTCTCATATAATTATCTACCAAGGATATATCAATCTCAATATAATATGGGGGCTATAACACACCCCGCCTTAAAAGAAAAAGTTTGAAGGTACTGAAAACTTTTTACATAATTTTAGCAGACTCTGACTGGTTTACAATACACACACACCATAATCTTCACAATTTTATTTTTTTTTTTTTTTTAATAAACATGTATACACTTGAAGTGAATAGAGACCGATCATATCATTTTAAATTAGGATATTCTGGAAAGAGCATCAGCTACAACATTATCTCTTCCCGAAATATGCCTAATCTCTAAATTATATTCTTGAAGGGCTAAACTCCACCGCAATAATCTTTGATTCTTGTTTTTCATTTTATTGATAAATGTTAAGGGGTTATGATCGGTGTAAACTGTAATTGGACATTGCGCGGTTCCTAGATACACATCAAAATGGGTTAATGCCAAAATTAGAGCCAAAGTTTCTTTTTCTACTGTAGAGTAATTCTTTTGATGTTTGAGAAATTTTCTGGAAAAATAACATACAGGGTGATCAATACCTTGGGAATCTTCCTGGGCAATATACCCACCTGCTCCATTGTCACTTGCATCTATGAATAATTTGAAGGGCTTTTCATAATTGGGACTGGCCAGAACAGGGGAATTATTTAATAAAGTTTTTATTCTGTTAAAGGATTTCTGACATTCCTCAGTCCAAACAAACTTAACCCTTTTGCTCAATAAAGTGGTCAAAGGGGAAACAACATCTGAAAAATTTAAACAAAATTTTCTATAATATCCAGCCATGCCTAAGAATCTCATGAGCTCTTTTTTAGAGCTTGGTACTGGAAAATTTACAATGGCATCAACTTTCGCCGCAATCGGCCTCACCTGCCCCTGCCCCACAACATGACCTAAATAATTTACAGTTGCTTTGCCAAATTCTGATTTTACGAAGTTAATAGTTAGGTTGGCTTGGGTCACTTTGTCAAAAAATTCTTGAATATGCTTTAGATGATCAGCCCAATTTGTATCTGTGTGTATAATAACATCATCAATATAAGCTTCACTGTGATCTAGGTCTGCAATTAAGTGGTTAACCATGCGCTGGAACGTTGCCGGAGAGTTTTTCATGCCAAAAGGGGTAACTTTATATTGATACAATCCAAATGGTGTAACAAAAGCAGATATTTCTTTTGCTTTTTCTGTTAAAGGGACTTGCCAATAACCCTTTAACAAGTCAAATTTTGTCACAAATTTAGCATGGCCAAGTTTGTCAATGCAGTCATCAATTCTAGGAATTGGATAATTGTCTGTTTTGGTGAGGCTGTTCACCTTTCGGTAATCCGTGCAAAATCGGTAACTGCCATCAGGTTTTGGGACGAGTATACAGGGCGAACTCCAGTTGCTATGGCTAGGTTCTATGATATCATTGTCCAGCATATACTGTATTTCCTTTCGCATGATCTCAGCTTTGAAAGGGTTCAATCTATATGGATGCTGTTTGATGGGATTTGCCTCTCCTACATCAACATCATGAAAAATAACAGATGTCCTATTAGGCACATCGGGAAATAAGTGTTGATATTTGAAAATTAAATCAGCTAAATCTTTTCTTTGGTCAGGCAGTAAATAATCTGTTTTATTTTGTAGATCTCTCAGGACATCTGAGTTCTGTAACTTCAGAGGTACATTTTCGCCGCCTTCATGAATATCCTCTACAGGATTTTCCAGCTCATCCATGTGGGTGACTGTTGAGACTGGTAGAGAGTTTGGTTCTCTCTCATAATATGTTTTCAACATATTTATATGGCACAGCTGAGTATTTTTGAGTCTATCAGGAGTCTCAACAACATAATCAGTATCACTGATCTTGTGCTTAACAAAATAAGGGCCTGAATATCTTGCTTGTAAAGCATTGCCCTTTAAAGGGAATAATACTAACACCTTGTCCCCAGATTTAAAGGTGCGAAATTTTGCCTTTTTGTCATACCAGGTCTTCATATGACTCTGGGCTTTCTGTAAATGTTTATTTGCCATTTCTCTGGCCTGGTGCAATTTTTCCTTAAAAGTGGACACATAGTCCAGGAGAGAAATTTCAGGTGGCTCTTCCTCGAGCCATTTCTCCTTCAAAGCAGTGAGTGGACCCCTCACTGAGTGTCCAAACACTAATTCAAAAGGGCTGAACCCCAGAGATTCCTGTACAGTTTCACGGACTGCAAATAAAAGGAGATGTACTCCTTCATCCCAATCCTTCTCATTATTCTCCCCATAGGCCTTTATCATGGTCTTCAGTGTTTGATGAAAGCGTTCTAGAGCTCCTTGACTTTCGGGATGATAGGCACTTGATGTGTACTGCTTAATTTTGAGCTCATACATCACCTGCTGAAAAATGTTTGACATAAAATTTGAGCCTTGGTCCGATTGCACTGACCTGGGTAGACCGAAAGTCGTGAAAAATTTTATCAAGGCCTTAACTATAGTCTTAGTTTTAATATTTCTTAGAGGAATAGCCTCAGGAAATCGTGTAGAAGCACACATGATGGTAAGAAGATATTCATTTCCAGATCTTGTTCTAGGCAATGGGCCAACACAATCAATAATAATTCTACTAAATGGCTCCTCAAAAGCAGGGATTGGTTGAAGGGGAGCAGGAGGAATCTTCTGGTTGGGTTTTCCTACAATTTGACAGGTGTGGCAGGTTTTACAAAATTCGACAACATCCTGTCGAAGCTTGGGCCAGTAAAAACATTGTTGAATACGAGAGTAGGTTTTCCTAACTCCCAAATGTCCAGCCATTGGATTTTCATGAGCCAGGCTTATTATTTCATTCCGGTATTTAGTGGGGACAACTATTTGATAAATAACCTCCCAATCACTATTGGAGGGTACTTCTGGTGGTCGCCATTTCCTCATAAGCACACCAGATTTTCTGAAATAACCGACAGGGGAGTTTTGGGCTTCAGCCTGTGTTAGAGCCTTTTCACGTGGCTCGGCAAGGTCAGGATCACTTTCCTGTTCCTGAATTAAAGATGTCCGGGAAATGACATTCAAGGAGGTCCCCCTATCACTCTCAGGTGTAGTGACCTCTTTACAATTTCTGGAGGAGTCATCACACTGACTCAAAAATGTCTGAGACAAATCAATATCTTCAGAATCCATAATTCTGTGACTGTTCTTATCCTCAGCTTTGCTGTTTAAATCAACACAATTGAGGTGGTTATCAACCTCAGCTTTCTTTGCCATGGACCGAGTCACAGCACATGCTGGAAAGGCAAAAGGAAAACATTCCTTCAAATTAATAATACTTTCATCTGTGCTCGGCTTATCCACCACTTGAGGTTCTACAGTGACTTTGTCACCAGCTAAGTCATTTCCCAATAATAAAGAAATACCTTTTACAGGTAGAGTAGGTCTGATTCCTACTGTCACAGTCCCATTTACTAAGCTACTTCTTAAATTTATTTTATGAAGTGGGACCTTTAAAGAGTTTGACTCAATACCTGATATTAGAACTTGTGCCCCTGTAGCACTTTCTTCAGAAAATGGCAAAATGCCTTCTAACATTAATGACTGAGTAGCTCCTGTGTCTCTCAGTATTTTTATTGGTAAGGAACAGTGCTTATCCCCATCAAGGGAAACAAAGCCTTCAGAAATGAATGGCTTATAATTTTCTAAAGCATCTTGCTTTATAACATAATTTTCAGGGCATGGAGCACATGCTAGTGCATTCTGTGAAGTAGAGGACTCATTTTTCCTTTTTAACAGCCAGCAATCAGATAATAAATGACCTGCTTTCTTACAATAATTACAAGTTTTAGTTGAACTGTTGGGCCGTAATGGTGTAGGGCTGGCATTGGATGACTTATTCTCATTAGGCTTCCGATTAAATTTAGGTGGTGAGAAGTTTGTAGGATGGGAAGGATGATTGGAAGGATGAGTTTTATCTGAAGCTGGTCTAGGTCCACTTTGGAAAGAATTCTTGTGGGGCCAAAAATTTGTGGAGTTACGACTCATTTTATGAGTTAGGGCATAGTCATCTGCCAGTACTGCTGCTCTATTTAACGTGTCAACTTTTTGTTCATCCAGGTGGGCCTTTATATCTGAATGTATCTTTCCTTTAAACTCCTCAATCAGCATCATTTCCTTTAATTTTGTAAAATCTTTCCCTATTTCTTTTGAGTGGCACCACCTGTCAAATAAATTTTGCTTTTCTCTGGCAAATTCCACATGAGTTTGATTTTCATTTTTATAATAATTTCTGAATTTCTGCCTATAGGCCTCTGGAACAAGTTCATATGCCTTAAGTATTGCCTCTTTAACAGCGTCATAATTGTTGCTTTGCTCAGAAGATAGAGCGGAATAGATTTCTTGGGCCTTCCCTTTCAAAACACTTTGCAATAGCAAAGTCCAGACATCCCTTGGCCATTCTAAACTTGTTGCCACTTTTTCAAAATGTAAAAAATATTTATCAACTTCTTTTTCTTGAAAGGGGGGAACTAGCCTAACATGTTTAGTTGCATCAAATCTACTTGGGGAAATTACATTTGAGCCTTGACGCTGTGATTCTAATTCTTTTATTTTTATTTCCTTTTGAATTTCTAATTCTTTTAAGTGCATTTCTTTTTGAGTTTCTATTTCCCTTAATTTTAATTCCCTATCCTCCTTTTCTTTTTGAGCCTGAATTTGTATTTGTTCCCTTTCTTTTTGAGCTTCTAATTCTTTTAATTTTAATTCCCTGTCTTCTTTTTCTTTTTGAGCCTGAATTTGTTTTTGTTCCCTTTCTTTTTGAGCTTCTAATTCTTTTAATTTTAATTCCCTGTCTTCTTTTTCTTTTTGAGCCTGAATTTGTTCCCTTTCTTTTTGAGCTTCCAATTCTTTTAATTTCATTTCATTTTCCTGCCTTTTCATTTCTTATTGCATTTCTAATCTCTTTAGTTCCAATTCTAACTTTTTAAGTTCAAGAGCATCAGTAGGTTGTGGTTCAGCGACATGTGACCCAGACTGAGGCAAAAGACCCTCCTCAATATAATGATTAACAATGAGCTGTTTAAGTTTATGCTTGTTCAGACCAGGGGTGGCAGGTAATTTTAGATACTGAGCAAGTTGAAATAAATCCTCCTTCTTAAGAGATTCTAAAAGGGCCAAACTAGGAGATCTTTCAAATTCAGAAATAAATTCTGTCACAATAAATACCATGATGAAAAGGTTTGCTGGTTCTCAGAATATAAATAATGAATTAAATGATACTGAAATTTTCTAACAAAATTTAAATGTTTTGAAAGTGAGTCAAAATAATAATTGCAATTTGCAATTTTCTTGTTATCTAATATTCAATCTCGGCAACGAGCCCCCAATTTCTGTTACGGTGTGGAATTATTAATGATATTGGTAACAGAAAGAAATCTGAGAATCAGCAACAAAACTATGAATTTAACTATTCTGAAATTTAATTAAAAAAATTGATATATAAAAAAAAAAAAAAAAATGATACAAAGATCTTTTACACTAAATGGGTTACAGAAAATAAAAAAAAACAATGGTACTTATCAATTATAGAATTAGTCCAAAGTACAGTTTGACAGAATCCAGTAATCCAGTGGCGTAGTATCTTCTGAAGAAAGTTACCAGCTGGTAGATGTAGTATTAAATCCAAGAATGTCTCTTCAGAAACAGTATCCCGTAGATTTATAACAAAATTTTCACTTAGAAATTTCAGCAGTCTCCAATAAAATATAATAAAACGCTCTGCAAAATTCAAATGGAGTAAAAATCCAAGAAGTATTGGCGCCACAGGTAATTTCCAAATAATCCAGTAGAATCCTGGCTTTTCACAAAATAATATTATTCTGTTTCACAGAAAGTATAAATTCTCTTTTCCAAGACGAATAGATTCTCTTCAAAATTCTCTTTTGGAATCAATCTCCAAATTCACAAAGAAGCACTGCTTCTATAATAAATGCACTGTTCTGAAACAATAATATTCTCCAATGGAAATAACTGAAGTGAGTCTTTTTGAAAGGCTTTCTAAGAATGAGTTTTTGAATTCTGTTGACAAACCTTTATATAGTAACCAGATAGAATGTTCCAGAAGATGAAAATTCTTCAATGTTCTAACAGTTTCTAGGGGATTCTGTTAAAGTTCAAGTAAACAAGGTCACTGACCTATTTAAACAATTAAACAATCAACAGCTATATGTACAATATATCAGTGTAACAAAGATGTAAACAAGGTCACTGAGTGCAAATGAGTTAGACCAGTCAGAAAATGCAGAAATAAAAAAAAAATATCTTTCTCATATAATTATCTACCAAGGATATATCAATCTCAATATAATATGGGGGCTATAACAATTATCCACAGATCTCGATGTCT
The DNA here is from genome assembly GCA_031216915.1 of Pictodentalium vernedei. NCBI lineage: Eukaryota > Metazoa > Mollusca > Scaphopoda > Dentaliida > Dentaliidae > Pictodentalium > Pictodentalium vernedei. Next base: position 280,242,023 of record CM062289.1, read on the forward strand.
TTTTGTCATCCTTCAGTTATTTCTGTGACCTCAGTGTCATCTCAGATTGGGTTGGTTTCACAAGTTAATTATGATAGCATTCCGGACATGTGTGCTTGATTTCTTGCTGTGTATTTGTGATCAGTCAGTCTGAATTACATCTAAGTGACTGGGTCAGGTGGTGAATTTCCAATCAAAATTAGAATTGGTGGTTGACGGATTGAGTGGTTTGCTACACTGTTATTTCGCAGAGGATTAATACGTCTGTATTTATTTCTTAGTATTTACCCATTCAGCCAGTATATATTTTCGTGTGATTTCAAATTTAGACATGTCAGATATTGATAAATGTTCCAAGGTCTTGATCATCGACCACTCAATGATTTCTCGACTTGCACATTTTTTTAACAGGACAGCACGTAACCACACTTACTTGACCAATGATTTTCACCTCAATGAAGTTAAATGCTGTATTGTGAATTGTCGTGCTGTGGGAAAGTCCGGTGCTACTATGGCCCATTCCGTGGATATGCAATACGTTATGTCCAGGAATTCAAGCCCAGTGTTGTCATGTTACAAATTGGAGGTAATGATTCAGCAGAACAGGACTCACTTTCACTGGGAAGTAATATTGATGACCTCGTTACTGACAATCTTCCCCAATCAAATGTCCAATTTCTTTTTGTGTGCTAGTTATTTCACCGCACATACATTCGTACTTCAACAAAATGTCACACAATATCCGTTGTTGAATATAACATCAGAGTCAATACAATAAATAATTATTTGAAGGAAGTATTGCCTTCTTCATCCTCCAAAATTAAGTTCTGGACACACATGCACCTACATTCTATTGCCACAAAGCATTTGTGTGATGGGGTTCACTTTACTGAGGCAGGGCTTAAAAAATATTGTCGTAGCTTACGTCGATGTATCCTGTTTTTCTTCAATAAGGTAGGCCTCCAGTAAAATAATTACGTTTTATAGAATTATGTTATGTATTCATCTTATTGATGTTTAGTCAACCCTTTACTTTCTACATACATGTACGCTGTGTCATATTACGGCCCTGTGGCTGACATTGATGTTGAGTAAAAGATAAATGACTAAATACTTTACATAGATTGAGTTTTAGTGGGGGGAGGGGGGGGGGGGGGGCTTGCCTGTCTTGGATACTGTTTTGCCTTTCTAGGCTCTTAAGTCTAACTTCCACCTCTGGGGTTGGCGGCACACTTCTATGTTACTCTGTTGTTGCCTCTGGTTCAAGCTGTTGCACTGCCTGCTTTGTGTGCATTCTGTGCATCAATTGGTAGCTTTATCTTGTTAATTGTGATTGGGCATGGGGTAGTTTTTCCAGCTGTCATCACTTTATCTACAAGCAACTTTACATGTATATGTTTATACTCCACATTGTCCGATTCCATGAAACAAATTGCTTTTGATTTTATACCTTTTTGTGGTATGGCTCCCTAGGCTCCATCGTCAGTTGCAGGGGCGACAAACTTTTATTTGTATCTCCTATATGGGTTACCCATTGTTGATCTTACTGTAAGATCTTCTTGAACGGCTAACATTTGTTGTTGTACTTTGGCCAGATCTTGTCTGGTCTGTTATATGTATATTCTGTTGGGTATTTAATGGCGCGTTCATGCTTCTTCCCATGGGAGCTTTATATCCAGATCGGCGAGCCTTACCCGATATTGTGACTGCTTGCTTGTGTTTCTACTTCTTTTTATTCCTTTTTTTTTTTTCCTTTTATGTATTTTTTCAGAATGCCCAAACTGCGTAATGATCTGACTGATGGTCTTTCAGAGTTATTTCAACCATAAATGCCAAAAGGTTAAGTATTCCTAGGGTTCACGCTTCGAGTACCATCACTCATGACAATCCTGGACAGCCTCGATTGTCTGTTCGTGTTCCAGGGGACATCATTGACAGTCTTATTGCATCCACCTCCACTTCTGTTCCGGACAATAGGTCTAGGCCAGAATGCTATGGGATGCAAGATTAAATCTGGGACTGGTCATTCTTCTTCTGCACAGATAAGATATCTGGAAATAGTAGGGTCAATAGGGTTGGTCCCCCAGTCCAACAGATATTACTGTCGCACCTAACTCTACAGGGTTTTCACGTCAGCAAGAGTTCATACCAAGTTTTGAATCACTTTTTTTCCTACTAGTGGTTACATCTGTATCCAGTTGTCACTCTTGACAGTGCACTGGAGTGGTAGGGGTGCGGAGGGTAGCTGGGGAGGGGGGGGGGGGGCACAGTAATTCAGATAGCTTCTCCACCAACATTCTTGATACACGTACATCAAATCTTGGACATACCACCTTTCATTCATCTGCAAACTTTTTACCTTCGGCTGGATCACAAGTATCTCCTGATTCTGAGATATTAACAGTCTGTTTATCGTGTCACTTTGTGCAACAGTTGCAGGTTAATCATGGGCAGGGTATACAGACTGTTTCTGATGCAGTTGCTACAGCATTACAGGTTACAGGGTCTTCCACCATTACTACTTCCAGTGCCAGTATGGTGCCAGTTGGTCCTCCCCATTTCCAGGGATTCCAGGATTCCATTGGCCAATGGGGATGTTATGGCATTCAATCCATTTCATCAGTCCATGGTTACTCAGCCGCCTTACGGGCAAGGTAATGATCATATATTTTCTTCATATACCAACCTGGCTATATTTTGTACATTTTGTGTGTGATGTCTGTATTTCTGTGCTGAAATATGCATTACTACACTGTTATTGTCTTATATGTGATATGTTATTACACTACACCCACTCATGTATTAGGGCTGGGCGGTTTTGAAATTTGCATTTCGGTTCGGTTTCGGTTTCGGTTTTGTACAAAAACTCGGTTTTCGGTTCGGTTTTCGGTTTTTCATAATATATTGTAGAAATCCACATTTTAGAGGGTAATGTACACATAAAATCTGTCTGTATTTGTCATCCAAGTCATGAGGCTCATAAAGCGAGTTGAGTCATTCGGGTTAATCAGTGTTCACCACTCTTCTCAGCAAATGGACATAATGTGTTGGGCTGCTGTAGTGGGCAACAGTGGTGGAGCGGTGGAGCCATGAGGTATCTAGGGAGACCAGCCCCCCCCCCCCCCCCCCCCCCGCCCCACCCTCCACTCAAAATCCCACTTGCTTCTCCTATCCCCAAATTTGAAAAAATTATTTTTGATTTCCTGCCCTCAGTACAAGTACAGTACCCTCAGTCCTGAGATTCCCCCCCCCCCAAAAAAAAAAAAAATCTCCTCTAGCATGGTCCACAGGATTTCAAACCATGGCTCCACCACTGGTGGGAGCTGCCTTGTTCTGTCAGTGAGATTTGGGACCTTGTCAAGACAAGATGCAGAAATTCACAAGAAAAGCTACATTTTAGCAAAAATCAACATTTCCTTCTTTTTTATGGAGTCGCAATGCTCTCATCCTGGTTTTGGTGGATAATGTGCAATTGTTGTGCTTATTTCGGTAATTATCACATCGCTTGAAAATAGACGTGCCCCGTGTTTCTTGATGGTTCCTGCTTCAAATGACAGTGGAATAAGAGGAACACAAATCATATTTTTTCTGATTTTGATAACTATTGTTGAAGTAAGTCGTGATATACGAATCACATTTATTGGTAACTCACTCCAATGCTTTCACAATATCTCTCTTAATTTCGACTGTAGATGTTCGTTTTTTACTTTGATTCTGCCCAAACATAGAAATTGGGCGAAATGGGCGGTGCCAAGGCAAAGATATTACCAACTTTACTTTGCCCTCTTGGCTTATCCCTGCGTTGATTTCATCTTATTCAAGACAGGCGATTGATGATTTTGAAGGGAGGGGAGACTGCTGCATAATGGGGGTTGAAAGAAAGTTTGCAATATTGCATCTTGGGATTTGTTGTGTTTACAAAATACACATGGTCATGACACGTGCTGATTATAACATCGTATTGGGAATGCAGCGTGTGTACCTGACAGACCTGCAGTACTGCGCGATTCCTTAAAGTAAGTTCAAATAGTATACAAACAATTCCCAATAAGTTTTAAAAAAACTTTCAATAGTTACCTGCCATCCATTTAATTGGATGTGTTCTATTTTAATTTAACCATTTTATTGTTGACAAAAAACATAACTGCCAATGCGCAGCGTTATCTCTGAGCATGTGACTTCAGAGAACGTGCCAGTGGTCGGGTAATTAACATAATTTACTCGTCATTTTTCCCATGTGAACTTTGAGGTTTTAAAACTCAATAAATTTTATGTTTACCACCAATCTAATTTACAACGTGCTGTACGCAGATGATTTTAGGTCAAAGGTAATTTATAATACTTTTACACCACATATTGTCAGGTAACTTGCAATACCTCTTTGGTCGAATATGCCCGGTTCAGTAAATTTACATAACAATTTTTGAATTGCATGTGTGGATTTTTACGTACGACTTTTTAATTTTTCATATTCCATCTGCTGGTGGTTCTGTAGATATTGTTTAAGATACAAGAAATTTGCTACCACTATTTGGGGGGGGGGGGGGGGGGAGGGTGGGGGGGATTTGTTGTCAGTCCTCTCAAAGTAAGCATAAATGGCACAGCATTTACCTTTGCCTGACATTTAAGCCTTTGGCGTGCGGAAAGCAAGTGATTGAGTGGTCATAAACTTAACCAATTCTGGGAAATTTGTTGAAACCGAAAGTCTCGGTTTTTGTTAAGGCGGCGGTTCGGTTTCGGTTTAAAAAAAAAAAACGAACCGAACTGAAAAACCGATAAACCGCCCAGCCCTATCATGTATGTCATTTTTAACGATGCCCATTCCAAACAAGTATCTAAACCAACTTAGCTAGTTGAATATCAGGAGACTTGATCATGATTTATCTAAAAAGTGTGCCTTCTTTAATGCTCGCGATATCTCACAATCCTGACAACAGCCTACAACTCGCCTTCCAAAATACCAGATTAAACATTTTTAGCTCACCGAAGGGAGCTTAACTTATCACTTGCCATCCGTCGTCATCGTACGTCATCTGTCGTCATCATCCGTCGTGAACTTTACATTATCGACTTCTGCTCACAAACTACTCAACCAAATTGAACCAAATTTTGTGTGCATGTTCCTTATCATATGTCAATTCAAGTTTGTACAAATAAACTTGCCACACCCACAGGGGGCACCAGAAGGGGCATAACTCTGATAGCACCCATAAATTTTTTCAAAAATTCAAAAAAATCTTCTTCAGATCCACCAGTCAGAATTTTTTCATATTTCTTTTACAACATCTCTAGGGGGGGTCAGATTCAAGTTTGTTCAAATTGAGTCCCTGGGTTAATATTTGGGCTCTCTATTGGAGCCCATAGTTTAACTTACTGAAATATGAGGAAATTTCTTTAAAATTCTTCTTCTTCAGATCCACCAGTCAGAATCCTTTCATGTTTGGTATACAATATCTGTAGGGGGGGGGGGGGGGGGGGGGGGGGGAGGGGGCAGATTCAAGTTTGTTTAAATCCAGTCCCTGGGTTAATAATTGGGCTCCCTGTAGGAGCCCAAATTTTAACTTACTGAAATATGAGGAAATTTCTTTAAAAATCTCCTTCTTCAGATCCACCAGATTCAAGTTTGTTCAGATTGGGTCCCTGCATTAGTATTTGGGCTCTATATTGGAGCCCAAAGTTTCACTCGGTGCAATTTGAGGAAATTTCTTTAAAAATCTTCTTCTTCAGATCGGCCACTCAGAATCCTTTCATGTTTGGTATACAACATCTATAGAGGGGGGGGTCAGATTCAAGTTTGTTCAAATTGAGTTGCTGGGTTAATATTTGGGTTCCCTATGGGAGCCAAAATTTTAACTTGGTGCAATGCGTGGAATATTCATTAAAAATCTTCTTCTTCAGATTCACCAGTCAGAATCCTCTCATATTTGGTATACATCATCTCTAGTGGGGCCAGATTTAAGTTTGTTCAAATTGAGTTTCTCGGTTAATATGTGGGTTCCCTCTGGGAGCCTGAATTTTAACTTAGTGCAATATGAGAAAATTTCTTTCAAAATCTTTTTCTTCAGATCCACCAGTCAGAATCCTTTAACATTTGGTATGCATCATCTCTAGGAGGGGTGGGATTCAAGTTTGTTCAAATTGGGTCCCTGGGTTGAAAATTTTGAGTCTGGTTCAGACTTAAAAGTTTTTTACCAAAATTTGAGAAAAAAAATTGATTTGGATTTTTTATGTGTTTTGTTCAATTTTGAGATGACAAAAAACCCAAAAGGCTGAAAATTTTGGGTCCGGTTCCGACTCCGAAATTTTGGACCAAAATTCGGAATTTTAATAAAAAAAATTTATGTGTTTTTTGTTCAATTTTGAGACGAAAAAAAAAAATTTTTAGCCTGAAAATTTTGGGCCCAGTTCAGTCTTGGAAATTTTGGACGAAAATTTGAAGAAAAAAAAGATTGTTTTTTATGCATTTTGTTCAATTTTGAGATGAAAAAAAAAATTGGGGTCAGGTTTGGACTCCGAAATTTTGGACCAAAATTCGGACATTTTGGGGGGATTATTATGTGTTTTGGTCAATTTTGAGATGGAAAAAAAAAAATTTATAGCCTGAGAATTTTGGGTCCTGTTCCGACTTGTTTTTAAAATCTTCTTCAGACCATGTAGTCAGAATGCTTTCATATTTGGTATACAACATCTCTAGGAGGGTTAGATTCAAGTTTGTTCAATCCTAGTCCCTGGGTTGATGTTTGGGCTCCCCATGGGAGCTGAAATTTTAACTTAGTACAATATAAGAAAATTTCTATAAAAATCTTCTTCAGATCCACCAGTCAGAATCCTTTCATATTTGGTATACAACATCTCTTGGTAAGTTTGTTCAAACCTGGTCCTGGAGTTATTAATTTGGGCTACCTATGGGAGCCTGAATTTTAACTAAGTGCAATATGAGGGAATTTCTTTTAAAATCTTCTTCTTCAGATCCACCAATCAGAATCCTTTCATATTTGGTATACAGCATCTCTAGGTGAGTCAGATTCAAGTTTGTTCAAATCGGGACCCTGGGTTAATATTTTGGCTCCCTATTTGAGCCCAAAATTTAACTTAGTGCAATGTGAGGTGATTTCTTTAAAAACCTTCTTCATATCCACCAGTCAGAATTTTTTCCTATTTGGTATATGACATCTCAAGGGGGATCAGATTCAAGTTTGTTCAATTTGAGTCCTTGGCTTAATATTTGGACTCTATGGGCAGGGGTGGGGTTGGAGGGGGGGGGGGGCATGTTAAAAGGTTTGTTCAAATCCATTCCTAAGTGTTTTTCCATAAAATTTACCTCTCATGACTTCATTTCTTTGTAGTGTTGATGAACCATGTCTAACTGATTGTGACCCCAAATACTTCTTTGAACCACTTTGGCCGGTGAGCGATTAAGGCCCCTTGGGGCCTCTTGTTGATAAACCCTTTGATCTCTTTCTGAGTAGTATGGCCATCTTCCGGTCTCTTGATCATGGCTAACACATTGCCACTTGATGAGATACAGAGCAGCAGCTCATTTGATTTCATTTCCCAGTTTAACGACACAATTACCGATAACAACGCGGCCAAATTGAACTCCCCCCTATACCATTGAGAAACGTAGCTGCGAATATTATATGCCTTAACACTTTAATAATTAGATCTCAAAAATACCCAACACACTTAGTCTCTTTAACATTAACTGTCGAAACCTTAATGCTAACTGGGAACCCCTTCATAACCTAATATGTAACATTCAACCCAAATCCAATATTTTTGATTTATTAGGCTTAACAGAAATATTTAGTATAAAAGAAAATATTACCTACTCACTTGGTGGCTACCACCCCCTGATCACACGACAGCGACCTGAGAACGACGGCGGTAGGGGAGGAGTGGGTCTTTTTATTAAAGACACCATTCCATATAAAATTCGCAAAGATCTATCTGTGTTTTTCTCCCCCCACTGCATGTGTAACATACGTCTGTCCAGGGTGAGATAGCAGGGAGAGACAGATGTATCCCACCCCACCCATGTGACGTTATACATTTATAACGTTATTATGACCAGCACGAGACCGCCGATTACTTCTGGCTAACGTAACTGCTGTGTGGTGGGGGAAGAAAATTAATCCCTGAAAATCTCACCCTCGGGGCAAGATATTTGGTCCAGACACTCGGCAAGCCTTGTGTCTGGCCCAAATATCTTGCCCTCGGGTGAGATTTTCCCATCCCACACCTGTACCCATCAGGGATTATAATAATCCCACATGTCTTTGAGTCCCTGTTCGTTGAGATCGCGATAAAAGAAAGACAAATTATTGGAATCATTTATAGACCTAACACAGCCCCTAAAGCCGACCTTGATTTATTCCTGGAAAAACTATAGAACTTACTAGAAATGCTAGGTCACCTAAACAAAACTGCTTATCTAATGGGTGATTTTAACATCGATCTATTGGGTTTCTGCAAACACACTAAAACTGACTTATTCATAGATATCATATATTCAGTTCTGGGTTTATCACAGACCACTATGCTACTATTATTGATAATATCTTCTGCAATAAAATCAAGTTACAAACATCTGGAATAATTATTACTGATGTAAGCGACCATTTTGCAATGTTTTATGTTGATGAATCAGCCAAAAGACATTTTCATACCATACAAACTCCAAAAAGATCATTTAACAGGTAGAGTGCTAAATTATTTTTGATCATCAAATCTTTTTCACATGTCTTTGCCTTGTTACAATTTATGGGAGAGTGCCTTTGGGCACTCTCCCATTAATTGTAACAAGGCAAATTCATACAAAGTAAATTATTTTATTTCAAAGATACCATGAAACATATCCACCGATTATGATGCTTTTAAGTTATGGCACCTGTACTTTAGAATAAAGCCCAAATATGGGCTTCCAGCACTCAACCAGTTAAACAGGAAAACATTAACCACTTGAAATCTCTGTTGTCTGCAAGTGACTTCTCTTATGTAATGAACTCATCATGTCCAAATGAAGCCTACAATATTCTACTTGACATTGTACATGTGGCCTTTGACCACGCCTTTCCAGAAAAACTTGTGAACGTTCCCCCCAAATTTGTAATCGTGAACCGTGGACAACATCGGGTCTTCTAAAGTCCTCATTGGAAAAAAAACAAACTGTATGTGAAAAAACTGAAAAACCCAACAGGGCAAAACAAACTGAAATACAAAACGTACTGCACCATTTAAATCAGAATAAAACAAGCTTGCAAAACATATTATTATAATACTATACTTCAAGAAAACAAACATAACATGAAAAAAACATGGGAAATATTAAAGAAAGTAATGAATAAATCCAACCCTACCCTTACCGTCCCGTCGACATTTGTCGATGATAATGTTGAAATAACTGACGCCAAAGTAATAGGTGCCAAATTTAACTCATACTTCATTAACATTGGCGAAAAACTTAGTGAGGCATGATATTATAAATTGCACATCGATGGAAATGTTATCGTAAGCCGATGACACAACTGCCAATACAGCTGGCAATAACTTAGAAGCAATCATAGAATTAGCTAACAACGAATTCAACAAGGTATATAATTGGTGTATGGTGAATAAACTCATCTTCAATGAAAGTAAAACAAAGTTTATCATTTTACATCTGCAAGGTGATACATACTCTATTGAAAGTAGAAGAATTGTGCTTAACGATTCAATCATCTCCCCTATCGCAAACAACCAAGAAGAAAAATTTGTCAAATTCTTAGGAATTTTTGTAGACGAAAATCTGAACTTCAGGCACCATCTTTCGGTTGTCTGCTCTAAAATTTCTGGGGCTATTTATGCTATAAATAGAGTGAAAATGATTTTGCCACAAAAATGCTTGAGAACATTATATTACTCTCTAATCCACAGTCACATGCTGTATGGTATTCAAATTTGGGGACGCTCATCCTCCATTAGAGCGCTTACAAAACTGCAAAAGAAAGCCATCTGAATCATATCCAACAAAAAATTCAATACACACACTGACCCACTATTTAGAAACCAACGCATTTTAAAATTCACAGACTTGTATAAACTTCAAGTTCAGCTGTTTATGCATGATTGGTACAACAAAATGTTGCCTGAAAGTTTTGAGAATACCTTTAAAATATATCAAAATCCCTCCGGTATGGACACCAGACAGTCAGGTAAATTATGCATAGATAAACCGAGGCCTCAGTTCTCTGCTAACCTTCCCATACATACTTTCCCTAGGACGTGGAATAATATTGAACCTGTTGTTCAAAATTATCCAAGATCACTATTCAAAAAGAATATAACTGAACAGTTTCTAAGCTCATACTTGCTACATGTCAACTGTAACAATCCAGTATGTCCCAACTGTAGGCCGTAGCTCTGTTTATCTCATCGCTACCTCTCTTTTGAAATCAATCTTCATCACATGTTAAAAAACATAGAATATATTTCTCATATGATGGAAAGAACCAGCCAAACATATCTGTAGTAGGGCTATAAAATGCCCTCTCTTTGGAGAACAAGCTGTTGTCGGGATTGCCTTGATTCTCATATCTGCTTCTCGCTCTTATTTCTCTTTTTTAATTTTTTTTAGCTCACCTGAGCGAAGCTCAAGGGGAGCTTTACTGATCACTTTCCATCCATCGTCTGTCCGTTGTCCGTAATCCGCCGTCCGTCGTTAACTTTACATTATCGACTTCTCACGAACTGCTGGACCAAATTGAACAAAATTTGCTGTGCATATTCCCTATCATATATCAATTCAAGTTTGTTCAAATCAAGTTGACCTGCCCCTCAGTAGGGCCACGCCCAAAAAATGTGCTTAAATCTTAAAAAATCTTCTTCTCATGAACCAGCAGTAGCAGAGACTTGATATTTGGTGTGCAGTTTCCTTTTGCATTGAAGACTCAGATTTGTTCAAGAGAAGTTCGAGGAGCTATATTTGCCTTCGTTATGGGTGGGGCAAGAATTTTCTCCACGCCCAAAATTTTTATTTTTTTATACTGTACCAATGACCCAGACTTAGCTGGTGCTAACTCTTAAATTCTAGGCCCAAACACAAATTTTGCCCCCCCCCCCCCCCCCCCAATCCCCAAAATTTGCATCAAAATCCAAAAATTAGATGTCCTATGTGGTCCTCCATACTTTTGTCCACAGCACATGCGCAGTGTCCAGGAAGTAACGAAATTGGAGACAAATCCTCATTCTTTGTTTGGCCCTTCAATGAGTTACATCTCACTGATATCTGTGCTATATAATCTCAGTTTAAATGATGCCAGACACAAAATCATGAAAGAAATGGTGGATCTGAGGATGAAATAAGAGGATGAGAGGAAGAAACAGTGGAAGGATGTGTTCAGGGCTGTAACTTATAATTTTTATGCAAAATTATTTCATGTTCCCTAATTTCGGGGCATAGGCCTGATGTTTACATTCTTGTTATGAAATTTCCACAGTTTGTTCAGAGTTTCCTCTCTCCCTTTCCTTTATACCCCCCTTGCTATTCTCCCATGCTTTTGGCATAATTTTTGTAATTTTTTTTACTGAAATTTCTTGGGAGTTTTGGCTTGGTAACAGAATGTTTATTCTGTTTTTCCCCATGGTTACGTCCTCACCCTATGGTGGTTAGGCGTTTCGGTCATGCGTCTACCATCCGATGTACTGCAGTTTCTTCTCAGGAAGTCTCTGTTTTACATTGGATAGTGTTAAAATTGGTTACTGATTTCTGGCCATATTTCAGTGCCTGGAGTCTTGTTTCCAGTTTTTATTCACTTTTGTTTATGTTGACAACGGTTACTTAAGACAGTGATTCCTCGTCTTCTATTAGTTCTACTCATAGCCAGATACATTAATATTGTCTGTAAGTGTAACATTAATTTTTAAACATGTTTTAAAAAATTTTTGTCCACACTTAGGCTTTTTTGGGATCCATTTGGGCCCATCGTTCCCTTTGGGAACTTGGGCTCATCTTGAAAAATTTTCGAAAAAAATTTTTTCTTTTGAATTAATTTTCGAAATGTTTGAAATGGATTATTATTATTATGTATCTTTGTTTTCAAGGGTTGGTGCGAGTACGATGACTGTTTAATATTTTTTCAAAATGAAAGAGTATTGTTCAATTGTAAATCGAGGAAGTCTCCTTCTGATTCTCATGTTCATTGTATTTGTTGTAGTCTGTGTACTCGCACTAATTCTTGCTCAGTGTGTGCCAATTCAGATGACAAACGTTGGAGACGTGTGTCACGGTATATTGTTGGTGGTGAGAGGTCCATGCCGGTTCTCTCTCCACAGGGTCACTCTAGTTTTTTCAGTCTCTTTTTCAGAGGAACAAGAACAGGGTGATGTTTCCGTGATGTCTTCAAAAGTGTGCTTCCGTCGTCACAATAATGAGCTAGCGGCAAAGTGCTCAAGGAATGCGGCAAGTGCCTAAGAGGTCCCACGTAGGATCGACGGTCACTTGTCGCCCGCTAGCACCCCCGATGAAGCAATCATTCACGGAATGGTTGTGACGCCGGGTTCGTCCGTTGCGGTCCAGGAGAGGAGAAGGGGTGTTGCGAGCATTATAATCTCAAATCACGCACACCCGGCGACGATGGATGGGAGCATGGAACGGAGGAAGCCAGTCAGTCTGGTAGCTGGCTCATCCAGGTCTACCCGGACTGCGAGCGAGAGAGACCCCGTCTCTCTTACAACAACATCTGGGCCCAGATGTTGTTGTATGTAACGTTCGTTAGTCGGAACATACGTCCACTCCTCCTGCTCGGGACGCTCCGTCGCATAGACAGTCCGACGCGGCTTGTCTATTGGCTTCCTCATCCTCACATCAGCACACACGACCACACCTTGGCTATGTGACCGCAGATATCCAGCCTGCTTCGCCGACCAGGGAGTCCACGTCGACCAGGTCACTCCATCCGCTAGCCAAGGACACGAGGCCTTTCCAGTCGGGACAATCGCATATGAGAAGTATGCAGGAATTAACGTCCCTGGAGCTTCCAGCGGCTAAATTACGTAAGACCGCGGCTCCACAGGCCTCCGTGATGGACTTGCTATCACAGATAGCTCAATTCATCGCAGCATCCCAGCAGCTATCAGAAACTTTTTCACTAAAGAAACTGTCTGAGCAAGCTGGGTCGGTTCGCTCCCCTGCACAGTCAGTAAGGGACGACCAAGATTCTTAATATGTGGTCCAGGCGGATGGTAAAAGGGAATCAGCGCAGCTGAAATTTTCCCTTTCCGAACAACTTAAGGTGGCCATAGATTTCATTTGGTATCACCTTTTAGAAGTTGGTTCTCCAGACCAAAATGCTGCGTTACCTGATAAGAAACTGACAGCTTCACTGGACACAGATTTATTCGGCCGGATTAGAGACACTGTCCCTGAGTTTCCGACCCAGTCCAGAAATGTCACACGGACATTTGAACTTTTGAATGACGCTATATTCAAGCTAGCCTCTACTGGCAAATCCGGTTTCTTATCGCTTAGTGCTATTCAGCTGCCTTTCATCAATGCTAGACATAGATTTGAAATGGCAGGACAAGGCGTGCCGAGAGTTCTCTGCGTTTGGACGACCAGGCTGAAGACCTGGAATTGTCATTGCCAGCGTCCATGTCTATTAACTCCAGTATACTGGAGATGACAATCTCGTCTAATAGAATTAATTTAGATGCATTATCTTACGCAGATCACCTTACCAGAGCGTTATCATTACGTCTCAAAGGGAAAGAATTCCAGGATGTTCAAACTTCCTTAAGAGTTCTTTCGACGGCTATAGCATATTCTACGTATAACCCCCGCCCTTTCAGTGGCAATATGGAGTTAGTCAGACGTGATGCTGCCCTGGCTGCATCCACAAGACTGGATAGTAAGGTGAAAAAACTCTCTTCCAGTCGCTCCGGTCTCAGGAGAGCTTCTCTTCAACGTTAAGCTTTCTACAATCTATAATCAGATTACTAAGAAAGCTTTGGATTCTCTGCTTTTAATTTTGCTTTGAAAAAGTCAGACTCAACAGGGAGGAGTAAGGCAGGCACTTCAGGGGCGAATACATCCAAAGGAAGTCCTATAGAGGATCTAAGAAAGCCTCTACGTCTTACTCCAGAGACCGTCAGAGTAGCGACTCACATAGGGGTCATAATGCTGGCCGAGATAACCGGTCAGATGCCCCTAGGTCAACTGGGCGAGGTGCGGGTCGTGGAGGACGTGGTTTCTCCTCCCGCAATCCTCACAGGGCCAGGAGGTGATGGTCTAAACCTCTATTGCGTTCCAGTGGGTGGAAGGCTGTCGAGATTTTTAACCAATTGGTTGTCAATTATGGACGACCCATGGGTGCAAGGGGTTATTTCCGAAGGTCTAAACTGTCCTTCAGGGAAAAACCTTCGTTAACTCGAAGTCCACGCTGGTCTCAGCTTCCGTTAAACGTTCAGAAGAGAGATTCGCTTCTATCAGAAGTTCAATCTCTTCTGGACAAGAATGCTATAGACGTCGTAGAAAACCAGGAATCTCCAGTTTTCTTCAGTCACCTGTTCCTGGTTCCAAGATTAGACGGCTCGTTTCATCCAGTTATAGATCTGAGCTGGATAAACAAGCTGATCGTGGCTCCAAATTTTATATGGAGACCATCCGATCGGTCAGAGCGAGCACTCGAGTGAACGATTATGCTGCAAACATAGATCTCAAGGTTGTGTACTTTTACGTCATGGTACATCCGGCGTTTAGAAAGTACCTTCGCTTCGCTGTCCCAGGAGTTGTTTTCAGTTCCGAGCAATGATGCTCTGGTCTGAATCTAGCGCCCTGGGCCTTCATTCGAATAATGATCTCGGTAATGACTCATTTCCGAGCTCATTCGTCTGTGCTACCGTCGGCCTACTTGGAAGACACTCTTCAGGGTTACGGCAGCAAGTTAATGCTTCAGGACGATGTTCAGAGTCTGCCTCAATTGCTCCGATGTCTCGGTTTCATAGTAAACGAAAAGAAGTTGGATCTAGTGCAGTCCAAATCAATCACCCACTTGGGAATGAGCTTAGAGACGCACAACAATCGCGTTCGACTGCCGTTAACCAGAGCGATATTAGTCAGTTGTTACGCTTGCTTTTGTCTTCACTCAGATGTAGTAACAGCGAGAGAATTCATGAGACTGACAGGTTTGTGCGGATCCGCTGCGGATCTTATTCCGATGGAGCGGCTACGCACTCGTCCACTGCACATATATTTTATCTCAGAATTGGAGTGCGAAGACTCATTCGCTCGAATCGAACATCGTCTTGTCGAATCAAGTGAAATAAGAGATTCAGACTTGGGCAGATATTCAGTGGTTAACTCAAGGAGTACCACTGCAACTGCCGGATCCGAGTTTTACGATAATGACGGATGCGAGTCGAACAGGTTGGGGCGCAACTATGAGCCCTACGGATTCGAGGTGCCAGGGTATTTGGGATCTGTAGTTCCTAAACAAGCACAAAAACATCAAGAAATGATGTCAGTATGGCTTGCGCTACATCAATGAATGAACATTCTTCAGAATTCGCATGTTCAAATTTTGTCCGACAATTCGACAGTAGTAGCGTACATTCGGAACCAGGGAGGCAGTCATTCCATTCCGTTATTCAATTTAACGGAAAGGCTCCTTCTGTTTGTCCTAGAGCATCAAGTTCTTCTATCGGTCCGTCATATACCGGGTTGTCGGAACGTTCTAGCAGACTTCCTTTCTCGGAAAGATCGCATGTTGCCATCAGAATGGACTCTCAACAAACGAATATTCAATCAGATTTGCTACCAATGGGATCGTCCAATGATAGACTTATTTGCGACGTAACTCAACAATCAGTTGCAGACATATGTGTTGCCATGCCCAGATCCTCGAGCGTTTGCAGTAGACGCTGTCTCGATCTCTTGGGACGGAATGATAGGATACGCGTATCCTCCAGCTCAGTTGATTCAGCAGATATTGCAAAAAATCAAGCAATCTCACTGCAAGATTTTGTTGGTAGCATCTCTGTCACCCCAGAGACCATGGATAAATCTACTCAGATGTCTGTTGTGGGACATTCCGCGGCAGCTTTCTCCACGGGAGGACCTTCTTTCGCAGGGGAAATCGCGCACACTCCATCACAACCCGCAAGGTCTCAACCTTCACGTATTTCCGTTGTGCGGTCCTTCTTGCACGGCAAGCATTTTACAGGATGGGCAGTGGATGCAATTTCTAACTGTAGGAGGACCTCCTCTTCGCTAAATTATGCTGCTAAGTGGAAGGTTTTCTATAGGTGGTGTAGGGATCATTCTATTGATATTTATGATCCCTCCATTCCAGACATTGCTAATTTTCTGGTCTACTTGTTTAACGAGATCAAACTGCAGCCAATAACCATTAAGGGTTATAGGTCTATGCTATCGGATACCTATGCTGATCATGATAGGTTACAGATTGGATCTAATGTCTCTTTATCTAAGTTAGTGAAAAACTTTTCGATAAATAGACCTTGAACCCTTAGGTTAATTCCTAAGTGGAATTTAGCTTGGGTTCTTCTGAAGCTAAAAGAAGCGCCATTTGAGCCTCTTGATACAGTGGACTTCAAATTCTTATCTTATAAGACAGCTTTTCTCTTAGCCTTCTCTTCTGCCAGAAGAGTTAGTGAGCTTCATGCACTATCAGTTGATGATTCTCACTATCATAGTGTTTGTAATACTATTACTTTAACTACTAATTTTGGATTTTTGGCTAAGAATCAGGCTCCTAATAAGTATCCTGAACCTATTGTTATTAAGGCTCTGCCGTCTTCAGGCGGTCATAGACCTTTGCTCTGTCCAGTTAGAGCCATGTGTATTTACAAACATAGATCTGAGTTTTTCAGAAAGGGACGTAAGCGTTTCTTTCTGTCTCTGCTGCCTAATAGAAAGGACATTACAGTCCATCCTATTGCAAGATGGATTCAATTAACTATCCGTACTGCTTATGAAAAGTTATCTTCAATTCAGCAGTCTGTGCTTAAGATTTCGGCGCATGAAGTAAGAGCGCTGTCTACATCTTGGGCTTATGCTAATAGTGTTGCTACTTCCGATTTGATGAAGGCTGCATATTGGTCTCAGCCTTCCACGTTCACGAATTTTTATCTTATAGCGGGGGAGGAATTCGCTAGAATTGTGCACTTGGTGATACCTTCCTGAAATTTGGCATGATGTAAGGGTAGGCATCAGAGATTTCAAAATCGATCGGCTACAAGTTGGCACCATCCTCTAGCCACCACTAGCAGCGAAATCCAAAATGGCCGCCAAGCGGATCGAAAAAAAGCTATTTTCGCCGATCGCACAACTGAAGCTCCAAACCTAACACCATACATGTGCTGTAATTGATGTGAATGATGGAGTGAAGCCCTTGGAACAAGTTGGGGGGAAGATTAATGGATAATGGGATCAGAATTTCCGTCGATGTGTGCGTCTGTGTGTCTGACTGTCAGTATGATCGTCCGTCCGTAGATAAATTAGTGTTGAATGTTTCTCGGGAATGCAATGGTCAAATGAACATGGTATGAGAGATTCCTGTCAACACATGAACAAGGGTACTCGATAGTATGCAGCAGTGGGGATACTTGGACATTTGATAATCCAATTAAAGTGACAGTCTATTCTCAACTTCCGGCATTTTCGATAGATTTATTTTCTAAGAAAATAAAACTATCAAATTTCTAGAGGAGTTCTGGTTCAATCTCAACACCATAGCGACACGTCTGCCAGCAAGGGCAGTGCTGGAATGAACTCGGGATGCATTAGTTCCCGTTGTTAATTATACAATGTTATCTTGCCAGTATAGAACATTGGCAAAATGGGACTAGAAGGGGTGAGTGTATGTTTGCAGTCATTCGAGGTACAGGAATATTTTTTGACTACAAGTAGTATTCTTCATTTTCGGCCAGTTAAGATGTGGTGTGTTCCAAGTCAGGATTAATGTTGCCGACACTTAATGCCCATCCCTCATGGTATGCTACTTTACCAGGGATATAGAGATATAGCCACCACTGGGAGCCAAAACATGACCTTTGATGTCGATGAGTGGTCGAAATGTTTTAGCGAATAACTTATCGAAATATGATCCGGTATGGCAATTTGATACCTTACGTTAGATTTATTAGATCAACTCAGGTATGGATTCATTGAGACATGAGTGCGCTACAAGATGAAGGATTTCCAAGTTGATTTGCTATGGAGTAGGAACTGACTAGTCACATGTGGCCTATGGCCAGAGAAAGACAAGGATACCATAGATGAACACACGGGTGAACGAAGGTATCAACTGTTGTACAGAGGCAAAATAGTTGGGGATATTGTATCATGCTATGCATGAATTAACACCGTCTTGTGCAGTAAATAACAGACTATTTTCCGAAATCTAAAACTGTATTCCTATACCCCGGACAATGTAGCAAGCCACATGGGATGAACATTTGTTAGCAAAATCAACTCAACTAGAAACATGACATGTGTTAACTGGCCGAAAATGGAAAAAAAAATACCAGAATAGGAGATGACTGGTCCTAACATGACAGTATACTACTCAATATTGTTACAACAGCCACCTTCACACTTACACAAAGGTGTGCACCTTAATCCAGCTTTCAGGCATTTGCAATTGCCCTTGCAGGCCTTGGCACAACTACAGTGGAGCATCAGTGCACATGCAGCACTTGCGTCTCCTAGGTGAGTCCAAAATGGGACCAGAATATTGAGACGTGGATTCCACTCCCATCCGTACTGTGATGGGTCTGGCACACATAAGTGTTTCTGCAGAGCACGATGCCAAATGAAAGATGACACAAGAATTACCCTTTTTACATGTTGATACAGAGCTGCTTTGGTGGGCGGGATGTTTTCCATAGACTTAAGGCCATGTGTGAACATATGCCGTCTCGCATCATTGACACGTGTACTGACACAACTGTTACTGTACATCTGTATGGTGAGTTTTTCGATATGCTGCATATGAGGGGAATCCTCTGAAAAGACTTGCGGATTCTCAGTCAATTCTATCATCATTTCAGTTGATGCGGGAAAATTCATCCATGCATTCCATCCTGTCTTCTTCCCAATGCCGAGCATGCTGGATGTTACATCACAACCTGTGAAGGCGTGGAAGAAAGTCAGGGCCTTACAGTAATCAGGTCCAAGTTGTGAAGCTATCTCATGAATTGGCATATCTTTATATGCCTTTCCAATTCCAAACCCAATCCACAGCTCACTGAGTCCAAGGTCACGGAATGTTGCGAAATGGTGCAAAGACAGAATGACGACATCAGAATCAACCGTGCGAAGAAAAGCTATTTTGTGACCTTGTGAGACTGCATGGTTGAGATGAAGCATCATGCGCGTGTCTGCTTCCTCGTGGTTCGATGGAGATATGTCACATAAGCTAACATCCTTATTGCATAGTACATATTCTCCTGATGTCGTTAACAACTGGTACTCGGATGTTGATGTTAATTTCAGCAGTTCAGCAGACAGGAACTTGAAAAATTCGTCTTTATTCTCACTAACTTTCAAGAATGCCTGCCAATTCTTCCCTTTAGGTAAAGGGACGTTCTCGGACACCCGTATCAACCTAACTGCTGTCTCACCGAGGCGTTTTGCTCGCGTCTGATTCTTCAAACTGCCTTCGGGGTAACAGTCATAGATCGCATCAACCCTTGTGGTGTTCGTGTTAATCAGAGATTCGATGTATGGCAATAATTGCAATCGAGCATATTCTCCAAACAGATCCGCTTTCTGTGGTTTGATTACATGGACTACAGCAGGCATATCCAAGATGACAACTGAAGCTTGTCTAGCTGCTGAATTCTTCCCTTGTGCAGGAATAGCTGGTAAACAATTGAGAATTTGAGATTTTGTCCCACTCCGTAGCTTACCTCTATCGGATAATGCTGGCGGATCACGTGCATTCTCGTGCATGAAAAACTCATCCATGTTTGAATCAGGCCGGGCTTGCAGTGAAACGAACATCTGGGTAACTATTGCGGCAGTTGCTTTACTTGACATGAGTTTGTCTCGGCCTTTGTCCAGGTTGGCTGGGGGTGGGTTAAGGAAGGTATATATATTTGCCTTGGGAATAACATCATTCAGGGGTACGGTGCATTCCACAAGCCTTTCCTTCAAGAAAGTGGAATATAAATGCTTGCCCCTTTCGGGTAATGACCGTAAACTCTTACTAACTTCGGGGTCCATATATTCACCAGTATCTAATGTCACCAGCTGACCACTAGTTTCATCATAAGGGTTGATAATGAGTCCCTGATTCACCAGATCGAGGAGAGATTTCAATTGATTCAGAAATTTTTTCTGCTCTGATACCGAACTTTCCGGGTGTTCCGTGTTATCTGATGATGTTGTGTGGAAACTTGCATATTCATACTCATCTATAACACGCAGAACTTCTGACCTTGAAAGCTCAATAACGACTTTCTCTTCAGCCTGGCCATAGAGACCTTTTGGACCACTGTCTTCTTTGAGTAGTTGGATACTATGTTCTTGGCTCTGATCTAAACCCATCATACTGAACTTCCTCTCACTACGCTGGACCACAAAATGGCCTTCCATGAATTTGTTGTGGATTGAAGGATGCCGCCTGGGTAGCTGAGACATGTCTCTCAGAAATACGGGGACCCACCGACAATAATTTGTATGTCCTAGGGCAAAAAAGTAACTGCACAACTCATCGATAGAACACAGTGTACCAGGCCAGTTACCGATTCGTTGGTTCCGAACGAATTGACAGCTTGTCAAGAGAAAGTTCCGAACGATTTCACCCCAATAGCGCGCAGTTGGAGATTGTGAAAGAATCCTCTGTTCCCACATTTCAAATGACTCATGGGGCCCAGTCTGCTGACAGTAAATCTCATAAGCATTCTTTCTGAGGATCTCAAGCCAAGCTAGAGTGAGAAGATATGCCTGTCGCGTCCTCTTGACATGTTTCCCACCAAGTAGGGATGATGCTACACCGGGTGTGAATATCTTTGCGAGGTGAAACATTCGCTCCCAACCAGAACCACCCATAAGCTTACCACCAGCTTCTTGGGTGCACATTTCAAGATGCAGGAATCCAATCATACACACCATTCGATCCTCACCTATCTCCTCTGGGAACAGCCATTGACATTTTTTCTGCCTGGCATACAACGGACAGTCACCTTCAATGACAGGTATCTGGCCGGGGTTTACGAAAGCAGTAGCTTCCCTGACCACATACATAGCATGCTTCTGCATACTGAGTGAGTCCGCTTTCTGCTCACTGAAAACAGGGAATACCCCAATAACTGCACGAGGTTTGACATTGTCTTGATCTTCATGTTTTGAAAAGAAGCCTGAAAAGGTCACAGGGACTTCATCAAGCTGCCAGCTGCCATCAACCTTCCCTTTATTGCTGATCTGTGACACATGAGACAACCAGTCATTCTCTCCCACGTTCAAATCTGCATATTCATTGGGCCGTACATTACATTCATCTGGAGATTCAAGCCTGATGTCCCCACCAAAGTCTTCAACGAAAGGAACAAATGCATAGTCGTCTGGGAGTTCAATTTGTGTGTCTTCTGGAACATCTAAACTCAGTGGTGGGGGATCAGTACCCACATTGTCCCTGCTCAGTTGACCAATGAGTGTGATGGACGTACCATGCATATCAGATCTACCAGATACATCAATGTTATCAGTGGTTCCTATCGAGAAAACATTACGTTTGCAGTTAGCTGGGACTACAACACCTTCGTTCTTGAACCGCAGTGAAACAGCTCTCGCGAAACTCCTGCGAACATCCATTACGCGATCATAAGAGACAGAGAGTCCCATTTGATGAAAATCTCTGATAAGATTTTTCATACGATCATGGGCATGCAACTTCAAACCCACATAAAGAGGCATTGGAGTTTCTCTGTCACGTCTCTGGTGAACATTTTGTGCATGTTCGGAGCGTTTCGCTGAATTGCTGATCAACATCTGTGAAATAGTACAAGCCACTCGAGTCTTGGCATTAACAGTCTCATCATCGCCTAAGTTCTGTATACTACATGTGCCCTCAAGTAGAACTCTAAGAAGAGTCAGGAGTGAGTTGGGTACAGGCTCGCTCAAGCAATAAGATGAAAATGATCCCGTGAAAGGAGCTTGAGATATGAGTATGTGTTTACGCAGAAGAAGACCCACATCAACTATCTTTTTTGCCTCTTCCTCAGACACTATACGAGTTAAAGATTCGGACAACAAGGAGCCAACTCGAAACCTACTTGAAATAAACACATCTCTACCCTGTGTGAAGGCGTCCCAGCCATCGCCCAATTTCTGCAACAAATGTTCTTTGAATCGAGTGGAATGTATTTCTTCACTAAGCCAATCAGAACCGACTTGCTTCAACCTCCGACTGTACAGATTCTTGAGATCGACAAGCTTCATCGCGGAATCGTTGTGTTCAACAAATGTTATGAGCTCTGCCATAACGAGAGGGTCATAGGGCAGGCCTGACGCGGAATGTTCGGCGTTCTTCGACTTTTTAGATTTAGCCGCTCGTGCTTCATTGGCAAGCTTACAATAACAGGTTTTGTGATAGTAAAGATCACTAGCAGCGGAATCAAATGCTGCATTGACCCGAGAAAAAACAACCCAGTTCTCGGCTTCCTTTGCCATAATTTTGAGTTTATTGTTATCAGACATTGATCTGCAAATAGGCTCACTGCTGTCACCTTCGCGTTTGTGACAATAAACACACTGGGGCAGTTTCCTGTCACAGCCAGATTCAAAACTTGTCCGTGTTCTTTTAGGACTCAGCGTGGAGCAGGATGCCACTGCCTCATTTCGCTCTCGCTTGTGTAGCACGCGCTGTACGATGTGAGTCCGAATACTGTCACGGCATGTCTTATGATATATTGCCTTATTCGTCAACAGTGACATCGACATACACTCATCACTCTCTCTCATCAAACAATCAATGGTCAAATTATATGGAAGCTCAACGCCATTATCTAGGAAGCGCGTTATGTCTTCCTCAATAGCTTTATAGGCGTCATGAAAACGAGATTCTCTATACGGACGCATCAATTTCTTGGAACTGTCTTGCTGGCAAAAGCAACAACGTTCCCAGTCAGTACTAGTCCGTACACGAAGAGGATTCTCACTCATTCTGTGAATGATTTTTGTGAACAATCGCGTTCTCGAATTAATTTCGACAGACAAATCAGAATTGCTTGCGGAATTACGCCAAACAAGAGATTGTATGGCAAAGAGACTGCTTCATAAAGAGCGTTGTTTCTCCGGGATCAGCGTCATTCAGGTTTGCCTGAATGACGCTGATCCCGGAGAAACAACGCTCTTTTCAAGTTCCAAGAAATTGATGCGTCCGTATAGAGAATCTCGTTTTATTCTACATCATCTCCCACGTCTGTTTCCAACACGTGCGTGGATCAGAGTTCACTTTCGCGCCCTTACAATCGGATGTATAGTCGGTAGACCGTCGAAAAGGAGGTTCCCTTCAGCCGCTGGCGGCCATTTTGGATTGTGCCGCTACTGGTCGCCACCGGTCGGTGTCAACTTGTAGCCGATCGTTTTTGAGAACCTCATAGCCTACACTAACAGTGTGCCAAATTTCAAGAAGGTATCACCAAGTGCACAATTCACCTGTATGTGACGAATTCCTCCCCCGCTATTAGAAATATTGAGTCCATTTCTGGCGACCTGCGTTGTTTAGGTCCATTATCTGTTGCTCAGAATGTCGTCCACTGAACAGTTGCAACTATAGTTATGCAGGCTTTCTGTTCCGGTAGTGACTGTGTCCTGCTGTTCTTTTCTTTCTGGGGTATCTGACCCAGAGCAAGGGGAAGGGGGGGGGGGGGTGGATGGTGTTCCCTTATATCACCTGCTTTATAGTGAAAAGCAAGGGAATACCTCCTCTGGAGTCAGTAATTCCGAGTCGGTGCCAGGATAGTTTTGAAGTGTAAAGCTAATGTCTTTCTCATTTATGTAATATTTTTAAAGTGTAGCTCGGTGTGAAGCAGTTGTATATGTCATGTGTCATACGAGTGCTAATATACAATCCTCGGACACTTTTAAATGAGTATAAAGAGTCTCATTCTCTGGACTATCTTTATTTATTGGCTTTCCCTTAAAAGATTAGTATAATGGGTTATACTGGATGTTAATAGAGATCATTGATGTTATTCTGCTCAATTACGGAATGGTATTGTGTCTTTCTTTTTTGATACAAAGAAGAAAGATACATGTAAAACCTGTTCTACTCTTCTCCTTGAGGGGATAATTCTGTTTACATGTAATTGAGCCTATTGGATTTTCCTTTATGTCCTAGGCCCTCCAGCCTTTTTTCTAAGCTAAGTCTAGGTCATTGGTACAGTATAAAAATGTTAAAAAATTTATAGTAATTTATATATTTTTTATACTTACCAATGACCCAGACGGGGATGGCCCTCCCATGAGTTGGGAACTCATACCTCCCCGCTGATTACATAATTCTTACCAGGCACTGGTTGTAAGAATGAGGATTTGGCTCCAATTCCGTTACTTCCTGGACACTGCGCATGCGCAGTGGACAAAAGTATGGAGGACCACATAAGACATCTAATTTTTGGATTTTGCTGCAAATTTTGGGGATTGGGGGGGCAAAATTTGTGTTTGGCCCTAGAATTTAAGAGTTAGCACCAGCTAAGTCTGGGTCATTGGTAAGTGTAAAAAATATATAAATTACTATTAATTTTTTAACTTTCCAAACCGAGAGGCAGATTTGAACCAAATTTGATATGAGGGCTTATTGGGTCATAAGTACTTAATTTATGCCAAAAAATTTTTTCCTGTTGCCCCATGGGAACCACAGGAGCTAAAAATAGAAAAAAATTTAAACGCCCTTATCCCCAAAACTACACGGCACTGAGAATTCTAATTTTGTGTGAAGCTTCCTTAGTACCAACAGAATGGAATGGTCAAAAAAAATTGCTATCGGTTTTATCATGGGGTACTTTTTTGGGACTTTGAAAAAGTGCTGAGTCAGCATTTTTTAACACTGTGGGTAATGGGAAAAACATTTAACACTATTTTTCTCCCAAACCACTTGCTCCAAAAGCTTTCAAATTTCACATATAACATCTTTGGAAGATTGTTTCACATATTTATTGAAATCAATTCCCTGGGTCCATATTTGGGCTCTCTATGGGAGCCCAAATGTTTAAATTAGTGCAGTATGAGGAATATTCTTTAAAAATCTTCTTCAGATCTACCAATAAGAATCTTTTGATATTTGGTATGCATCATGCTTAGGGAGGTGAGATTCAATTTTGTTCAAGCCAAATCCCTGGGTTCATAGTTAGGCTGAAAATTTGGTGTCCCGTTGCGGACTTAGAAATTTTGGACCAAAATCCGGCAATGAGTTTTTTTTTATGCATTTTGGTCAATTTTTAGACAAAAAAAAATATTTTTTTTACACTGAAAATTTGGGGTCAGGGTGGGACTTAGAAAATTTTGGACCAAAATCCAGAAATTTTGGGACGCAAAAGTGCAGGAACTGAAAATAGAAGGAAAATCCTGTGGTATTGTGTGGGCACAATCGCTTCATCTAGTTGGTATATGCTTTTCTTAGGAGGGGCGTATGCAGCTTATTCAAGTCAAGTGCCTGGTTTGATATTTAGACTATCATGTCAGGCGAGTGCCCTAAGACCCCCTGGGGCCTCTTGTTTCTCTTCTTTTCTTTTCTGTTTTTGTTTCTCTATTTTTTTCTGTTCATTTTTTTAAACGGGAATGACGGGAAGACAGCCACAAGTGGCTATGCCATCTCCCTGTAGTGCAATCATGTGGTTGTAAATAATGTTACCTGTATGTATATTTTTGGTTTTAATTGTATACATGTTGCACTCCTGAATAAAATCAATTAGTCCCATTAGCATACCATGTAAGTCCAAAATTGAAATCTCAAATATGGGCTAATGAATATGCTAATTAGGCAGCCCTTTTTCCGCAGCAAGAGCATGAAGCTATTTATTCCATGGCAATGGAGGGTGGTGATGAAGGTCTTTCTTTGGTTTTTGTGCCCAAACCTCTGAAATCTATCTCACACTTGGCTTAATGATTTCATGCTTTTGAGATTTTTTGTTCAGTTTATGTCGAGAAATTTCCACATCAGATTCAAGCTCTTCTTAAATATCAGTCCAATATTCGTCATATGTCATCAGTTGGCTATGACTGGATTTCTTATGATCGGGAATTTTGAACACTTCGGCAAACTAATCTTTTTCTCCAATGGGATAGTCTACATTGGGAGTTATATCTCAAAGCCATGCCCTCAACCAGGACTTCATTCGATTCTCAAAATCAAAACCAGCTTTGTACCAGGGTCAACTCTTTCAAAAGTAGGCTGCCACAGCAAGGCCGTTCTTGTATTCCTAATGGATTTTGTTATAAATTTCATTCTGGTCGATACTGCCAGGGCAAATGTGGTTTTTCTCACCTCTTCTGTTACTGTTGTCAACAGGGTAATTGTGCAGCTAAGTGTTTAGAAGGTCATGATAATTCGTGGCAGAATTTTCATGTTGGAAGAAATACCAATAACTCCACTGAACAGGTCTTTCAAGGAGAGGTTTCACCAGGGAATTTTCAGTACCATAGCAATGCCAGTGCGAGTAAAAGTTCTAAATAAATTGTTACAGGGTTTTGATACGTCTGCTGGTGTCTTTCTTATTGACAGGTTCCAGCATGGCTTTCGAATTGATGTGTGGACACCTGTTGTTCATGGGGAACCTGACAATCTCCACTCTACTCATACCTTCCCGGCCATTGTTCAGAAAATAATTGATAAGGAAATGAAAATGGGCAGACTTGAGAGCCTCTTTTCCAAACCACCTTCTTGTCCTGTTATATCACTGATCGGTGTTGGTCCCAAACAAGCTCGAGGGGAATAGCGTATGATTCATCACCTGTCTTTTCCATATGGTGCATCAGTTAATGATAGTATCCCCAAAGAAGCATCGGTAGTTCATTATCAGTCTATTGATGATGCAATTTGGGTTGTTTGTCAACTGGGAGAAGGTTGCTATTTGCCAAAGACAGATGTTGAGTTGGTATTTCGTTTGATACCCATTCATTCTGCTGATCAACCACTCCTCGGTTTCAAATGGAATAAGATGTATTACTTTGATCGATGCCTCCCTATGGGTTGTGCCTCTTCTTGTAAAATGTTTGAGAATTTTAGTTCCGCTTTGCAATGGGTAGCCAAACGGAAGTACTCGGTACATCAGGTAGTATGACTTTGTCGCAAAAAGTTTTACAAAATGCCTGAAGATTTGCAATGAGCTAGGAGTCCCTATCGCACATGAGAAGACATTTGAACCTGTATCCTGTTTAACTTTTTGGGGTATTGAGTTAGATTCTGTTGCAGTGGTTGCCCATTTGTCATCTGATAAGTTGCTTAAATGTCACTCATTAAGTACAGCTGCAATAGGTCAGAAAAGGGCTTTGTTACAAGAACTGCAATCTATAATTGGCCTGCTTAATTTTGCCTGTTCTGTGGTTGTGCCAGGTCGGGTGTTCTTGCGATGTATGCTTAATCTTACCATTGGCTTATCCCGGGCCTCATCATAGAGAACGTGTTTCTGAGCAGGTACAGAAAGATTTTCACTTGTGGTTGTTCTTTCTTGGTAGTTGTCTCCCGCTTTTTGAAAAAAAATGGGAGATATTAAATTCGGGGTGTCTTTCCATCCTTCCATCCTTCCGTCCTTCCGTGTTTTTCGTTTCCAGACTCTAACTTTCCTTACAGTGACCGTATTTCAATGAAATTTGGGTAGTAGATCACTTTCATCATTTGTGGATCAAAGTTCGAATATGGGCATTTTCCGTGCATATTTAATTAGGTTGCTGAAATTTGATTGGCTGATGGTTTCCAGACTGTAACTTTCCTTAAAATCAACCGATTTTGATGACATTTCATTTATGGATTACTTTTATCAATACCTAGGTCAAGTTCGAATGTGGGAAATTTTGTACCAAAAATCTGTCCATCTGCCCCGTGCGTCAACACACCTTGGACTAAAAGCCGTATTTATGAAGCGATCTTCACGAAACTTCTTGTGTATCTTTGTTATCATTGTGAGACCAGAATATGTGTTTTGGGGTTTGGTCCAAAATTCAAGATGGTCGCCAGTGGCCATTTTGTTCCGAAATTGGGTGTAATCAGTTTTTTGTACAGAACTTCTTTGTGAAAGTTCGGATTTGAATAAATTTTTGTATGAATGTTTAGTAACATGCAATACATCACATATAATACGGGTTTTGTTCTCGTGCAAACATTATGCAAATTAGGGAAACTTTGATTTATTCAGTGCTACTTCTAATATACAGTAAGTGCACACCTTCCGTGTTTTTCGTTTCCAGACTCTAACTTTCCTTACAGTCAGTCGATTTCGATGAAATTTGGGTAGTAGATCACTTTCATCAATTGTGGGTCCAAGTTCGAACATGGGCATTTTCCGCGCATATCTAATTAGG
The DNA here is from genome assembly GCA_031216915.1 of Pictodentalium vernedei. NCBI lineage: Eukaryota > Metazoa > Mollusca > Scaphopoda > Dentaliida > Dentaliidae > Pictodentalium > Pictodentalium vernedei. The sequence continues at coordinate 280,270,527 of CM062289.1, forward strand.
TTGCTTAAATTTGATTGGCTGATGGTTTCCAGACTCTAACTTTCCTCAGAGTCAACCAATTTCAATGAAATTTCATATATGGATTACTTTTCACATCAGTTTAATGTATTATGTCTTATCATACAGTCTTAATTTTTAGTGATTCTCACAGTTATACTCCACATCACTTCACTTGCTTTGACAGTAACCTCCGTGAAAATAAATCTGATAACCACTGTCTGAAGTACTGTCTGTTCTGTCTCTTCTAAATAACTTCCACTTGCAACTCAACTATATTCCACTGGATGCATTAATTCCCCTTGAAACTGTTGCCCAGCGGGAGACATGAATTCACTGAATTTGCTTGTTTCAATGGTAAATCTGTCTTTTTGCCACCACAGTGGGCTGATAATGACCAACTTACCTTTTGCACAGATGCCACAGGAAGTTCCAGTTTTGGTGGTATATTTGGGACTGAATGGTTTTATGGTGCTTGGTCCGATGTTGATAAACATTACAACATTGCTGTTACTGAGCAGTATCCCATAGTTTTGTCATTACATTTGTTTGGGTCCCGGTTCCGTGATCGACGTATTCTATTTTATTGTGACAATTCGGTGGTGGTTCAGAGCATTAACACTAAACCTTCCGTGATTCAGTTCTCCTGCAACTTTTACGACGAGTTATTTTAATTTGTCTGCAATATAACATTCTTTTTTAAAACTCTGCACGTTCCTGGCAAACCTAACAAATTAGCAGATGGTCTTTCTGGTTACAGGTTTAGGAGTTCAAGAGACTTGCACCTTCTTATCAGTAGCATCCTGTTCCCATTCCACATCACTTAAGCTTTACAGCCTTGTTGAGACCCTTGTGATATTAATGGACAATGCGCTAGCACCATCACCCAGCCGGTTTTACCAACTCTATTTCCATCGATTTACACATTTTTGTGCAGAATTCCACTTGAGCAGTTTGCTGCCCTTTACTGTTGATAGGATATGTTTGTTTATTGCCCATATTTATAATATTGGATATTCCTCAAAATATGACGTCTCCTTGCTTTCTGGCCTCTTGTACTTTCATAAAGTTCATCATTTGTGTGATCCATCAGATAATTTTGTGGTCAAGAAATTGCTAGTGGGTATCAAACGTCTACGACCCTCCGTGGATGTTAGGTTTCCCATAACATTGCCTGTTTTAGGCAAGCTCATTACTGCTCTCCCTATCTGTTCTGTGTGCGATTACTAATGCAAATTATTCCAGTCACTCTTCTCCTTAGCCTTTTTCACCTTTGTGAGGATTGGCGGAGTTCTGTCCACTGCAGACACAAGATACAAATAAGGTTCTCCAATTCTCTGATGCCAGTTTTCATTCTGAGGGTCAGTCGGCAGGCTTCTTACTCATCTTTCGACACTTTAAACATAATTTGGGTTGTAAACCCCACTAGGTCACACCACAGTCTGATCCTTCCATCTGCCCTGTTGCATTCTTGCAGAGTTTTCTTGAGCTGAAGGGCCTGACATATGGTCCTCTTTTTGCTAATCCTGATAGATCACCTATGTTACGCCATACATTCATTGCTGTTTTGAGACAATGCTTTAATGTATGTAAATTGGACACATCCACCTTCAAAGGACACAGCTTCCATATTGTCGCTGTCACTTGGGCAGCCAGTAAGGGTTTTACTAATTCTCAAATCAGGATGATGGGCAGATAGAAGTCGAATGCTTTTCGCAATTACATCTTCAGCACTCCTTCGACGTGAACTCTTTCTTAAAGCTGTTCTGGAGTATTGGCACTGGAAGTGGAGGTGGTGACCTCTAATATTTAATTATTTTTTTCCTCAGTTTCTGCAGGGGCAGCAATGGGGGTTCCATATGATATAGGCATCCGTTGGCATTTAATCCAGTCTGCATTAACTTAGTGTCTGTTGTGTCAACATTGCTGGGGCAGGGTTGCTTATACTGTTTACGGTAGGTCTGGGGTTGATGGTAGTTAGCATATCGATGTCCATGGTGCTATCCCTTCTGCAGACATTGATTCTCATGGATTGTTCAACCCTTTTGTTGTTGTGGGGCAATACATTCTATTATATACTCTGTTCTTGTTTGTGTCCAGGGATTGTTTAGGGATCAGCGTGGGGGCATTGTCCAGTTATATTGTACATAACAAATTATTATGCACCCCTGACATCGCGGGGGCGAAGTCATTAAACTATTTCCTGTTCTGTTTATGTTATTTTTGTTGATCATGGCTGTTATTCATTATTTGTTCCTTGCTAGTGTGGTGTTGTGTTGTATGATGGCGCCTTATTGCCTGCCCGTGGCTTTTCATGGGATTTGGCTACACTTGCTGTGTAAGACTTGTCATTCATATTGGTGATCAGGGTAGGCTGATATTTCAGTTGATACTTTTCTTACAGTGCAGGGACACTGTTCTTTCCATTTTGTGATTTGCTTGTTTCATTTCATGTACTTATCTCCTTATTTCCTTGCAGGTTTTTGTAAGGGAAGTTTCTCGTGTTATATTCCCAATCCTTTTTGTTTCCCATTTTCTTTCCTTCCCTGCAGTTTTGTGGAAGGAATGCATCCCTCAACACAGATGTCACAGGTGGGTCCGGTTAACTGGTAGAGTGCTGGAAGCCCTATTTTGGGCTTTGCTAAAAGTGACAGGTAATAACTGTCTGTAGCTACATTCTGCCTTAGGAAGCCTTTATTGTCCCTGATATGCATCAGATTTTTTATACAATACCTTGCTCTCTGACATTTAATTGGATAGTGCTATAAGGCACTATCCAATTAAATGTAATAGAGCAGTATACAGTGAGCTTTGATTTGTTGTCAGAAAAAACTCAGCACTTTACCAGTTAAGAGAAGCATTTTGGGCATTTTTTCATACCGTCCACAATTAACAACATGAAACTCCCTATAGAGCAGTCATTATAATTATTCTGCTACGCCTTTATTGGCTACACTGTACTTATGATGCATGTATCAAGCAATAAAATCTACATTTGTAATTTACAGTGCAGTCCAAAAACACATACATCAGTTCTTATTCATTGCTCATTGGAAGTGAAGTTTTCCAGTCCATGATGGCTGCATAAATACAATACCAGAAGAATTATGGTAGTTTTTAGGCAGCAATCATACATATATATGGTTAGTTTAGGGTTAATTATCTGCAGATCTCGATGCCTTTTTGTCATCCTTCAGTTATTTCTATGACCTCACTGTCATCTCAGATTGGGTTGGTTTGCACGAGTTAATTATGACAGCACTCTGGACATGTGCGCTTGATTTCTCGCTGTGTGTTTGTTGTCAGTCAGTCTGTGAATTACATCGAAGCGACTGAGTCAGGTGGTGAATTTCCAATCAAAATTTCACCCAGTTCCCCTACCAACACCTTCGTAAATTCATTGCAGTGGTATAGCTTGCCAAGTGTCCTCGGCATAGATACAATTTAGGTTGAGTGGGCATTTTTTCATACTACCCACAATGTAGGCAAACTTTTCCAAAATGAAACTCCCCCATAGAGCAGTCATCACCTGTTTGGAGGACTTAGGTTATTTGGAATTATTTGGAAAAATATTATAAAAAATATTAAATAAGCCTCCACTTTCTTTCGCTGGCAAGAAAATGCTTCCGCCAAGCTTTACGGTGGTTGCATTTTCGACGTTATTGCCGAATTCCAGGGACTGAATATTCCCCACTGAAATGGTACATGTTGGTATTACAAATGTTGATGATAGCGAAAATATAACTGAAGTCTGACTTGAGTGAATTCTTCTCCCCTATCATCAACATTTTTCTTGCCAAATCGCACCAGTATGCATACGCTCGTCCCCTTATAGTGGCTGTTCTCGAGTCGACCTACTGGGTTGTGATATAAACATCAGGCAGGAAATTGATAATTTGTAGGGTGACCGTGAGGAAATGACAACTACTTCCGAACAGTGGCATAGGCATCATTTGGATGCTGGGGGGGGGGGGGGGGGGGGGGGGGGGGCGGGGGGGGGGGGGGGTTGCACACATTGCTGATTGTTGAACAATAGCCTATGGCTGGGCAGCAGATGTCAAAGGCATGTGGCACGAGCGCTAAAGGTGTGCAGTGAATAAGCGGGGTCAGGATGCCCCCAACCCCACAAAACAGAGGTATCAAAGTTAACAAATGGTGCATTCTGTTGGCTTTTGGGATGAAAATCCTATTGTTTTTTTTTAATGGAAAAAATCGATCTTATTAACAGCATGTTGGAAATCTTTAAAGACGTAGGATGCATTTGAATGTTGGGGGGGGCACACATTTCTGATTATTGAATGATATGGCTGACCAGCAGATCATGAGCGCTAAAGGTGCGAAGAGAATGAGCGGGGTCAAGGGTGCTAGACCTCCCTCCCCCGTCCAAGAAAAATTTAAAACGGAGGTATCAAATGGTGTAGTCCGGTGGCTTTGGGGTTGAAAATCCTATTGTTTTCTTCAATAAAAAAAGTTGATTTTTTGACAGCATGTAATGATGTTGGAAATCTTTAAAGATATTGGTACTTCCTTCCCGTGAATTATGCAAATGCTGCATTCTAGTGATACAGGATTTGCAAAATTTACACAAAGAAAATGTCGTATCAACAGGAGTAGATGCCTGATCATGCCTCTATAGGTTCATCAATACATCATGGAAACCGCAACTAATAAACTGAATTGACACCAGTGTAGGCGGGTAAGGCCCTAAGTTACGTCTGTGATTCTGCAAGTAACACACAGCATCGAATCTTCGGCAGATTCCGTGCTGCGTGGTACTTGCAGAATCTTGACCTAGGATTTTAGAGTTCACTACGAGGCTTATTATTAATATCACTAAAAGTCTAAAACACTGAAAAAAATTGGAGGGGGGGGGGGGGTCATGAAGGCTCTTGAGTGATGTTCAGTATTGAGCCCTTTCGGGGTTTTAACTACAAAGCAGCGGTGTAGAAAACGGAGGGGGCACATGCCCCCTAAGGCTTCAACGTTCAGTTTTTTTAGACGTGTAAGCGGAGACGTGTAAACTAAAGGAAACGTAAACGTTTTAAACGACTCCGGTTGGAAAAGATTAACTTTAAATTAAGCGAAGAAGCATCATTTGAGTCAATTGTCACGGAGTTCTTGATCTGGGAATTTGAAACACCCCCACGCTTGTTCCACAAACTCGGAACAAAGGCTGCTGGGAATTAAATAAAAGCTAAATTACATACAGACTTTTGTAAACAAAACAGACGGCATGGATGATGGAGATCACATGACCACCAATGCGATGATAAACTAAGAGA